>JAANYP010000876.1:701383-1068883 GCA_020465985.1 Centrapalus pauciflorus
TCAGCTTCAGCAGTAGAAGTGGACACTGAGTTCTGCTTCTTGCTACTCCAACTGATCAACTTTCCACCAAGGAGTTGACATCCCCCTGTTGTGCTTTTCCTATCTAACCTGCAGCCTGCAAAATCAGAATCTGAATAGCCTGTTAGTTCAAGACTTGAGTCTTTGGGATACCAAAGACCCAAACCTGGAGTACCCTTCAGGTATCTGAAGATTCTTTTAACAGCTGCAAGATGTGATTCCTTTGGATTAGCTTGGAACCTAGCACATAAACAGGTGGCAAACATAATATCAGGTCTACTAGCAGTCAAATATAGCAAGCTCCCAATCATGCCTCTGTAAGCTGTTACTGAAACAGCTTTGCCACTGGCATCAGCATCCAATTTTACATTGGTTGCCATTGGGGTTTTAATAGGAGAACTTTGATCAAATTTAAACTTTTTCAAAAGATCCAAAGTATACTTTCTTTGATTTATAAAAATTCCAGTTGAGGTTTGTTTAACCTGTAATCCTATAAAAGAAAGTTGTTCTCCCATCATACTCATTTCATACTTAGATTTCATGAGTGTGAAATTCTTGCATAAATGCTCATTAGTGAACCAAATATTAATGTCATCCACATAAATTTGAACAAGCATAATATCAGACTTCACTTTCTTTATGAACAGTGTGGTATCCACTTTACCTCTGGAATACCCATTGCTCATAAGGAATTCAGTAAGAGTGTCATACCAGGCTCTAGGGGCTTGTTTGAGACCATAGAGAGCTTTGTCAAACTTATAGACAAAACCTGGATGTTGTTCATTTTCAAAACCTGGAGGCTGCTTGACATAAACTTCTTCTTGCAGCTTCCCATTCAAAATGCACTCTTCACATCCATTTGAAATACCTTAATGCTCTTATGAGCAGCGTAGGCTAGATACAAACGAATTGCTTCTAGTCTGGCCACAGGAGCAAATGTTTCATCATAATCAATTCCTTCCTCCTGTCTGTAGCCCTGAGCAACCAGTCTTGCCTTATTTCTAATGACATGACCTTGCTCATCCATTTTGTTCCTGAAAACCCATTTTGTGCCAATTATAGTTTTTCCTTTAGGAGGAGGGACCAGCTTCCATACTTTGTTTCTCTCAAACTGATTGAGTTCTTCTTGCATGGCAGTGATCCAATTGGCATCTTTTAGTGCTTCATCCACCTTCTTTGGCTCCATCAGTGAAACAAAACTAGAGAACATACAAAAGTTCCCTAAGCTGTCCAACCGAGTTTGTATCCCTTTATTGATGTCACCAATTATTTGATCATTGGGGTGCCACCTGATCCACTTAGGATCATTTTTCAATGATGACTTACCAGAGTTGTTAACATCTTCAGCAGGTCCTGTTGAACAGCTCTCAAGATTTTCAGACACACTGTTGTCTTGAGCCTGTTCACTTGTTGAACATGTCTGACCACTGTTGAACATATCAGCAGAGGAACTGGGAAATCAGCATTGATAGGTTCTGGACATGCAGTTGTAATTAAGTCAGTACATTTATTCACACAGGGTGTATTGACATAATCATCATCATGTCCATCATGATTAGCAGGTTCCACACTGGGTGTAGTGGAAGCTTTTGAGTCCTCTTCATTGATTGAATGCATCAGATCATCAAAGTTGAGGTCTCCTGAAACTGATTCAGGAACAGCTTTGGTGGAGGCATTCTTGGACTCTTCAAAGGTGACATTGATAGATTCATCTATCACCTTTCTTTTGTTGTTGTATACTCTGTAGGCTTTGGAGATAGAAGAGTAACCAACAAACACTACTTCATCAGCTTTAGGTTCAAATTTTGACAGCTGGTCCCTTTGATTCAGAATGAAACAGGGACATCCAAACACATGGAAATAGCTGACATTTGGCTTTCTCCCTTTGAGCAGCTCATAGGGGGTCTTGTTGAACCTTTTCACCACTAAGGATCTGTTTTGAGTGAAGCAGGCAGTGTTGACAGCTTCAGCCCAAAATGATGAAGGCAAACCTGATGCCCACAGCATGGTTCTGGCAGCTTCAATGAGAGTTCGGTTTCTCCTTTCAGCAACTCCATTTTGTTGAGGAGTTCTTACTGCTGAAAAGTTTTGACTGATACCTTTCTCTTCACAGAAGTCTTCAAGAGTACTGTTTCTGAATTCAGTACCATGATCCCTTCTAAGCTGCTTTACTTGGGCAGAGTTCAGCATTTCCATCTTTTTAACAAATCCAATAATTTCTCTCGCAGCCTCTCCTTTGCTCTTCAAAAAGATCACCCATGTGTACCTGGAGAACTCATCAACCATTACAAGAGTGTATCTTCTTCCTCCTAGTCTTGGGACATTAATAGGTCCAAACAAGTCCATATGGATTAAGAAGAGTGGAGTATCAATAGAGAAATTGTGTTTGGATTTAAAAGATGTTTTTCTCTGCTTGCCTTTCTCACAAGCTGTGCATAATCTATCTTTGGCAAAAGTAATAGAAGGCAAACCTGTCACCAACTCTTTCTTACAGATTTTATTGATGTTCTTGAAGTTCAGGTGTGACAGTCTTCTATGCCATAACCAGTTTAGATCAGCATTGGTTCTTGTGAGAAAACAGGTTTCAGTTGTGGGATCAGCAGAATGCATATCCACAACATATACACCTTTCTTTCGTTGAGCACACAGCACAACTTTGCCTTGGGAATCCAATATGTAACCCAGATGCTCATCAAAGTTAACCTTGTAGCCAGCATCACACAGTTGACTTATGCTAACAAGGTTATGTTTTAGCCCAACCACATAGGCTACCCTTTTGAACACTGCAGCACCAGCTTTAAGAGTTCCATATCCCTCAGTGGATCCCTGTACATTGTCACCAAAGGTGACTTTTGGCCCTTTTTCAGGCCTGAGATCACTCAGCAGTTCTTTACAACCTGTCATGTGCCCTGAGCAGCCACTGTCCAAGTACCAAACCTGGGAAGGTTGTTTTTCCTGCAGAGTGAGGAGAGAATTATTAGTTATTTTTAGGGGAACTCATCACACAGATGAGTTCTCCTACTTCATCAACACTTGTTGATGGATTTTGAATGTCCACACTAATATTCCCTATTTGAATGGTATCAGTTTGAATACCATCCTCAGTGACTATGTCATTTCCACCACTGCTTGTAACAGCTGTGAGGGAAACAGCAGAGCCAACAGGCCTCATGTCCTCAGATTCAGGACAGTCCTTGGCCAGATGTGTCTTCTTCCCACACTTATAACATTTTCTCTTTTTGGTGCTTTTGGAAGAAGATCCTTCAGAAACACATTCTGAATTGTTTTTGTTGATTCTTTCAGCAGGTTTAGCAATTTTTGCAGAATCAACAGCTTGTGTGGTAAGTTCATAGGCCACAGCTTTGACTGTCTCTTCTTTCCTCTTTTTGGGAGGACAGATGTCAAAGACATGAAGCTTGATTGGCCTTTGAGCTTCCACAGATTTGGGAAACTTATTCCCAGTTGTCTCAGTTTGAGCAATGGCTTTGCCTTTGCCCCTACTGAGTTGTGATTTATGCTGCCTATCAGCATACTCACTGTGTTTGGTTTTGAAAAACTTATTTTCATTTAAAACCAACTTACCACCATGATTTGAAAACTTATTTGAAATCACAGCAGTTTTGTTTTCAAGCTGAGACTTACCCTTGTTGAAAACAGGCTGCTTACTTTTTGAAAACTTATTTTCAAAATGTTTAGCATCAAAAGGATTAACATGCTTTTTACCAACAGCTTTGGACTCTGAACCTGTTTTGTCAACAGGCTTAGCATCCACAGCTTCAGTTTGAGCATGTTTTCCTTTCTTCTGCTTGTGTGAGCTAGCAGAGCACTTAGCAGGCTGTTTTGGAGAACAAACTCCAACATCAGCTTTTGAGCTGAGTTCACACAAGCTGTCAGTATTTTGAGGCCTGACAAACCTGTTTGTTGAAATAAGTTTACCATTCACATTTTGGATGAATGTATTTGGAAGTTCACCAAGAGTGGACAAGTCTTCTTTCAAATTACTTATTTCAACGATGGAAGCTGCTGTGTCAAGATCCCCTCCAAGATAGGCTTGGATTTGAGCAGGGATCTGTTGACTGATACAATGGCTGACTTTTTGTGCAGATTGGCACCAAGAGTCAACTATCTTTTGAAGCTTAGCATGCTTTATATCTGTTTCTCTCTTTTCTTCCAGTAAAATGGAGTTGATGTGTTTTAATTCATCAAGCTCAGTTTCCAACTTATAGAAACTGTCCAGTTTACTGGTTTTAGTTTTAAGATCAGCTTTAAGCTTAGAAATTTCAGATAATAAAGCATCATGCTTCTCAACAGCAGCTTTCAGATCAACAAGCATGTATTCAAACATTTTAACTTTTTCTTCAGAACTGTAAGCCATAAAATTTTGTACCTTATACATCATTGTAGGATTCCAGTTCTCCAAGCTGCTGAAGGCTTCAGCTTCAGCCATGTCCTGTTTGAAACTGCTTGTTGATGGAACATCAGAGTTGGCCATCAGACACTGATTATCTTCTTCATCAGATGATGAATCAGATTCCTCCCAGTCACATGTCTCAGCCATGAGTCCCTTCTGGCGATTGGAAGACACAGAGTTTTCCAATTTCCTCAGCTTAGCCATGGCCATAAGGTACTTAACCCTATAGCCATCATCCCTGTTAGTCTTGATAGGTTTGGATGACTGACCAACAGCTTTTGACACACAGTCAGCAGCTATATGGCCAGTTTTGCCACACTTGAAGCACTCAGCCTTGGATTTGTCAAATGCTTTCTTTTTGCCAGCACTTGCACCTCCTTGCAGCATACTTCTTCCAAACCTTCTCTTGCTGAACTTTTTGACAAGCATAGCTATCATTTGCTCATCATCTTGTTCAGTAAGATCTGCAGCCTCTTCTTCTTCAGACACCTCCTCCTTATCATCATCCTGTTGATCAGGTTGAGTGAACACATCACTCACCTGATTAACAGACTGTCTCACATTAGCCACAAAGGCTGTACCTCTTCTGGACATTTCCAAGGCATTCCTCTTTTGCTGCCTTGATTGTTCATCATTCAGTAAGGATCCATACAGATTGACCAGATCCATACTTCTGATAGTACCTGAGTTTCTTAGGATGGTTGAGAAATAGTTCCACTCCTCAGGTAAAATGTCCAGAAACTTGTTCACCAAAGTAAGACTGTCCTTGGTGATCCCAACAGCTTTGAGATCATTCACCAGAGCAGTGAACCTGGTGTAGGTTTCTGTGAGAGACTCCTTTGGTTTGGCAAAGAAGAGTTCATACTGTCTAACAAGATTGTTAATCCTGTTGTCCAGTGTGATTGTGGGTCCATCATAGACGGTACACAGAGTATCCCACATCTCCTTTGCAGTCTTCATCTTCTCAACCTGCTTGAACACATCATCAGGAAGAGAAATGACCAGGTTGTTTCTGGCCTTTGCATCCAGAGCTACCATTCTCTTGTCTTCATCAGACCATTGAGCTTTTGCTTTCTCAAAGGTCCTGATTTCAGGAGCAGCTCCTTCAACCGCTGGAGTTATTGTAGTAACAGAGGTTGGCACATAGGGACCCTCCATCACTATCTCTGGCAGTTGTACATCCAGATTCTCTAAATAGAGCATCATTCTGCACTTCCAACCAGAGAAGTTTTGATGATTAAATTTTGGAGGCTTGCCCATAGAACCATTGTCATAGTAAGAAGAGTTTGCAGCACTGTTGTCCATGGAAACTTGGGATTATGAGAGATCTAGAATGACACACACTCTAAACTGCTCTGATACCAGTTGTAGGTCCCGAAAGGTTCCCAAAGTATATAGTAATAAACTGTAGAGGGGGGGTGAATACAGTATTTAAAATCTACACACTCTTTTTCTCAATGTTTGTATGTATTATCAACAAATGTTAATTACAAACAAGCTTGACTGCGGAATTGTTCAAGCTGAGATGACAGAATACAACAGTATGGTTTCTAGTCTAAGACACACTCAAACTAGATTACAATGAACACACTCACTAAGATGCACTCACTGTATTTTACAAGACTTTAAGGAACAGCTTAGGTAAACAGCTTAGACACACAGAAGCTTGTTTACAGAAGATTTGCATGCATGAATATCACACTTGCACGTTCACTCTTGGTTTAAGCACTTAGCTTTCTTCACATTCTTTCTGACCTTAGAAGCTTCCTTTTATACTCACACAGAGGATCTAAGAGAAACATCTTCATTGGACAGAACGAAAAAGTAGAAGTCTTGTTTGAAAAGACAATAGAGCTTTTCTGCACTTTTCTGAAAAGCAGACGTGCAAATCTTTTGTCTTTTTACTTTCTACTGTTGCATTGCCTTTAACCATTTTAGGAATGTCAACTTTGCGTTTTTCTTCCTTGTAAAGGCCTATTTTGATATAAGAAAAAGGTCTGTCACCCTTTTTCAAATATCCGTTTGTCTTCATGTAACAGAACAGCTTGGGCAGGCTGAGCGGTTCTGCTTTCCACTTTGTCTTCAACTGTGTAAACTGATCTGGTAGTTAAAAACAATACATGATGACTTGGAAACAAATTCCATAAAGTGTTTAGCCTGTTCACAAAGAACAGGTTCTGTTCACAAAGAACAGAACACTTTAAAAATGCCCAAGCTGCTCAACAGTGTAGAGCAGCGTAGACAGTTTATGTCCAGCCTGATCAGCAGACTGATCAGCTTGGACAAACTGTCTTGGTTGCAACACATGCAACGTATAGAACAGCTTTAGACTGATATTGCAAATCATTTTCAGGTTTCAATAAGGCATATAATAGGCCTTAAATTTTACCTTCAAATGCATCAACAGGTTTGATTATAAAATCTCCCCCTCAGATGTAGAGCAGGTTTGACTGAGGCCTTTTTGTGCCTAACATATATATATATATATATATATATATATATATATATATATATATATATATATATATATATATATATATATATATATAATATTCGTGTAAGTACGTAGAGTATTGTGTATACATGTGAACATATGAGATTCGGATGTGAACATACTGCAAAAAAAAAAATTAATTTTCTTTTATATATTCACGTAGATACCAATAATATAACATTATTTCTAAAAAACTTACACACTAACTAACATCTTAAAAGTCACGTGAACGTGAAAAATTAATGTGAACTTGTTATACGTTCATAACAGTACTGTTAATGTGAACATGCACGTTTCACATAGTTATAGTGTTTTTATGTGTGATTTTTTGCAAATAATTTTGTGTTGTTAATGTAAACATGATTATGAAAAAAAAGTTTCAAAAAATTGATCTTAAGTGGCGTACTTCCAGTACTCCGTAAAATTAGTGGTATTCATTTGAACCCAAATATAAAAATACACACACACATGTGTGTGAGTAGAGTTGAGTTTCATGGATTCCCAATTTCCCATATTAGAATGAAGTCCTAGAGTCTCATATTAAATTTGGGAAAATTATACAAAAAACCAACGTACTTTTGATATTTTCCGATTAAGTCCCTGTACTAAAAACGTTTCCATAAAAGTTTTTCAACTTGAAGTTTTTTTACGAATTGTGTTGTTTTATGAGATTTTTAAATGATTTTTCAGAAATTTTTCATAAGATTTTGTTGAGTTAAATGACTTTTATGGATTATGTATAGTGATTTTTACTAAAATATTTTTAAGTTGAGGGACTTTTGCGGAAACCTTTTTGGTACAATGCCTTATTCGAAAAATACTTGAAAGTACGTTGCTTTTTACATGATTTTCCCTTAAATTTACATGTTCATTACGTAATTATAAGCGCCTTTTAGGTTTATTTTAGAATCGTCACTTGTCCTTTTGGTTTAAGGCATCTTTTTAAAAATTAGCGTGAGAAAGTATTATAAATTTTTTTTAAAGGACAAATAACCAAAAATAATAACAAATTTTGACATTTTTATCCTTAATAATAACATTATTTATTTTTTATCATTTATAGTAACAACTTTTTATTTTTCTATAAATAATAGTAACTGGTGACCTGCAAACTTATTTAGCAGGTCACCAACAACTTTTCAGTCATCAAAAATAATAACAACTTTTCATATTTTTATCAATAACAGTAACATATCAAATTAAACCAAACTTTTTTATTTTTTAAGTTTTTCTAAGATTTCAAAAACACCAAAATAAACTAAATTTATGTTTCAATTTATTTAATTACATTACTACTATTTTTAGTGACAATTGTTTTACTATTAAGGATAAAAATGATAAAAATAAATAAATAATGTTACCATTAAGGATAAAAATGTCAAAACTTGTTACTATTTTTTGTCATTTGCCTTTTTTAAGTAATCTGTCACGAAATATAAGAATATTTGGTAAATATGTAGCGGGTAAAAATCATATAATATATATATATATATATATATATATATATATATATATATATATATATATATATGTATATATATATATAGGTTGGGTTCTGGTAAGAACACCCAATTCCGTGAAAACGTGAGAACCACTACAAAATTTTTGTATTTAATGTATAAAATTATGCATTTGATGCTTAAATTTATACATTTAATAAATTTATTCATTTGATATAAAAATTTACGAACCTCAATATAAATTTGTCCACTTTATGTACGAATTTATGTATTTGACAAATTTGTGCATTTAATGTTCAAATTTGTGCATTTAGTATAAAATTTGATGAATTTAATTTTTAAGGGTAATTTTAATGTTAGATTATGATTTTTATTAATATTGAAAACCAATAATCGTTTTAAGCTATAAATTTGATTTTTAAATTTGTATATTTGATCTATAAATTTATGCATTTTGGAGGGTTATTACGTTCTGAGGGAATTGAATGGTTCTTATGTGATCTCAACTCATACATACAGGTTTGGGTTTACATGAGAACACCTCTATTTCGTGAGCACCACTTTAAAATTTGGGCATCCACTGTATAAAATTGTGTATTTGATACTAAAATTAAATGTTTTTGATAAATTTATGCATTTCATGTAAAAATTTACGCATCTCATGCTAAAATTTATCCATTTTATGTATGAATTGTGCATTTAAGAAAATTTGTGCATTTGATGTTAAAATTTGTGCATTTAGTTTATAATTTAATGAATTTAATTTTTGAATGTAATTTTAGTGTTAGATTATGATATTTTTGTTAATATTTAAGACTAATAATGGTTTTAAGTAAAAATTTTAATTTTTAAATTTATACATTTAATGTACAAGTTTGTGCATTTTAGAGTGGTTCTCACGTTTTCATGGAATTGGGGGTTCTTACGGAACCCAACCACATATATATATATATATATATATAGTGCAACAACCCTTCTTCTTAAAAATGTTCAAATCCGTTTATGTGAACATGGTTTTATTATTTTCCTCTGAACATGTTCATTGATAATAATAGTACTATAAAAAACTTAGGTGGTGTTTGGTTTGAAGGGTCTAAACAACCCATTTAGGATTTGGATTTAGAAATCTTTCATTATCATGTTTGGATACAATATTAAAAGAAAGGATTTAGCTCATTTAGGATTTTAAATTCTTCACTTCTCCACCTTTCATAATCCATCCATACCCCTAAACATTTCAAAAACCTATCAATTTAAAATCCATCATTTTAGATTCATTCAATCCAAACACCACCTTATTGAACATGTGCAATACATTGGGGATTGCATTTAAAACCATATTGAAGAATTTGAACATCTGCACTAAGACAATATATAGGGATAAAACACATTAGACATGTGCAGTATTGAACATGTGCAATATACGTGTGCAGTATTGAATCTGTGCAATATTGAAGTGGACGACAACAAGAAATCGATTTCAATGGAGGGTTATCACTAAAATGGGCAGCAGAGAACTATTAACTGCAACTGAGAAATTCATGGGATTTAGTGAATATTTGATTCACATTTAAAATTTTCATACCCATTTTATCTCTCACATTAAATTAAAGTGGGATTCAATTTTCAGTAGAATTTTATGTATTAATTAATAGTTTCAATGATAAATGATTGACTGTAAACGGTACCCCGATACCCCAGTTTAACAAGATACCCCATTGATCTTGAATTTATATATATATATATATAAACACACAAAAAGAGTATAGAAATAGATTATTGGTCCATTTGTAATGACCCAAATGTGATTAAAACACAAACAGAAGAACTTTATATGCACATATTATTTGAAATTTGTTACTAAAAGCTTAGAGATAGTAACATGTTTAAAGGTTTCACTAACATCTATGTTAGTATATTATATTTGATATCGCATAAAAGTTTTACATGACATCTATGTTAAATAAAATAATCAGTTAGATGTTGCTTGCTTGTCGGCAAAACGTCAAAAATAAGCACATCATAAAACCTAGCTAAGTAGAAATTGTAAGTGGGATCATCTCCATAGAATGATAGAAAGCATGTGGTTAACTATTAGGGGTGAGCAAAAACCGAACCGGAAAACCAAAAAACCGAAAAACCGGGGAAAACCAAACCGAAAAAACCGAAAAACCGGGAAACCGAAACCAAAAAAACCGGAGTAAATGGTTTGGTTTCGGATTCCCTCTCAAAACCGAACCGAACCGGTTTTTAAATAAGTCTAATTTTTATATATATTTATTGAGTTATTTATACTTTCACTCATATTTAACATTACGTTCTACTCCTATATTAAAGGAAACATTTTTCAATTATATATATAATTGATATTTATGATGTTAAAATGCTAATTAATTGACATTATTAATAGTTATGCTTATTTTAATTATATGTGAAGTAGAGAATGCTAATTAATTGGTATAAACATTATTATTATATTTCTACATGATGAAATTACTTAAACTAATTCAAAGCATAAGTTAGTAAATTTAATAAATTAGAGTATAAAACAACTAAATTAATATTTAATATCCAATTTTATCAATTCGAAGTATCAAACTAACACATAAGTCGATTAAAGATTCAAACGTAAACAATTATTTTTTAGTGATTTATCAAATAGTGCTTAACTTTAGTAAAGAAAAACATAAGTTTAGTAAATAAAAATTCATTTTTTAGTAAAAAAAATGTCTAAGATTTTTCGGGTTTGAACCCAAAAACCAAACCGTTTTTGAAAAACCAAAAACCATAAAACCCACGGGTGCAAACCGAAAAACCGGTAATCCAACCCGGAAAACCGAAAAACCGAAACCGGGAGAAACTGAAACCGAACGGTTTCTCCATTTTAAAAACCGGAATTTTCGGTATGGGTTCGGTTTCGGCCAAAAACCAAACCGAACCGCTCCATGCTCACGAAATTTATTAACGAAATTTGAACTTTATATTACATTTCTTAATCATTTGAACTTTATATTACATTATCTTACCTTTATTAACGAAATTTGAACTTTATATTACATTTCTTAATCATTTGAACTTTATATTACATTATCTTACCTTTATTAACGAAATTTGAACTTTATATTACATTTCTTAATCATTTGAACTTTATATTACATTATCTTACCTTTATTAACGAAATTTGAACTTTATATTACATTTCTTAATCATTTGCTCTAATGTGCACATGCACCTACTTACTTGATCTCCATTATTACAGTTTCTTCCATCATTGAAGATTCTTGATGTAAGTTTAATTTAAGATAACAAGGTGAGGATTTGGGATTCTTATTTGTGCTATTTTGGGAAGAAAATTCCAATTCAGGTATTGACTTAATGTGTTTTTTTTAATTTCCATTATCAGAATATATGCATATATTCATGCTAATTGATTAATTTTTTAAATTTTGGATTTGCAGATGTACTATGAACTTGGAATGTTCAGCACATGTCTTCCCGGAATAGAATTCCCAGATCGGTTTATCTCAACGAAACACTTGCCCATCAGTATCATTTACGATGCCATCATCTTCGATGAATAAAAGGATTTACGGATTAAATGTATGATTTTCTCGTACATTTCAAGGTATGTCACCCAATGTTAGTTCGTTTTAACACAGAAATAAGGAATGCGAGAAAAAAAAAACGTGCTTGGATATATTATGGTTACATATCGGTTGCACACACCAAAATCACATTTAGCATGGAGGAGGTAAATTACAGGGTTTGAACCCTAAACCTACACTATGGATTACATGT
Source organism: Centrapalus pauciflorus (assembly GCA_020465985.1). Lineage (NCBI taxonomy): Eukaryota > Viridiplantae > Streptophyta > Magnoliopsida > Asterales > Asteraceae > Centrapalus > Centrapalus pauciflorus. The sequence goes on from JAANYP010000876.1 coordinate 713,565, forward strand.
TTTCGGCAGACTCGAGATCGGCTTGATTGCTTGACGAGCTTTTAAAATGTAGGCTCAAACTCGGACTCAAGCTCAGCTAGTATTTCTATAAATAATTTTTGAGTTTTTTTTTATTTTGCATATAGCTCGAGCTCAAACTCCATAAAATCTCAGCTCAATACTCGATATGTATGTATGTATATATATATATATAAGATTCGATACTCAAATTACTTGACAAGGTTGACATAATATATAGAAGGCTCGAAAAGCTTGATAAAAGCTCATGCCAAGTCATTTAAACCCAGAGCTAGGCAGGTTACTATTTCAAGCTCGAGTTTTGAGCTCGGACTCGAGACCAAACTCGATAAAAACTCAGCTCGTTCAAGCCAAGCTCAAGCTACTCAATAAAAGCTCAACTCGTTTGCAGCCCTAATTGTAGGCGTCACACAAATCACGCTTCCACAATACAACCAGTTCATAGAGAAAAATTCTATTTACACCCATCTCTCTTATAATGTGACATTTTCTTTGGTATTCTAATATTTTCTTTGTATTTTGATTAGTTAATACGATTGACTTGACATGTAAGAAGCCACACCCTCCATCATAAAGACAAGCCTATGTTGTGGGTGTTGCATAAAAAAAAATTTCTTGACAATATGAGTTAGAAAGTTATATTGGTTCATTACATCAACAGGCACTAGTGGTAGGAGTGCTGCAACATGATCTAATAAAACCATAATTAATGCCTAATAAATAATGTATTAAATTAGGGTCAGAAGAATATATTTTTATCCATAATTCATTTTTTTTAACAGTAAACTATCCTACTCCTACTCCTAAACTACTCATTTACCCCAAGGATTACTTTCTCCATCTAAATTTCAACTTGCCTCCGACGGGAGTCGAACTCGTGACCTCTCTCTTACATATCCACCCTCTTACCAAATAGGCTAAACCCATTAGTTTTTATCCATAATTCATGCCAACACATCATCCATACCAAATAACATACTTTTAATGTACATTTGAGTCAAAGTCAACATGGACCATGAAACATCATTAGAAGTATTTTTCATGCCCAAATTGTGGTTTTTTCTAACACTTACCCATATACAATGCATCCATCTAGTAACAATTTACAACTGTTGCATAAATTCTTTCTACATTACCTTCTCAGTCCCCTTCTGGGTCTTTTCGGAGTCCAATTTGGAAAATTTTCATGCTTACCCAAGCGAGGTCGTTTTCCTATAAAGATATCGACACAATGTTCAAAATCCGTATGATGATTAAAATCGTTTGGTACCAGCAAACTAATTCCATTATAAGATGCAAGAGTTTAAACCTTAGATGGTTTACCTCGAGTTCGGGGTTCTTTGGGCGCTCTGTTCGATTGTGATGAGTTCTTGGAATTATATCCTGATCGCTGTAAAGATATCGTAACAACTCCACGTCCTAACTTTTGTTCCGGCATTTCACATTTACCGTTGATGGGCTTCATGTAGCAAAACCTTTTAAAACAATTTCAGTGAGCGGAAAAGGTCAAACCAAATATAGAACGACAACCAAAGACGAGGGAGAACTTTTGTGAATGACAAGTCCCTATAAATATCAAGGGAAATGACATAAAATAGTAGTGTACTTTCAATATTGTTTCGATTTAGGTTATGTATTTCTTTGTACAAATTTAGGTTGTGTATTTTCAAGTGTTTCGCTTTGGTAGTTTGGTGACCTGGAAAACCGATAGTATAGGTTAGGTTACCATGCTGACGTGTACTTTGTCAACATATTTTTTTTATTTAGGCTGTGTACTTTCAAAGATGTTCCGATTTAGTGGTAAAACAACCTAATAAATGGCATCATTTTGCATCATTGTTTTCATCCATCGAAGTTTTCTTTCGGATCGTTATTATTTTATGCAAATTGATATCAATTATTAAGTTGTTCAACTATCAAATTGAAACACTTCTGAAAGCACACAACCAAGATCAGTACACTTTTAAAAGCACGCAACCTAAATCTAAACAATGACAAAGTACATGTCGCATAGTAACTGGCAGTACCGTGTTTTCCATGTTACCAAACTACTAGATCGAAACACTTTGAAAGTATGCCACCTAAGTGTGAACAAAAAGATATACGCAACCTATATTAAAACTAAAAGTACTCAATTCATGCCATTTTCCCAAAGAATAAATATCTACACTCTTTGAGTGATCACAAACAAGCCCCTCAAATTATTAAGCTGAGTTGTATGGTCTTAATCTGCAATTTATAATTGAATTCATTTTTCTTGGAGTATGGATTTTACGCTCAATAAAATATTCCATTCTTGAGGAAGAGTAACATAATGTGAATACCATTCTTGAGGAAGAGTCTTGATATCGAAATCAGAGTCCAACATCCTCCATTTCCTGCACTTGTCGCACTGCACCCATTCATGATCCGGTTTATGATGAGAACCACCTTTTTCCTAGGGCACCAAAGTAAACTACTAAATCAAAGATTCCAAGACGATCAAATAAAAATAAATCAATTAGCAACAATCATATTAATGATGCATAGAAAAAGAACGAAAAATATTAATCAAGAATAGCAGAATGACCAATGTATGCTTTAGAATAGGAGAGCATTCGTTGACTCAAATAAAGTTGGTAGTTGGACAAACAATTCGCTCAAACATGGTTGGACCGGTATACAATGTCAAAATTACATAAAACATTATCCAGCCATAGAACAGTCCAAAACCGGACTGAATCAGAACCGAGAACTCAATAAAGTAGGAATTGAAAATCCAATCGTATGGTACCAGTTCCATATCCAATTCAATTTGGTCAGGTTCCAGACAGTTCTTGATGTCTACAATGACAAATACGAAATCAAACAGAAACTGAAAAATCAAGAAATTCAAAACCGAGAAATGTACCGGTTCCAATCCAATTTGGTCCAGTTCCGATACAATTCTTCAGTTTTACTGTACTTTTGCACACCCCTGCTTATAATGATATAAATATTTTATAGTCACTCAAGGACTTAAGGACATCACAATATCAAAATTTCTACCAAATCCATGTATGCACTAATATGCAAAACAGGAAGACTGAAGGCAAACAAATGACTTGACAAACTTAAATCTTAACTTCTAATAAACAAGTAACTCCACCCAAACCTCGTGATGCCACATGCCATCATCACAAGCAATTGACATGTGGCAGTCAAATTTTCTAAAATATCAATTAATATTTAAACAATATCCATCCAAATCTAATATAATCTGATTCAAATTCAAATAAAATCAAACAAAATTCAAATATTCCAACAATCAAGTAATTATAATATAAAGTTTAAAAGGGAGAAGAAAATTATAACCAATCTATTCATGTTTTTTATACAGATAAAAATATTATTCTTGTTTAAATTGTGTGTTTTAACTTTTAGTCTATATATACTTCATATAAATAACAACGATTATAAATATCCAAGTAATACACAAAGTAAATAAACTAATGTTCAAATATATAACAAGATAACCAGACAATGATTTATTGTTGCAAAATTTGAAATGTAAGAAGCAAGAACTTTTCATATAACTAGTCAGGTAATAAGCAAAGTCGGAATTACCACATGAACCTTGTCGACATTGTTATCCAAATACTCGTCTGCCTTTTTACTTAGCCAATCTATAAGTAACGCAAAAGGTTCACAATCCACAAACCCTTGTTTGTTGTTATGAACCCAACCATTATCGCTACCATCATCATCCTGCATAATAACAAAGCCAACAATTATTTACATGAACAAAGTGGCTATAGTTTTGTTGTATATTGACATCAGCAATTATGTAGAATCAGAACATAGTCCTGATCTTTGATTCAACCAAATTAGGGTTATTTTCATAATTCCACAAATTACTTTGCACACAATGTCAAACGGATCTTTAAAAGAAAAAACTATGAACAACTCTCATAAAAGTAGAACACCGTCCTAATTTTTTATCCACCAACTTTGGGTTATTTTCATAAGGAACCAACTTTACCATTTTTATCGTTTAAGGTAACCAACTTTTTTTTATCCTAGAAAGAACTAAACTACTGAAAATGTTAATCGAGGTCACGAACATCAAATTGTCTATTTAAGGTAATAAACTTTCAAAAAAAATTAACCAAAGCAACTTTTAGTTTTTCTTATTTTAGTCAGGAAATTGAAAATGGTCATTTCTAGTTTTTGCATACGTCTTTATCTATACTATTATATAAGTCAATATTATTAGTCACCTAAATTTTAGAAAAATAGAAGTTTGTTACATAAACTGACAAATTTAAAGTTGGTTACGTTAAACAAGCAAAATCATAAAATTGATTGCCTTTTTATGAAAATAACCCCAACAAATTTGGCTTACTTCTTTTAGGGCAAACATTATCTTGCCAAAAGCACTTTGATTTTGTTCTAAAACAGAAATCACAACGATGTTTGCATCACACAAAAGGCATAAACAAAAAAATAAGTGTTACCAAACAAGTCCTAATCAAGTGTAAAACTTATTGAGTCATGGAATGTATATATGAATCAAATTTTGATTCATATAAACCCCATGACATAATCAATGGATTGACAAGATTTAATGTATAGTTGCATAATTTTTTACAAAATCGTTGCTGAAATGGATTCTTAAACATTGTACATGCTAAGAATACAAAGATTATAGAACTTCTAAAAGTAAAAATTTTAAATCATAAACCATACCATGACATCAGTTACATCTACAACCCCAACAATTCCATGGCTCTTTTCTCCAATATGAATCATGCTACCAACTCTTTTGTAAGCCTGTACAAAAGCATTTATAAAAAAAATCAAAACAAGAAGTATTGGGCTCAAATTAGAAATCAGAACTGTTGCTAGTAAACAGAACTAATCATGGGTTTGTTTTATGGAAAAGGCTCTTCAATTCCTCAGAAGTCTGAATCCATAAGATGTTTTACAAATCATAGTGTTTGTTTTGTTTTGAACCAATCAGACATTAGTAAACCACTTGCTACCATCTAGATGCAAGAATCAAGCAAAAACCTTACAACACGTACCTTATGACAAACCATCCTCTCTATTAAGGGTATATAATCAACTTATATGTAAAAGTGAACTTTTATCAAACAGTAAAACAAAAGGTATACATATTCAATGCGGACTCCTAACCTTCAGACTTTGTCCCATTTTGGACCTTAAACACCTTTAAAAAACAACCATCCTTTGATTAGAAGGCAAATATGAAAAAGTACATTAACTTGAAACTAACCTCAATCAACCGCCCATGCCAATATAAAAATATTCCACAATTTCCCTGCTCTAAGTCCATCTGAGAGCGTCCAAGAATGAGTTGAACTGGTTTTCCCAAAACAAAATCATTTACTATGCTGGTATTGTGTAAAAATTTTGCTAAAGGCCGACTTCTAACCTGTTGGAAGCTCTTAGTCATGAAGCGTGCTTGAATGGTTCATGAAAAGAAAAGGCAAACGAAATGCAAAATGTACAAGTTGATTACCAATGACCCTTGAACAAAGATCTTCATACGTGGCTCCAAGAAGATGACCTCTAAATAGGATCTGAGAGAATAGTCTAATGGAACCTGAAAACCATGAACTGCATTACAGACTTGCATATTGGATTAAATGCGTAAAATAAAAATAAGAGTAAATTATAAAATTGGTCCCTGTGGTTTGTCTAAAAAAATATGGATTTGGTCCCTCAAGTTCAAAATTTGCATAACCTGTCCCCTTTATATTATCATTCATAGCAGGATACTTTCACATTGTTGCTACTTATAACATATCTTCACCTTTAGGACTGGGAATTATTATTTACCGTTCATAGCGACATACCCTCGCATTTTTACAATGTGTATCAATATAAATTCACTTTTTTGACTTTTATAGAAAAACACTTCTGACTTCAATGTGTAAAAATAACAGCCAGATATTGCCAAAATATTGGCTTTAATGCGTAAATATCAACCTATTTTCACCTTTTTACCATTTATAGAAATGTTCTTTATGTTTTACCATTCATAGAATCATACTTTCCCTTTTTTATCATTTATAGCAACATAAATGTATAATGTTAGAACATACTCTCTTTTTTTACAGTTCATAGCAACTTCTATGAATGGTAAATGTGAAAGTAGGATCCTATTTTATGCATTTAACCTTTCATTGTCCATAACAAATGTGTAAAAGCTAAGAGACAGTTCAAACCTCTCGACTCATCTGGCCTAGGCGAGATCTGGCCCTCCTAGAACGTATTAATATGTCACCTTGATGGAAACAGCTACGACCGGACATCCCATTTTCCCATTCCAAAGAGTATGTTGATCCCCATTTATCCAGATTCCAGATGTAGATCTGAGTTCCAGTACCCTTCTTCCGAAACAAGCCTGCTTTCTCACCAATGAAATATTCATTGAATGGAGAAAAGTCTGTTATGGCTTTCAAGTTGCTTCTTGATGATGCTTCAGACTGGATATTTGTATCAAGTTCCATAAATTGACCCTTTCGAGAATAGGTCACAATTGGGATCTCTACATTCTGGGACAAGACAATGAGATAAAGAAACGTGAGTATTAACCCATTTATATAAAAGCTGTGGGTCAATTCAAGTTGCCTGCTATTTGATAACATGTGAAACAAGTAAAAAAGTAGCCAAAAGGAAATGTGTTAAATGGGCGGGCTGTAGGCAGGTTAAACAGGTTGAAAGCCATAAATCGTGTATTTAAATTGTTACTTTTATAATGTAGTTTATGTAATCATATATGTGGTTATTGCGTACATCTTTTCCTTCATTTAGTGATCGTGAAAGAAAAGCAATTGATCTGGAGGTTGTAGTCTGAGTCAGAACCAATGCATCCCTGCCGAGTCTCATTGTCCCAGTCTGAGAATAGTCAAAAGATTTAGGAAAAGAAAAAAGAGAAAGAACCAAATTAGAGTAATATGTCAAGGCCTCTATACATCAAAATCAAGCATTAGAAAGGTAAATGGAAAATAAATAACAGCATTTCAAATTATTAAAATGTCCATACTAAAGCATCACTTTTCAACATAGACTATTGCGGGTACTTCTGATCAAAAAATCGGTAACATGCTCACAAAGGTAAATGATTATACAGTTTTGAAAGTTGGATAAAAAGTTTTTAACCCTGTGATGTAGTAATCCGCTGAATGTTATAGAGGTGAAAAATCTTTTGTTGAATTACATATTTCATAAATAAAGGGTCGTGATTTATACACAACTACTTTTGTCATTCACAACAAGAAAGGCTTTGTAGGCTTGTTCATCATGCAAGACATAGTTGTACATTGTCATGGGTGGCAAAAAATTGTTGTGTATAAAGCACCACCCGTAAATAAACCTTCAACAGCAGCATTTCAATATATTTACTAGCATTCCATCCAACAACAGTTTGCAAACTGATTAACTAGCCTGATCAAGCAAAGATTCTCTATTCTAGAAATTTAATGCATCTTCTTTTGAAATTTCAAAGGCAAACATAATAAATTTAATATCATATATAAATTTGCAAAACGAGATGCAAGAATCACTTGATGTTGTTTGTTTTTTAAGAGGTTGATGTCTGCGGTCTGCGGATTTAGCTGTAGAAATCTGCGGTCTGAAGAGATGGCCTAAAGGTCTGCAGACGTCCGCAGACGCGGCAAGACATTCGCAGAGGCGGGAAGACGTCCGCAGACGATGCGGCAGACGCGGGAAGACGTTCGCAGACGCAGGAAGACGAAAAAAACAAACGCACTTCTATATAAAACATCTTCCCGCGTCTTCGAGTTCGCAGACATAAGATGTTCGAAGATCTTCTAAGAAAAAACAAACAAGGCGACTATATCATAGAGCAATACCAAGCATGGTAGAGTTATCCTTGAGCAATATGCATGTCATTGCCATTGAAAACAAAGAAGTAATACCTTAAACCCAATACCATATCTTCCAATATAATTAGGATCGTTGGAATGAGGTTGCTTGCGACCAAATGATACCATGTTAATTATCTCATTATGGTTCATCCCATGACCATCATCCACAACTGCCAGCATTGGAATTTCTTTATCAGCAATGCTCGAGTATATCATATCAACGGAAATATCTAACCTGACAAACATAAACAATCGAGTTTTCATCATTAAATTATAATTAAGGGTCAATCTTGTGTTTAGCAATCACCCATCTCACGTCCCTCGCGATTCCTCATCTTTACATTTTAGTTCCTCTTATGTGAAACTTCAGAGATTTTAGAGAAAAATTTGAGATAGTTGATCTGAAACAGCATTAATCCAAACTCAAATAAACTTTATTTCCATATAAGTGGAGCTACAATGTGAAGGTCAAGGATTTTTTGGGTCATTGAGATGGTTGGGCTCTTTAAAAAGCAACATTAATCTAAACTAAAATTTAATAATTTTCGCATAACTGAAACTAAGAAGTGAAGTTTAGGGACTTAACGTGTACAAAAAGCCACTAACGGGACATTTGAGAAAGTTGCTAAAAAGCAACATTAACCTAGATAATAATGCTATGCAAGCACACACAATCTAACCATAATAATAATATACAAGAATGATACTACAATGTTCACAAAATGGACATGAAAGGCCTACATTGTTGCTTTGGCATCTCTTGAATTGTCCACAAGTTCAGCAACAGCACCAAAGATCCAGTCCGAATGGGCTTGACCAAGGGTTTTTAAATAACTAGGATGGGCGCACACGTAGTTTTTCATCTGAGTAGTGTGTGTCATTGTATTACATTCAGATCTGATATGAGTTTCAACTCTCGACATAGTAGTTTGATTATCTCCATAGGTAACCTCAGAGTTGCGATCATGAGGATCTCGATTGCGAATTTTCCTAGTAACCAACTCACCCATGCAAGAATCGTGAAATTCTCTTTTAGGATACTTTGATTGATATCCAAAATTTTCATTTTTGATCTCTGTGCAAGGAAAAAAGACGAATGAAAACGAACCATATCAAAATCCATATCTGTACAATCGTGGTGTTAATGACGATGATCATAGATGAATTATTCTTAAGGTGATCTAGCCGTTTAATTCTCATTGTTCACTCTACCATAATGATTTTTCTATGATAAGTTTTGATCAAGTATTTTTATGTGTGTAAATACTTCCCTGTTATTCCTTTTTATTTTATTTAACATATATAAAATTGAATATAGAACATATACAGGTTGCACACAAACATAACTCATACTTCCTAGTTCGTAACAGCTAGAACAGAGACACAGACTACTCGAGCATTGTGTATTTGAGCATGACAAGATTCAACAAAAAAATAGGCATCCATCTATCCTAAAGTTGCTTATTAAACCCCTAAAATATGTTTATCAAACATCATTTCGTTATTACCTTAAATTCTCCTTATAGTAGTTATTTTAATTAATAGATTTATAATTTTTTAAAAAAAACCATGCATGAAATCTACTATAAGGAGGAGTTAGGAGCATAAAGAAACGATGCATGAAATGTAAATTTGAAAAAGCATAGTAGAATATCCAGATGATGATGTTGGATAAAAAAACTCGATGAAGAGACAGCTAACCAGATTTTGCATCAAATTGGCTTTTGGGGGCAGTATGTTCATGAAATATATACATCACTGCCGCATGACTGTAATCTTCTTGATCCCGTGGAGGAAGAATGTACAACTGACCATTCTCAGTGTTTACAACAGCAACCTTCAAAAGCATTATAGATTAGTAAAAACTATACCACAAAAAAAAAAAATGATCCTTTTTCTTCACTATCAAGAAAACTGATACGAAATTGAAATCAATTTGGCAGAACAGAGGATTATAACAATGAAATACTGAGATTATATTTATACCCTCTCTCACAACCGAAAGATTGGAGCCCTCTCAAAGCATGATGCTAAGAGCCTAACAATTCGAACCAAATTCCTCCACACCTCACATCACTCTCCTCCCCTTTACTTGTAGATTTCCTTACTAACTAACTACTACTAATTTCCCTATTTTACCCCTTCTAGAATCAAATGGCATGTTCCTATCATTACTCCCGCGGTCCCGCCTGCAAAAAGTATTGGCCTAAAGACTTGCATTTAAAAGGTGCAGCTGAAATTCCCAAGTACTGATCTGGGGTTGCTGCCGGAAGTGAATCAGAAACCCTCAGATCTTCAATTTAACAGAAGTCCCCATGACTATCCTCAATTTCGTCATCCCCTAAAAGAAGAACAGGCAAGTGACCCTCTTAGCATTTGTGAGCAGGTCCAAACTGGTTACCACAGCGAACACAGAGGGCCTTCTTGCGCCGCTCTTCCCATTCCGACCAATACATGGAGCGAACCCCGCGATCCCGATGTAACACGTGAATATTGTCCAACGGAAGATTGGCTGAAGGAGAATTGACGGCAGAGCATTGTAAATCAGAGCGTAGAACGGAAGCTTCAACGATTGGAAGCGGATTGGGCTCAAAAATGCTGAATTGGCCCATTTGTGAGAAACAATCCACCTGAGAATGATCAGTAAGCCCACCACAAGGATGATAGCGGAAACGTGAAAGACCTTCGTTCTTGGTAGAAGGCGTAACATGGCCTCAACGTCCTTGGTCAAATACATCGCATCCAAACGCGATGGAGGCCGATGAAGACGCACCCAACGCTTAACATCGTCCTCAATCCAGCGACAAAATAACCCAGAGCTTGCGATTCAGATAATATCGGAACCAAAGAAACAAGATTTTCAAAATCATCAATATAGTCAAGGATGGAATCGGACTGCTTAATAGAAGCTAATTGCTCAAATGGATTTTGAATTTCTAATCCACCAAAACGTTACAACAATTCGATTTGTAGTTGATCCCAAGTCAAAGAAGAATGAACATGATTTACAATGGTGAACCAATGTTGAGCAACACCTACCATGCTCAATTGAGCCAACCAAATGCGAAGGTGATGATGGGTCTCATTGATGTCAAAGACTCAAAGTATAGCTCGGCTTTCTGGATCCATCCTTGTGGATCGAAACCATAAAAAGTGTTTTACCTTTTTACGGCCCAAGGCAAAAGCGAAGCATAATTGGGAGGAGAATTGCCATCACCACATGCACCAATTCCCCCTCCAGAGTTAAACAAAATCCCAGAATCTCTCTCATCATTTGAAACATGTTGCTTACCTTGCTGTTTCATGTATCCCATCAGCGGCTTGCGGAACTCAGCAGCTTCCAGGGATTGCAGAGTGGATTTGATTTCAACATCTGCCTGAAGGCGTTGAATCTGCTACTCGTGTTGATCAATTTGAGTTTGATCCATTCGTGTTTGAACCATTGCCAACAAAATGATTGGTAGAGACAGACTAGCAGGTCGCATCAATGATACAAAATTGAAATTGATTTGGAAGAACAGAGGGTTATAACAACAAAATACTGAGATTGATAAGCTGACAACAGAAATGAAAGGTACAATATGCTTCCAGGGATATACCCTCTCTCACAACCGAAAGGTTCGAGCCCTCTCAAAGCATGATGCTAAGAGCCTAACAATTATAACCAAATTCCTACACACCTCACATCACTCTCCTCCCCATTATTTATAGATTCCCTTACTAACTACTAATTTCCCTATTTTAAAACCCCTTCTAGAATCAAATGGCATGTTCCCATCAAAAACCAACTGGTTATACAAACAAGAATGTTGCTTGATATGCATGTTCCGATTTACATGCAAAAGAATGCAATGGTTGGTGTTGCACAAAGTACAATTAGTTTTTAACATTGGTTAAATTACTAAAATGCCCCTTAAGGCGAAATCGATCAAACTTGTTAGGCAAAATTAGAAGACAGAGTGAGACTTAATCAAATAAGAACACTATAAAAAATGCAATGATTCATAAATTTTGAACCGATGATCTACAAAGTGCAATGTTTCATACTGCCCAGAAAAATACTTGTTTGTGAACCGCACCTCTCAAAAAGAACCCACGTGTTCTTATTGGATCCTTGTCCTTGGTAACCTATGAAAATGATCATACTTCCTTGATCCTAGATCTACACACACATATGGATGTGCAACGATAAAATTGATGAAATTTGGAACTGAGAACCAAACCGAATGGTGTAGGTGCCAGTCCAATCTGGTTCCAATGTAGTCCCGGTTTTGCCTACTTTTCCAATGATTAAATAGGACCGAAACCAAATAATGAAAAAACAAAAACAACCAAATGGAACCAGTTCCAGTTCGATACGATTTCGCCGGTTTTTGGTTCGGTCCCGAGTTCTGCATACCCCTCCATAGGTATATAGTGACCTTTATTTTTAAGGGAGAATTCCACACATGTCCTTGTAAACCTTCGTATTACGTATATATCCTTATAAATTTCCTTATAACACATATATCCTTCTGAACTTTAAAAACTCTCATTTATGTCCAAATATCTATTTTATTATTATTAAATCATTTAAAAATCAAAACACTATCTTTTTAATCTTCTCATTAATTAAATCAATATTAATTCGTAGTAAAATAAATTCATAAATAAAATATAAATAAAATGAATTCAAACACTTCATACGTTTTATTTAGATGATTTGGTTTTCTTCGACTGGTATTAATAAAAAAATTCTCCAATTGTCAGTTAATTTGTTATATAAAATTGGATTACCATTTAATGTGATTTATTCTTTGTGTATATGTGACTAATTAATGACAATAAGTTGGTGTCAAACGTGTAATTGTAGTCATACAATGTGTGTAGCATTAGACGTATATGTCAGAAACCAATCGTTTTTTCGACTTTAGAAAATTGTTAAGTTTTTTGTTTGGGTTTAGGAGATATACTTTGAAGATTTAACTAATGAGAATTAAAAAAAAAATTGGAATTTTTAAATGATTTAATAATAATAATTAGATATTTGGACATATATGATCGTTTTAAAAGTTTAAAAGAATATATGCGTAATAAAAAATTTTACAAAGATATATGCGTAATTATGAAGTTTTGCAAGGACATGTATGAAATTCCTATTTTTAATAGTAAAATAGGTTTATCTATTTTTTAGTTTAAAATATCTTGGAGTATAATAATATTTTAAAACAAAAAATTGGAGGCGAAAAAGAAAGAGAACAAACATTTAATTCTCTTTAACACATCTAATTTCCACTTTTTTTGTTTAATCTATCTATTTGGTAAGTAGGATCTCATATATGAATCTAACATTTATGACTATTACATTTATTTGATAACCAAGTAGATTCATATATGTATCTATTGTGATAATATTTAGTATCAATTAGATTCGTATATGAATTTGATGGTTCTGATTTTCGCTTCAAAGTATTGATATATAAGATTTTATATAGAATGAATAAAATTTACGACTTCCAATGTTCAAATACCTATTTTCCCTCAAATCTATTTTGAACACAGTAATGAGGGAAAAAAGTTAATAAAGATATGGCATCATCTCTCTGCTCTCAAAAGAAGCCAACGTTACTTTTGGACAGTTTAGAATAGTGGCAGATTTCAACCAACTCTTATACGTAAATTTGAAATTTATTATGTCTTTATTAGTTCAAAAAATCTCATAATTGAACAGGAATTGACCCTTTCAATTCATTAATCTATTACCTTATCATATATTAATTGAATCAAGTTGCTAAATATTATTCTAAAATTGTAAAACATTTAAAACAATTAGAGATAGGACAGATGTAAGACATTCCAACACGTAATAATAATAATTATTATTATTATTATTATCACAAGATTTTATAGAAACCAGCATACAACTATAAAGAGAGAGAAGAGAACCAAGAACAGAAAGTTCCAGACATAGGCCAAAGCAAGAGTAGTTGAGAATATCCTAATTCAGGAAATCTTGGAAGAAAATGAACAATAACCCACAAAGAAAGTAGTATGAAAACCACAAACATCCGGAGAGGTGAAATTTGATAACAATCACAGCATACATAGAAAAACCAATAAATATGCACTACATAGTAAAAGTTCACACCTTTTTCCGTTGTTTCAAGTACTTCAAGAACGTATGCCACTCCCCTTTTTGGCGCTTATCCTCATAAGCTGGGTGTATATATGTGCATTGTAATCCAGAGGGGAGATGCTCGTCCTTTATGAAATCAGTAATATCCCAAATCGAAGGACTACGCCGATTCAAAGATCAGTAGTGAACAAAAATACAGGAAACACGGACGTCATGATCTACTTAATATAATGTAATTTGCACATAAGATGGATAATGCTGGTTTTCAAATATAATTTGGTGTTTCATTAAATTGTAATGTGTTTGTACAGAATAAATCATTGATTACACGCTAATTGTAATGTAGAGATGCACATTAGGCAGGCTTAACCGGACCTGGGCTCTGGCCTAAAAAGCCTGGCCCTTAATGTAAAGTTTTGAGACCAATCGATCTTAATCGGTCCTAATCGGGACCGGGCCAAGTCCTTTTTGGGCCTACTTTTTTTTATGTACATGTAGCATTTGTATTTATATTACAAATTTACATCATAAATCATGATACAAATAAATATTAAGCTAAATAAATATGAAGAGTAAAATCTATAGAGTATAGATAAAGATAAGCATGCAATAATTAACTAATAAAATTACTAATTAAAACTATCCAACTATAAATACATATCTGTCTTTTGTGGATTGAACTTTCATCTAAAAAGTTGAAGTCTTCAATAATAAGATTCATCAATTATCTTAAATTCATTAAGATCTAGTCACTTGACCAAGTTAATTGCCTAAGATTGTATATATAATATTTAATGCATGTATAATAAATCCTAAATGAAATTGTATATTAATTTTGGCTAAATTTTTAGAAAAAATTGTATACGAATAAATTTTCACTCTATGAATTGGTTCTATAATAGTAAAGTTCGATAGTTAATAACTAAATATGAGAAATTAAACACTTGGTAATAGTTTATAGATCTTGATTTACAATGACCACATTGTTGTATATATATATTAGAATCAGATATTTAAAGAACCGAGCCTTAGGACCATGCTATGGGCTTCTTTCTCAGGATTTTTCAGACTTTGGGCTTAAGCAGGCTTAGGACCGTGCTCGGGCAGGACCGGTAACAATGAACCTGTAGGGACAATCTGGGCTTAACCGGGCTTAAGGACTGGCCCAATCAGACTTTTTTAAGGCCGGGCCTAGGACCGATATTGGGCTCGGGCCTTTATGTGAATGTAGCGTCATATTTACCAATATTAATGTGTACTGAACTAAATATATATGAGATCTAACCACAAATTACAGCCTAAATGCAATATGTAGTTACGTATTCATGTTATGTATGCAAGAAATGAAGAATGATTACAGCCTAGTTGTAATATGTAGTTGGCCGCTATTTGATTTTTGACCGCGATAACTGCGAGTAATTCAACTGAAGCATGATTACAGCCTAATTGTAATCGTTTATCTTTTTGCTTTCACTCTATCCTTTTTTCCTTTATCACTTTCATGTTTTATTGGTTTTAGGGGAAACAAAATGACAACTGAATATAACAAACAAAAAAAACATGGAACTACTACTGTTTTTTGGCATATATCCAAGGAACCCACTGCCATTACATTTATCGTTTGTCAAAAAGTGTGTAACGGTAGAATTCATTGACACAAGCATCGTCTACTTTGCGACAATCATAATGCGGTAGCATGTTATAGAAAGTTACTTCTAAGTTAAGGACAACAAAAGGAAGATTTTGAGATGAGGATCAGCGTGAGGAGAGAAAAAGGAATGCATTTGAGGCAAGAAGAGTAGACAAATATGATACGACGATGAAGAAGATAAAGACCTATTGATTCTTTTGTTAAAAGTTAAAACACTAGAGGTAGTGGTTTAAGTGTTTAACTAAGAAAGGAATTTCGAAATATATTTCAACTTGGTTCATGTTCTAATTTTTTTTTACAAACATATTTTACCCAACATATTACTTTTAATGCCGAGAAACTCATCAATTTTGAACTTTTGATTTTAACATTAGTTAGAAGATAAAAGTAATTATTGCAATTAAATTATTTTATATATTGACTATATATTTGAACTTCTAATTCAACAAGGTCAACGTTATAATACTTTGTTGGATAATGTACTTTTGAGTAAATACTATAATTCATCAATTTTGAAGTTTGGATTCAACAATAATAAAAACTAAAAGATACTCTCACGATTACATTTTAAATATATTGATTCAATATATTTAAACTTCTAATTCAACATCGAAAATGTTTTAATATTTAAATTTGAATATATTTGAATAATATTTAAATTTGAATAAATTTGAACTAATAAACAGTTTTAGGGAAATATTAATCACGTGAAAATTTATAACAATTAAGAGATGGAATCTTACAAGGAAAAATGCCAAGAAAATTAACATAGAATACAAATTTTGACAATAAAGGTATGAAATTTTTAGGCCACAAAAGGTAACATAAAATTCTTTTTTTGCCAAAAAAAAAGGATATGAAATTCAATTTTTAGGCCGAAAAATAAATTGAATTTTATCAAAAAATGGAACATAAAATTAACATTTTACCTTCTTAAATGGTTATCAATACCCTTTTTTTGTGAAACTTGAATTTTATATTACCTCTCTAAGCTTAAAAATCTTTTACATTATCTTTATCGTCAAAAATTGAATTTTATGTTACCTTTCTTGGCAACATGCCCATCTTAAAAATATGGTAATTGTTTTCCTAAATTAATAAGATCTGAAAAACTAAATTCTCTTTATACCCTCGACGTAAATTGGCAACTATGTGATGAACGAGTCGTTAGAAAACAAAACTTCTGACAATATAGAGAGAGTGAGCATACATTGAAATCGCTGGTTTTGAGCATGAAACGCGACAAATGCTTTTTGAATCTTTCACCAGCAGAACAGAACGTTGAAAACCATCTACAAGTTCAGTGCAAAATGATTGAGTCACTAGAAACCAAGTTTTGAAAATAGAATGAGGCATAATGAACAGTATATCAAACATTAATACACTAGTACGACAACTATACTACAACAAAGCATTATACATGATATGATACATCCAAAATTTTGAATTAACCCCCAAAGAGAGCAAAATTCTACTATGAATTTTGACCCATCTCAAGGGTCTCTGAGATGATTCTTGCTTGCATTATTCATCCCACTCTATAAGGGAGTGTTTGCTAATCTGGAAAAAAAATATTCATATCTACAGTTGCAAGGACACAACTAACAGTTGAAACATGTAGCAGCCACCATGTATACGTCACATGATACAAAACCACAATCCATGTTCAAAAGAGGATACTCACTTTCATGGTGACGGCCGTTGAACTGACACGAGTAATCATCCATCAAAGAAACTGTAACATAATGATTGAATAAGAAAAGATCTATGAGATTAGCAGTCAACATGACATATATAATAAATAAACATTAATAATATAATTAAAATCAACATAATTGAAGCTTAAACGAAACGATGAAAGGAATAGAATACAATTTGTGGATTTTTTTTCTATAACTATCCATCATTATTCATTACCAAAGACTGCCAAGTATTAAAGAAGGGTTAACGTTTGAAAAACCCCTTAAGTTTTTCTCATTTTCACAATTAAATCCCTAGACCTTTTTGTAATTGTTTAACTCCCTAAACAATTTTTATTTTATTCAAAGTACATATGATGAGCTAGTAAAACCTATGCAGTTAATAGCGTCTCGCGGTCCAACAGCGGTCAAGACCGCTATTTACTCTCGCGGTTATTGCGGTGATATAGCGGTATATTATATATATTTATATATATATATATATATATATATATATATATATATATATATAATCATAATCATAGACATAAAGAACATAATATGAAGAACTAAAATCCTAAAGAACATAAACATAAAGAACAAAAGTCATAAAGAACTAAAATCATAAAGGTCATAGAATCGAACAACACATTAAACAAACAAAGATAAACAGGATATAGCATTACTTTATAAATTATTAAACAAAGTATCAAAGATTTAACAAAATATAGCTTAAAGAATGATCGATCTGGACTGCTCCTCCAAATAGCGGTAAATAGCGGTCCTAAATAGCGGCAAATAGCGGTAAATAGCACCGCTATTCGCGGAACCGCTATTCGCGGAACCGCTATTTAGGACCGCTATTTTTTCAAGGACCGCTAACCGCTATAGCGGCGCAATTAACTGCCCAAGAGTAAAACACCACCGGTAAAATAAATATAGGGACTTCATCACTATATATATATTTTTTTTTTTTTAATAAGACAAAAATTGTTTAGGGACTTAAAAAGTCATATTAATCGCATATATAAGAAAAGTCTGCGGGTTTCAACTCTTTTCCAATATTAATCATTCAAAGAAACAAATGTATTTCTCTCAATTGAAAATCAAACTCAACTATTGAAACTCGTCCTCTTGTCTCCTCAATCATGATCTCCTAAGAGCTAGTCACTAATGCAACCTCGTAAGCAAGTGGTAATCAAGTGACAGTGAATGCTTCAGGCCATCATTAAACCCTTCTTTTCCAAAAGAGAGGTGATTTGTACACAATTTTTGCCATCAACAACAATAAAAGCTTTGTAGGTTTGTTAATCATGCAAGATATACTTGTACATTGTTGTGGATGGCAAAAAAAGAGTATTATGTACAAATCACTACCCTTTCCAAAATGAGAAAGGTTATACATAGTCATACACCCCCTAAATTATTAATCATACCCCCTCCTTGATATCGGTGGGTCCAATATCATTATACACATCATTAGTAGAATTAATGACTTTGAGAGGGGTTTGATTAGTCAAAATTAAAAGCCAAAATACAGCCCACACTCTGATGTTACAAAATTACCTGTATTGTGTACATAAGATTGGTACAAAAACCATCTCAAAACAAAAAATAAAAACTGAACTAAACAGGTTCAATTTCAGACCTTCAGTTTGCTCTCAAACCAATGATCAACAGAAGAAATACTTTGGTTGTTATACTTCTGAAACTTATAAACCTAAAATAGCTGAAAAGTAAAGATAACCATCAGTCCGTCATGGGTCAAGGATTTGAGAACATAAAAAACATAAACAAGGAATTTTCTAGAAAAATCTAGAACAGTCGGTCCCAGCACTGGTACTATTTTTTCGTTTTGTAGTTGAGTTCAACTAATACCAAAAAAACCTACAAATGACCCGCAACATGATCTGTGACTTCAATCCCGAAAAGTAAAATATAAACCCTAATAATATAATACATGGTTTTGTAAACTCTGAATTAATACTCTCCTCCAACTCAACTAGCCATAACTAGAATAAAAATATCCATGAGGATTGAAGCTATCAACAATGTCATCTAACTTGATTACGAATCATACTTTCTAAACTTTTTTAAGAAAGAAACCAATCATGATCCAATACAAACAACTTCAAAACCATGTACATTGACTGTAAATAAAACCCCCTAAAAACCTCTAAACACACAGAGTAAAACAACATAAACGAGAAACTCGAAAAATAACAAAGGAGAATGTTCGAGTGTGTTTGTGTGTGTGTGTGTTTACCGTCTGCTCCAAAAGCGATATAATAATGGTATGAAGTTCCAGCAGTCGTCAATGAACTGTCAGTCGGAAAAAGCGGGACGACGGCAGCGACGTCCGGAGACGGTGACGGAGAAAGAGAGTAACGGCGAGGGGAAATTTCAGGAAAAACATATAACCGCCATGGCAATGGTTGAAGAAAAGTTGAAGCAAATAGTAGTCTGGCACTGGTATTATATAGGCATCATGGCCTCGTGTTCACCTATAATTATACAAATGCCCCCTATAACTTCCACAAATTACAAATATACCATCTATTAATTTTGAAGCAAAAAGTGGAGTTTGGATCTGGAAATTTTCATCTTTACAATAATTACGCATATATTTTTATAAATTTTTTTTATTACGTATATATCTTTCTTAAACTTAAATAAATTTTTAGATATTTAGATAACAAAATTTACTATCCGAAATTCAGATATCCGATTTTAAATACCATACTCTCATGTATATACAAAATATCTCATTATTATTATTATTAAATCATTTAAAATTTACTTTTTTTAATTCTCACATTAGTTTAATCTCCAAAGTATATTCCTACACCCAAACAAAAAAAACTTAACGATTTTCTAAATCTGAAAAAATGATTGGTCTCTAGCATGTACGTCTAATGTTACATACGTTGTATGACTACAATTGAAACATCCTTCCTCTAATTTATCAACATTAATCACCGATGATAACATATGTCCCAAATTAAAAATGCATAAAATAATCTGAAAGTACAGAAGTGTAATTCAATCAACGCTAGAGCATGATAATTAGAATTCTACAAAGTCATGACTAAAGAACTACAAAGTCATTACAATTTATTACATCAACATTAAAGTTTTCATTTCCATAAGCATTCCCCCTAAACTATCAAATTACCCAAGTGTTAAGACTCTTCGAGATGTTGCAAATGTAGCTTATGATGAAGGCCCAACATGAGCTTAAGCCTTTCTTGTAAAAATGTCATTCAACAACGGGTAAGCGGCTTTGCTTAGTGAGTATATAGATATATAATTACACATAAGTTTCATGCATCAGCCAAGTATTATAAGCAATGAATGCTCCTTCTACCGTACATACGGGATCCTAAAGTTTATAATGGCAGTTCAATATTAACGAACAGGGATGTTCAACCGGGTCAATTAATTTTACCAAGGGATGTACGATCCCCTACAAGTGTGACTTGCAATTGTAAGTCCTCAGTCACGGTGACACCGGAGTTTAGAATTATCATAAAATTAATCATGTACAAATGATGCACTTCAATAAAAGCAAGCTACCACGTAATTAAACATGTCAATTACGATGGTGCATCAAATAACAATAAAATCACATAGAGTGTCAAACAATATCAGAAGCAACTAGAACATGTCATTCAATTTAACCATGTATGTATGCAATGAACACAAATGTAGCAATTAATATTTAATACTTACTGTGATTTTGTTAGCAATGATGCCTTGGAAATATCCACAGCGTCTTACACATCATAAATCTTGTATCAATTCGTGTTAATTAGTACCACAATGAACCTATTATATCAGTGTATGATGCCAACATTAGTGTTTATTCATTCAATTCATCTTCCATTTAAAATTCAATAACTAAGTGTCCAACTTCGGATCCCCCATTGGGTCCAAAGTTCGGACCTTATACAAAATTGTCCCCACATGATTCGAAGTTTGGATCAACAATTCATCCGAAGTTAGGATGCTTCATATATCCAAAGTTCATAACTATTTCAGAATTAGTTTTTGATCTTCCCGAAGTTCGACCCTCACAAGACCCAAAGCTCGGTCTCCTTATGACCCAAAGTTTGGTCCCCACATGACCCGAAGTTCGGATCGTAGTTCGTCCATGATAATCGTAACTTTTTTTAACATATTTCTGATTGTCACCCGAAATTCATATTAACTCATTAAAAAATTTGGTAAACATTTCATGGCATCTGTAGCGTCATTTCTTGGACCAATTATATCAAGTTTATCATCTTTTATCCAAACCTCAAAATATGTAGATTGAATCAGTTTATCAACCATGAATCCTCCATAATTTCATATTATCACAAAAAATTTATCAAAATGGTTTAATCACATATCCATTAATCTTTCATGTATACCGACCATGCTAGATGCATAAAACACCATTTAAACCCAATTTTCGAGACCAATATACAAGCTGTCCGGTTTTTCAACTTTTCTAATTACAAAACCATTAAAACTCAAGAGACTAACCTAAAATTTAGTTCTAAATGATCATCTAGGTTATTTTCTAGGTTTGTTGGTCATTTTTGGTTTCTAATCACTAAAATGTCAACCGATAAATCATAATTTACTCTTAAATGTTGTTGTCCAAAAACAATATCGAGGAAAACCCAAGGTTACATCTCCTTTTACATGGATTTAATTGATGAAAACGGACATGCAACGGTAGTAGCTTGTTCCTCTTTGAATCATATTTCCAGTGGTATCAATTTCACTTTCTAAGTCTTTGTAGATTATGAGAAAAGTTAGAGAGAAAATAATAAGGTGTTTGGTCTTTTGCATGAGCAGAACCGAACAGTAATTCAAACTTTTATTTAACTTTGGTTGAGCAAATCAGACATGCAATTACATGATCTTCTTCCTTATGATCCCAACTTTCCAACCATATGTAGACCACCTTCTAACTCATTGTAGATTGAGAGAAAAACTAGAAAGAATGTAAGAAGGGTTTTGGGATTTCTAAAGAGAGAAATGAGTGACTTGTTTGTGTTTGAGTTGCAAATGAACCAAAAATTCCGACTTGGCCCCCTAAAATCTGATTTTTAACATATTAACCACAAATCTTTACTAAATAACCTTTGTTACCATGTTAGACTAGGGTACCGGGAAACCATTTATAGTCAATCATTTATCATTAAAATAAATAAATTAAATATAAAATTTGCTTAAAATTCTTTCCCATATTAATTATTGTTGGGGTAAAATTTAAAAATTTAAAATTTTAAGATAGAATCGAAGAATCTGTGTATCCCATGAAAATCTTCATTTCAGTTAGTATTATTCCTTATACTCATACTGAACATGTGCAACAATGATATGCCATAAATATTGGTTACCAAAATGAAATTCATGACTACACACACCATAAAACCACGATTGTTCAATACCGTCAATATTGGTTTATCACTAAAAGGGTTAACAACGACTAAAAACACAACAAACCCGATTGCACATGTTCAAAAACATGTATATACAATTGAACATTCATGAACGGTTTAATGAAAAGAATAAATATCTTTATTTGACACATTTGGTTGAACATGTTCACTAAAACTCATTGTCGAATTCGGTTGAGCATGTTCACTAAAACGCATTTTCAATTAAACATGTTCACTAAAACCCATTGTCCAATCCGATTGGTATGGAACTAATCCCTATAAATAAGGAATTTATTAATTCATTAGTTGTCATCTATTAATAAAGATAAACCTAATTGACTATATTACCCTTTTATATTTATAACCAAACATGGCTGGACTCCGGTTCCCCTGTCTAACATGGTATCCCATTGATCCCGACCTTAAGTCTTATTTCTTAGGTTTTGGTCCCCAAAACCTCAAATTTCTCTTCAATCCATGATTTGTTGCACATAACAACTTTAATTCATTTATAAATAAATTTCCATGACTTAGAAATATTTTTTAACTAATTATTATAAAATATGGTTATTTCATAAATCCCCAAAGATTTCTAGCTAAAGTATCTTAGTTTATTATTAACATTGGTTTAGCAAATTTCGGGATGTTACAACAATTACACGCGTTGCTTTCAGATTACACCAATTTACATTCCAATTAGATGGTATTTACTCTTTTAATAGAATAAATAGAGTTCTACATAGAGTCAGATTAAAACACTAGACTTTATTTGTATCAAAAATGTGCTCTACATAGAAATGCACCATACTTGAAGAAAAACTAAAATACATATACAATTTGGGTTAAAAAAATATTAATATATCATATCGATACGTTTAAAAAAGTACTCCATTATTGTATGATCTTAGCCCAAGATTTAATTCATGTGTTTGATACCTTTTCAAAATTTCCATGAAATTAAGCTAACAACTTCTAAAAACAAACAAAGTTTTTTTTCCCTAAATGCATTTCTTGAAAATATAAAATGAAGGGGTAAAGCCATACAATTGCAACTTACTTTTGAAAATGTATCGATATGGTACGTCTACTTTTTTAATTGTCTATATGGTACGTGTACTTTAATTTTCTATATCGATATGGTCATTCTACATAATAGAGCCCGGTTTTTACATATGAAACATGGTTCTAATGGTATGAAAAACAGGGGTCTATTACAAATATGGTCATATCGGTATGAAAAATTGAAGTACATGTACCATATCGATATTTAAAAAAGTAGACGTACCATATTGATAAATTATCGACAGTAGATTACTATTGTATGGCTTTACCCCTAAAATGAAACTAAAATTGGCTATTAAAAATTAAACTAAAACACAAGGCTTGACATTTTTTAATCCGAATACTCATTAATACTTTTAACCACGAAAACTACAGTTGAAAAGGTTCGTTGGTCAAGGAAAACTTCAGTTGAACAGGTCACATTGACAACAACTGAAACATGTCTATATGTTTTTTAGACCAAATATGAATATTTTTAAGCCAACTTAGGTGATGTTTGTTTAAGAGGAACCATTAATAGGTCATTTAACCTTGAATGAGACTCTTAATGGTTCCATTAAAAAGTAAACAAACAAATTCTTAGTTTGTTATCTTTGTATAAATTAAAATACATCTTTACCTTCCATTTGATATAAATATCAACATTTAAAACTCAAACAAGTTCCAGTTTTAAACTAAAATTAAGTTTTCGATTTGTATATCAAATTCTAACTTGTTTTTATTTAAATTCAACATAAAATGCTATATTTAAATCATCACTACTGTTATACAAATGGATTGGCTACTCTAATAGATCACACACACACACACATGTGTGTGTGTATATATATATATAGAGAGAGAGAGAGTCGTGTTTAAAAAGTAACTATCGTAATCAATTGCATTCGAAGTACCAACCTTAAAAAACTTTTTAAATTTTTTTCTCATAACCATGTTTATATTAATGTTACAACTTACATGATATATGAATTTCACATAAAGACACACTTCTGTATCCTTAAAAATTATGTGAATGTTCAATGCATATTTATGTGAATGATCATTCACACCATTCATATGATTTTTTTTACCAATCACAAGATTTACGATGTTGCTCGTTTTGAAAAAAAAAACAGTCTTATAATGTTGTCTTATACATGTCTATTTAAAAAATATACATGAATGATCATTCACATTAGGGTACATTGGGTACGCTGAAATACCATAGGTACGCTAATAAACCTGATTACAATATATATATATATATATATATAGACACACACAGAGTATATTATTTATCAGTCAAGTGACAGCAATAAAATTAACATAAAATACTAACCAATACTTTATATTTTAATAAAATAAAAATGATATAAATATATAATAGTTAAAAGAAAGATAAAAGTGGTACCCAAAAGTTTAATAACGAGTTTCACTGCCTCACTGGCCCACTTTCACTCTTCAATCTTCGTGACTAAGGATTTCTTTCTAAAAGTTTAGGGTACGTTTAGTTTATGAAAATTTCTAAAATTTTTATCTCATTTTTCAATGAAAATGAAAACTTGTTTACTTAACAACAATTTCATAAATTTTTATTTCACTTTTTAAAATACCACTTTTCATATTCTCTTTTACTTTTCTATTACCTACCCTATATTTTTTATATAATACTCTCTTTCTCTCTCTTACTTTTCTATTACCTAACCTATTTTTCTTATTTTATAATCACCCTTCTTATTTTTCTTAAAACAAAAACTTATCATCTAAACAAGTTTTCAGTTTTCATAGAAACCCTTGTTTTTTTTCTAAAAACTATAACTTGAAAACTGAAATTGAATTAGGAAGAAATGAAAATGGATGGAGAATTGAAATTGTGTATCTTGTTTGGTATCAACAAAGAAATAAAGAGGAAAAATGGTGACTCAGGTGGAGTAGAGACACAAGACAGTCAATTCTTACCAATTCTCTACCAAATGGAGAGAATTGCATTTCTCCATATTTAGTCTTCAAACAATTCCCAGAGAATTCAATTCTCTGCCAAAAAATTGAGAGCATTTCCCCCAAACAAAAAAATCACAATTCTCTCCCCTCAAATTTCTCTACCAAAGGGTTTAATATGAAAAAAAACCAACATGTTTTCATATTTTTTGCGATTTAGTCCCTCAGTGTTATTTTTTCCTAAGAAAGTCCTCAAGTTATTGTTTCTAGTCCGGTTTTCAGAAAAGTTTTGTTTTTTTTCATGATCAGCCCTGACTTTTTCCACAAAAAACCAAAATGTTTTCAATATTTTTCTCCGAAAAGTCCAGAAACTTGGGGACTTTTTTTAAAAAAATAAAGAAAAATTCCAAAAATCACAAACAAATATATAACTTAAGGATTTTATTGGCAAAGGATAACATGGAGGGACTACACCGCAAAAACGTGAAAAACATATTGGTTTTTTTTTCCATATTAAACCTATTTATAAATGTGTATCTATAAATAAATGTTACTAAAAGAGTAACAAAACTGTTGCTTGTTATTTTTATTTAATTTGTCACTTGTTATTTTCGTAAATTATCAAATGTTATTTACTAAAATTATTAATAATATCAAATCAAAACTAATCAAATCCAATTTAACCTAGTACTATTAACAAAATAAAAAAAATATCCATTGTCACTTTCTCCTTTAATTAACCACTTGTCATTTTTTAATTTAATTTGTCATTTATCATTTTCTTAAATTATCATATCATTTACTAGAACTACTAATAATATCAAATCAAATATAATCATATCCAATATATTAAAATCTAATTTAAAAATTAACTAACTTAAATTTCATTAAAATAAAATTTTGAAATTATTTTTATATATTTATAAATATGTATTTTAAAATCTAATCATAGAATACATTTAAGGAAATATAACAAACTAATTGAGAGATATATATACTTACAATTTTTTAATAAACCTCAAATTTTTTACTTGGTGACCACGGTAGCATATTAGATTGCGCCTTAAGTTTTCAAACTTTTTCAGAAAAGATCCTTTTATTTATAAGAGAATAACAAATTGCCCCCTTTGATACCTAATAACTTGCTCTACTTTTTATAATGCATTGCTTTGTTTTTATCAGGGATGAGCATTTGGATCAAAACAGATTGAATTGAAAAAAAACCCGAAAACCGAAATTACGGAAATGTGAAAATCAAAAACCGGTCCAATATTTTGCAGTGGCGGATCCAGAAATTTTTTTCATAGGGTGCATGAGGTTTTATAAGGTATTATTCGTGTTAATTTTCCGAAACACATAGGCTAAAAATTCGTCAAATTTACGCATATCGTTGGGGGCCTTTCCCCCGTTTCCTTCCATGTAGATCCACCACTGAATATTTGTAATACTGGTTTCGTCCGATTTTTTGGTTCTTGGACCAATTGGAACCGATACAGGTTTTATAGATTTTTAATGTTTTGTTTATCTTTTTTCATCAACTATTTTTCTTTGTAAAATTATCAAGTTTATCACATTTTCTTTGAATAAAATAAAATTTCATACACACCTTACTTATACTAAGTTCTTTATATTTTATCTCTTTAAAAAAATATTTACATTGCTAAAAAGGCTTTTACATGGTTATATCTACGCAAGAACTAAAGTAATTATTACATATACTTTCTATATAATTTAGAAACAACATTTAGAACATTTGTTTCTTTATGGAATACAAAAAATAATAATATAACATAAACTTTAAAATTGGTAAAATAAAATTTAAATTCCGGTTTGGGTGGGGTTAAAAACCGAAAACCGGTAGACCGAACCCAGAAAATCGAAAATAATGATTTTAAAGAAACCGAAACCAGATCAATTTCATTAATAATGGTTTGGTCCGGGCCAGTTTTCAGAATCTTTTGGTCCGGGCCGGTTTTTTTGGTCCAAATGCTCATCACTAGTTAAAAATTAATGGGTCAATATTATTTTTAACCATTCAACTTTTAGATTTTTTTCATTTAGCTACTGAATTATTTTCTTTACGCATTTAATTATTAAACTTTAGTTTAGTACGCTATTATAGGAAAATAACTATAAGTAATGGCTAAATATATATCAAATATAAAGTTTAGTGGTCTAAATGTCTAATGTGTGTAAAATACGATAGTTTAATGATCAAATATGTATATTTTTAGTGGGTAAATAAGTACAAAACCAGTTTAGTGATTACATGTGTATGTAAAAAAAGTTTTGTTACTAAATATAAAAAAGTAGTTTAATGATTATTATATGAAACAAATCTAAAAGAAATGATTAGAAATGACTGTGACATTTAATTAATCCATCAAAATTTAGGGGTCCATAAGACATGTAATTGAAATAAAAATAAAAGGTTATTAAATAAGTAATAAAAGGTTATTAAATGGTTAGAAATGACTGTAACATGTAGAATCACATGTATACATATGTAATATTTTAGTTTCTCTCGTATTCTTATGCAATATTTTTTGTGATATTACTTCATGTCAATGGATAATGTGTAACGACCATCACATATTGACTATTGAGTAGTAAATATTTGTATTTTTTTATCTTTCAGAAAAACTTTTTTACTTTTTTTATGTATTACATTTGTTTTTGTAACCTCACGTTTATTTACTGTGTACGTATTACGAAACAAACAAACAAATTTATAAAATATCACTTGTATGACTTATAGATTTACACAAATATTACGTAACCAGTCAACGTCTAGATATCATATTTCAATTCATGTATATAGATCAATTCATGTATTACGTCTATACAAAATATTTTTAACCTTTTTTTTTGTTTTTGCGTAATGACTACCGTATATTGCGTAACGACCACCGTATTTTGCGTAACGAGCAAATAACTTTATGGAATATGAGGATTATATTAGATTTGGATAGATTTGATTTAAATTTCTTTATTATTTTTAAAATCTATAAATGCCACGTGTCGATTCATGGTGATGACATGTGGCTTCACCAGAAATGAGTATAGTTACTCTTTTAATAGTATAGATAGATATAGATAGATTTTGAATGAATTTTATTCAAACGAATAAAAAGAAATATATAGATTTTGAATTAATTCTACGCATACATATAACGGTAGCATCCCTTTTATAAATCGCTTTAGATGCAAAATGTAACACCCTACTTTTACGACTAATGCCACATAGGACTCACAGTCCACGTCATCAAATCATAAGCAATGTCATCAAGGGTTAAACAGCTAATTACTACTAAACATCAACAACAAGCATAAAGTAACACGAGACGGGGATTAACTCCCGTCGATAGCGTCAGTCAACCACATCATGAGTAAAGGTTACAGTCATCTGAAAGTCACTGGCTAATAAGCCATACCACAAAATATGAAGACTACTTACGAAAGTAGTCGCTAACTACTGTCCACGTGGCGGGTCTCGGCTACTGCCCGCTGTATCCCTAGCCTCAGTCCTCGTACCTGAGATCCACGGTTAAAACAACAGTCAGCGGAAAGCTGGTGAGTTACTATAAACAACTTTAAAACAGTTTATAAAATAGTTAGCACAACATAACAACTGGTAAACAACTCTACATGCGGCCGGCATCAACGGCCCGACGCCTCATCGGGAGCGACCCGGCACAGCCTGCATAGCCCACTCCACAAAGTAGTGGGTTGTCAGGTCCACTGAGTTGGGAATGACCCAACAGGCCTCTCTACTCTGCGTATCAACGACTATACGCGTGATCCACGAACTCTGCTCTGTGCTAACAAATATCAACGTATAAAAGGATCCACATCGGACCCGGATAATAAACAACAAGTAAGTAACTCACCTGAAGCACGACTACAATCTCGCTATCAACGACAGTCTCTACAAGTCCCAGGTTTAGCTACGAAATCCTGGCAACAATAAACACAACTACACTTGTAACGACTAGCTACGGAACTCATAACGACTATACTACTAATTTACGGACTCGACATCAGCTATTGGACTCAGACCCACGAGCGCGGCCAGGAGCGCGGCCACGATCGCGGTCTCGGCCGAGTTCTTGGAGCGCGAGCGCGATCCCACCGCCAGCGATCACCCTTAGCCGCCTCATCCTGATCGCGGGCGCGACCAGGTGAGCTCGGCCGCGCTGCGGCGACGAACAGAGCAGTTCATGCTCTGTTTTTACACAGCTACGGGAATCACTTCCCAATCCCATTTTATCGATCTCAGGGGTTGCAAACTAGCCCCAATTCACTCCAGTTACTGAATATAACAATTCAACTTGTTTTGATACGAATTACTAACCTTGGGAAGCTTTTTGATCTTGAATTCGGTTTCTATTTGAAGAAGAACGAGAAGGGCTTAAACTCTTGATTATGGGTGCCTTTAATCTCTTCTTTGGCTTCCTCTTTTACCTCTTTCTGCTGCTAGATTCCGGAGGTAGGATGCACCCCACGCAGCTCTGGAGGCAGCTCTAACCGGTAGGCCTGCGTGCCCACTCGCTCGACTATACAGAATGGCCCAATGAATCTCGGACTGAGCTTACCTCGCTTCCGGAATCGAATCACACCCTTCCACGGGGATACCTTCAGTAGTACCCACTCACCCACATCAAACTCTAACTCTTTGGTCCTCTTATCAGCATAGCATTTCTGGCGACTCTGAGCTATCTGTAATCTCTCTCTGACCACTGCTATCTTTTCGCTAGTCTGCTGAATGATCTCAGGACCTGTAATCTCTTTCTCTCCCACCTCGGTCCAACATACAGGGGTACGACATTTACGACCATATAACGCTTCGAACGGAGGCATCTTAATGCTGGAGTGGTAGCTATTATTATAAGCAAATTCAACTAATGGCAAATGCGAATCCCAACTACCACTAAAATCCACTACACAGGCTCGTAGCATATCCTCCATCGTCTGGATCGTACGCTCGGACTGGCCGTCCGACTGGGGATGATAAGCAGTACTCATCTGCACTCGAGTACCCAACGCTCGCTGTAAGCTTTGCCAGAAGGTGGACGTGAATCGAGCATCTCTGTCGGAAACTATCGAGGCTGGAACTCCATGTCGGGAGACAATCTCATACAAATAAACTCGGGCAAGCTGCTCCAACGTATAAGTCTCCCGGATCGGCAGAAAATGTGCTGTCTTCGTAAGCCGGTCTACTATCACCCATATCGCGTCATATCCACGTGGAGTCCGCGGTAACTTCGTAACGAAGTCCATCGTGATATGCTCCCAACTCCACTGAGGAATCTCTAACGACTGTAAGCGGCCATGGGGCTTCTGGTGCTCGGCCTTCACCTGCAGGCAAGTCAGACAACGCTCGACGAACTCAGCTATATCCCGTTTCATACCGGGCCACCAATATAACACACGGAGATCCTGATACATCTTCGTACTACCAGGATGAATAGCAAGGCGAGACTTATGAGAATCCTCCAAGATCAACTGTCGTGCATCACCGGCCTTAGGAACCCAAACTCGGCCCTGTCTCACATATAGTCCTCGAGAGTCAGTCTCAAACTCCTGTAACTGACCCAAAATGTGCTCCCTCCGGTGGTTCTCTGCACGCATCCCGATAGCCTGCGCCTCTCGAAGCCTCTCTATCAGGGTGGACGTCACCTCGACCCTGTAATTACGGGCTCGGCTCGAAGATCCGCGCTCCTTTCGACTGAGCGCGTCCGCCACCACATTCGCCTTACCCGGGTGGTACTGAATGTCGCAGTCATAATCCTTGATCAACTCTAGTCCCCGTCTCTGACGCATATTCAGATCACGATGGCTGAATAAATACTGGAGACTCTTATGATCAGTGAACAAGGTAAACGGTACCCCATACAGGTAATGGCGCCAAATCTTCAGCGCAAACACGATGGCTGTCAACTCTAAGTCATGGGTCGAATAATTCTTCTCGTAATCCTTCAACTGACGAGAAGCATACGCAATCACTCGGCCCCTCTGCATTAATACACATCCTAACCCTGTCCCTGAAGCATCAGTATATACGACAAAATCACTGGTGCCTTCAGGCAGGGCTAACACTGGAGCCTGGCACAATCGACGTTTCAGCTCCTCGAACACGAACTCCTGATCCTCAGTCCACTCAAACGGAACTGACTGGCGAGTCAAACGAGTCAACGGCACAACAATCAAAGCAAAGTCCTGGATAAATCGACGATAATATCCGGCTAATCCCAGGAAACTGCGAATCTCTGCTACACTTCGGGGCCTCTCCCAGCTCATAACGGCCTCTATTTTAGCTGGGTCAACAGAAACGCCCTCGCCGCTAACGACATGGCCTAGAAACTGAACTTCTCGAAGCCAGAACTCACATTTCGAGAACTTCGCATATAGCTTCTCTCGCCGTAACACACTTAAAATCTCTCACAGGTGCGCCGCATGCTCCTCTACTGATCGGGAATATATCAGGATGTCATCTATGAACACTATGACAAACTGATCAAGATACGGACGGCAGACCCTATTCATCAGGTCCATAAAGGCTGCTGGGGCATTGGTTAGCCCGAACGGCATAACCAGGAACTCATAATGGCCATATCGGGTCCTGAATGCTGTCTTCGCTGTATCCTGCTCATGGACCTTCAGCTGATGATATCCTGAGCGCAAGTCGATCTTCGAAAACACGTTAGCCCCTTGCAACTGGTCGAACAAATCATCTATCCGCGGAAGAGGATAACGGTTCTTCACCGTTACCTTATTAAGCTCGCGATAGTCTATACACATCCTCATTGACCCATCTTTCTTTTTCACAAAAAGGACCGGAGCACCCCACGGTGAAGTAGTTGGTCGGATGAAACCACGATCCAACAGCTCCTGCAACTGACTCATCAGCTCCCTCATCTCGGTAGGAGCCAAATGATAGGGTGCGCGTGCAATGGGAGTTGCACCTGGCACCAACTCTATACGAAACTCTACCTGTCTGTCCGGTGGCAACCCAGGTAGCTCCTCGGGGAACACATCGGGGAACTCAGAGACAACATCAACGGCCTCTATACTCTGCTTTTCCTTCTTCGCATCAACCACATATGCTAGGAAGGAGGAACAACCCTTGGCTAAACAACGACTAGCCTGAATCGCAGAAATGAGGCCAACACTGCCCCTACTGCGCTCTCCATACACCGTAATAACACGGTCCTCAGAAACCGGTAGCCGAATAATCTTCTTGGAACAAGCAATGTCTGCACGCTGAGAAGCCAACCAATCCATACCTACAATGGCATCAAAACTACCGATCTCTATAGGCAACAAATCGATCCTAAATGGATAGCCGTCTATCTCTAATATACACTGGGCATAAATATGCCTAACTACAGAAGCACTGCCATCAGCAAGCTCTATGACCAATGGCTCTGACAACTCAACAGGCAAAGCAGTAAAATATCAGTAAAGGCAAGCGAAACAAAAGAACGGTTCGCTCCGGAATCAAACAACACTCGGGCACTATGACCATTTAAGATGAACGTACCCGAAACCACGTCGGCTGTATCTCGAGCCTCCTCCGCTGTCAGCTGAAAAACTCGGCCTCTGGCGGGACAGTATCTCTGCGTGCTGAAGAGCCAACAGAACTCTGACCCTGGGTCGGCGGTCTCGAATCCCCCTGCCGCGGAGCTGTACAATCTCTGGACTGATGACCAGGCCGCCCGCAATTAAAACATAGCGGGTCTCTCGAAGTACATCCTGTCTGGGTGTGGCCGGGCTGACCACAACGGAAGCAACGCACATGGCGGGGATCACACTCCCCTGTGTGCCTCTGGCGGCATCTCCTACAAAACCGCTCTCCAGTAGCCGACCCTGAACTCGATGCTCCTCCCCTCTGCTCGGATCTCCCGAAACGACTGCCCCTATCATCGGGCCTGCGGTCTGACCTCTGAGAAGATCTATCTCTATGCCTATCCCCTCCCTCCGACTCTGTGCGTCGACGGTCGTCGCCTCTAGGCTGAAACTGACTGGGACGACTATCTCTGTCCCGATCTCTATCTCTACCTCTGTCAAAACCACCTCCCTGTCCAGCCGACTGAGTGACTCGCGGCTGCTCTATCACTGGATCTCTACGAGATAACTCGCTCTCTCGTCTACGGGCTAACTCGACTGCCCTGGCATATGTCGGAATGTAACCGGTATCAATGAACTCTCGAATCTCCTTACGCAATCCCATCAGAAACCGATTAATCTTCCGTGACTCCGTACTAATCTGAATCGGCGCAAACAAACTCAAATCAATGAAAATCTTCTCGTACTCATCCACCGATCGCTGTCCCTGAAATAACGTCAGAAAATCAATCTCTAGCTGGGCCCTACGGTCCTCAGGACAATACTGATCCTCAAAGCGAGCCCTGAACTGACTCCACGTCATCTCGTATGCCGGTCCGTCTCCCATCATATCTCTGATCGTACGCCACCACTGCTGAGCGCTAGTCCGTAACTGGGCACTAGCAAAAGTCGTCATCTGATCCGGGTGGCATCCTGTGATACGGAAGGCCATCTCCATGTCCTGTAACCAGTACATGGCCTTTACGGCCCCAGGCTCGCCATGATACTCTGGCGGGTGCGCTGCCAGAAACTCCTTGTACTTACATCCCTTGCCTGCCCCTCGTGATGACCCAGCTCCTGAATCTCTGCCTTCGCCCGTAGTCTGGGTCTGGGACTGGATACCCTCAGCACGGCCTTTCTCATAGGCCTCCTGTAGTCGTCGGGCAAACTCCTCATCGGATACTCGTCCCCCGGTGGGACCCTCGGGTCTCTGCTCGTCTGCCATAAGGTCTCTGCATAATACAAACAACATTACTATAATGACAATAACATAATTCTACAATCTCTTAGACCTACTCATCAGAGATCAAACCCAAGGATCTAGACACTGGTTTAAGCCTAAGCATCACTAATGATACTTAAACCTTAAACTAATGCTCTGATACCAAGCTGTAACACCCTACTTTTACGACTAATGCCACATAGGACTCACAGTCCACGTCATCAAATCATAAGCAATGTCATCAAGGGTTAAACAGCTAATTACTACTAAACATCAACAACAAGCATAAAGTAACACGAGACGGGGATTAACTCCCGTCGATAGCGTCAGTCAACCACATCATGAGTAAAGGTTACAGTCATCCGAAAGTCACTGGCTAATAAGCCATACCACAAAATATGAAGACTACTTACGAAAGTAGTCGCTAACTACTGTCCACGTGGCGGGTCTCGGCTACTGCCCGCTGTATCCCTAGCCTCAGTCCTCGTACCTGAGATCCACGGTTAAAACAACAGTCAGCGGAAAGCTGGTGAGTTACTATAAACAACTTTAAAACAGTTTATAAAATAGTTAGCACAACGTAACAACTGGTAAACAACTCTACATGCGGCCGGCATCAACGGCCCGACGCCTCATCGGGAGCGACCCGGCACAGCCTGCATAGCCCACTCCACAAAGTAGTGGGTTGTCAGGTCCACTGAGTTGGGAATGACCCAACAGGCCTCTCTACTCTGCGTATCAACGACTATACGCGTGATCCACGAACTCTGCTCTGTGCTAACAAATATCAACGTATAAAAGGATCCACATCGGACCCGGATAATAAACAACAAGTAAGTAACTCACCTGAAGCACGACTACAATCTCGCTATCAACGACAGTCTCTACAAGTCCCAGGTTTAGCTACGAAATCCTGGCAACAATAAACACAACTACACTTGTAACGACTAGCTACGGAACTCATAACGACTATACTACTAATTTACGGACTCGACATCAGCTATTGGACTCAGACCCACGAGCGCGGCCAGGAGCGCGGCCACGATCGCGGTCTCGGCCGAGTTCTTGGAGCGCGAGCGCGATCCCACCGCCAGCGATCACCCTTAGCCGCCTCATCCTGATCGCGGGCGCGACCAGGTGAGCTCGGCCGCGCTGCGGCGACGAACAGAGCAGTTCATGCTCTGTTTTTCCACAGCTACGGGAATCACTTCCCAATCCCATTTTATCGATCTCAGGGGTTGCAAACTAGCCCCAATTCACTCCAGTTACTGAATATAACAATTCAACTTGTTTTGATACGAATTACTAACCTTGGGAAGCTTTTTGATCTTGAATTCGGTTTCTATTTGAAGAAGAACGAGAAGGGCTTAAACTCTTGATTATGGGTGCCTTTAATCTCTTCTTTGGCTTCCTCTTTTACCTCTTTCTGCTGCTAGATTCCGGATGTTACACAAAAACAATGCTAAAATGAAGGAAGTAATAGAGAAATTGTAGCATATAATATACCCTTACCAGTTTATGAATCCACGTATTATGTGGATAAATGTTAATACTATATTTTATATTTATATTTTTTTTTATATATTTATAGTTAATATTTTATTTTATTTTATATTTGTAGATAATATTTTATTTTATTTTGTATTTATCTTTTCAGGTGAAGTGGAAATTTATGTTTACCTTTATTATATATTATAATTATAATTATAATTTAATTAAATATAATAATAGATTTTTTAATTATATTTTAGTTTATGATTTATGATGATTTTTTTTGTAAGGACATAAAAGTCATTTAATGTTTAAGATGTGGGTTAGTGGATGATTAGTAGTTGTGAAATTACTTTTTGACTGGGTCAATAGATAAATCTGGCGATTATGTGCTTCTTGTTATTGTATATTATGCATAAATTTAAATACCCCTTATCGAGGGCTATCTTTAAAAATAGCAAGATCTAACCAGTGAGATTGAGAATCTTTTCTCTTATAAGCAAACAATATATAGCATTAATTGTTTGCTTTTTATTCTTCTATATTATATACCTGGGAATATAGTTTATTACATATATATTATTATTGGGTTTATTACGAAAAAACCAACATGGTTTTACGGTTTTTTGCGTTTTCCTCTCTCAATGTTATTTTTTTAAGTTTTGTGAAATTTGACTATTAGACCCCAGTTTTAATTATTAGAGTAAATGACCAAAAATAGTAACAACTTTTGACATTTTTATCATTAATAGTAACATTTTTTTATTTTTTATCATTAATAGTAACAACTTTTTATATTTCTATCAATAATAGTAATGGGTGACCTGCAAACCTGTTTAGCAAGTCATCAACTTTTCAATTATCAAAAATAGTAATATATTTTCAGATTTTTAATAAATAATAGTAACATATCAAATTAGAAACATAATTTTTTTTATTTTATTAAGTTTTCTAATATTTCATAAACACCAAAATAAACCAAAATTCTATTCTGAATATTTATTTACGATTAGATAATATTTAATTATTTATTCACAATTATATATAATATGAACGAAAAAAATACTACGAATCATTTCAATTTCAATTTTTTCAAACAAAAAAACTATGAATCATTCTATATTTTAGTTTTTCCAACAAAATAATATGAACTATTTTAGTTTTTTCGATCTAAATGGGTTGTAGGTTTTTTATACAAAAAACTAAAAATAAAAATTGGTTGCAATATTTTTCAAGCAGAAAAATTATAAACCACAATTATTCATAATTTTTTGTGTAGTTAAAAATTGTAACACCCCGTCTTTGAGAAATATTTCATGGGTTTAATTTATTGGTTGATTAAATTATTAATATTGCTTGGGGCAATGTTATGGCGATTAGTGGAATGAACACGTGTCGGGGTCGAGTATGCATGTCACCGGGTCATAATTCTAGCGGATTATTAATAATTATGAGACCACAGAAGTAAATGGGAATATTGATATTAATTATTAAATATTGATAACGGGTCGGGTATTGGTGTCGAACCCGCATTATAAACGATATGTTTATATGTCTAACACGTTTAACTCTTTGCTTCATTTTCATTCATTCCAAAACAATTGAGAAGTGTTGTGTGTGTTTGTAAGAGCAAACAGAAGGAAAAAAGTCGTAAAGGATTGAATTGAGTTGTGGAATCCATCTTCATCTTGCCCTGTGGTGTTCTTTAACTTGGAAAAGTAAGAAACCTCTAATTTTAATAAAAAACAATGACTCATTTATATTAGAAAAAACTAAAAAATGAAACAGTTTGTATTATTTTATTCGGAAAAACTAAGAAAATGATAGTTCGTAGTTTTTTTTGTTGGAATAAATGAAAATTGAAATGATTTATAGTATTTTTTTTCATTAATATTATATATAGTTATAAATAAATAATCGAATATTATCTATCCGTAAATATTCAGAATAAAAATTTGGTTTATTTTGATGGTTATGAAATATTAGAAAATTTAATAAAATAAAAAAAATATGTTTTTAATTTGATATATTACTATTATTGATAAAAATCTGAAAAGATGTTACTATTTTTGATAACTGAAAAGTTGGTGACCTGCTAAACAGGTTTGCAGGTCATCCATTACTATTATTGATAGAAAAATAAAAAGTTGTTATTATTAATGATAAAAAAATAAATAATGTTACTATTAATGATAAAAATGTCAAAAGTTGTTACTATTTTTGGTCATTTGCCCTAATTATTAAACCAGGTTTTTAGATACTGAAAACTGGGTTCTAATATTCATTTTTCACTAAACCAAAAATAAAAAATTAATTTGAGAACTTTTATGGAAAAAAATAACATGGAGTGACGAAAACGCAAAAAAATAGGTTAGTTTATTTTATAATAAATCCTTTATTATTTAAAGCATATGTTTACATTATTTCATAAGGTGAAATCTTTGTAGTTTTTCAAATAAAAGAATAGGAGGTTTTATTATGGCAACATTTCCTTTCTAGGAGAATTGAAAAATGTATTTATAGTAAATTTATATAATTAAATAAATAATGGAATTGATTGCAAAATGTATATTACAGTAAATTTATCTAATTAAATAAATAATGGAATTGATTGTATATTGGTAAACCATTTTTCACATAGACCAGCTTTAATGGTACCATTTGGATTCTATACCACTCCAATATCATGATTCTCTATGGATAAATCATTTATTTATTTATAATAATAAAATCAAACTTTTATACTTTAGTCAATGTAACCACTTATATAAAAGAAATGGATATCAATAATATTCCTCAATTTTTATAGCGATGTGTTTGAAAATACCCAAAAAAATATATTTTTATCAATTTACCTTCTATTTTCATGATAAAGTTTTTTTATGACTATAAAAAGTTCATGATCTGTATCTTACAATGTTTTTTTTTTTTTTTGGTTTTTCATGATGAATTAATTTTATCATGTAGCCTAATAATTTTTTTTTACATTTGACAAAGAGGTAAATAAAATTAATAAGATTTAGCATAAATTATGCAAAATTATAAGACCTTTGACATAAATATGTTACAAAAAATGGAAGATCACGAATGAATAAATTGGCTTTTGTACTTTTTCGGGTATTCTTAAATAGAGTTTTGGTTATTTCTTATCATCTAACTTTCAGATTGGTCGCATTTAACCACTAAACTAGTTTTTTTGACACATTTAATCATTACATTTTTTCGTACATATTTGGCTACTAAATCATGTTTACACATGTTTAGCCACTTAAAATACATATTTAACCACTAAACTATCATATTTTGTATATATTTGATCATTAAATGTAACACTCGATATATTTAAGAGGTAATTAAATATCCCTAATAATGTTGGGTTAATATAATTATGGAATAATATATTTAACTGGAAATAATATTATATTAATGAAATGGGTAATGTGCTTTGTAAATATAGAATGGAAATAATATTTGTGAGAGGTAAATGTTGATCAAGATTAAGGCTGAAAATGTTTTTATATTTAGTTTTTCAAAAAACAGTTGAGAATCTGAACGCGTTCATATAGTAATTATAGTTTTCAGTTTGGAATTCATGAAAATGGTTTGAAAATAGATTAAAATTATTTTCAACATTTAGTTATAAACTTTAAAAATGAAAATTTAATGAAAATGAAAACTAATTTTAAAAAGTATGCAAATGAACATGTTTTCATATAACCATTGTGTTCGTAAAAAATGAAACCAGAATATACTTCAGTTTTCGTCAACTGAACGCACCTATAAGGGTTTGAGATGGATTGAAGACTTTGAAAGATTATAGTAAAGTTTTGGTGATTTAAGCTTCAAAGTTGAGGCATAAACTTCTCCAACCATTCCTATTTTCCTTGTTCCTCATCATCATCTTCATTTTTTAAGAATAGAAACCAAATAAATTTGTTTTGGTTTGCAAGATTTCAACTCAAATCTCATTTGGAGATTGAAATATGTTGTTACTTAATTGTTTTGGAGCCACAATATGTAGTTGTATTGTTAATTTATGTGGGTATTGAAAGAGAACACAATTTGGTTTCAATTTAGCTCCAACGAGCAATGCATTTTGAAATAATGATTTTAATGGGTTTTCAAATG
This sequence comes from Centrapalus pauciflorus, assembly GCA_020465985.1. Taxonomy (NCBI): domain Eukaryota; kingdom Viridiplantae; phylum Streptophyta; class Magnoliopsida; order Asterales; family Asteraceae; genus Centrapalus; species Centrapalus pauciflorus. The sequence continues at coordinate 753,771 of JAANYP010000876.1, forward strand.
GCCCCAATAAGTTCAAAAGTGTTAATATATATATATATATATGACATAAATGTTTTCAAGTATTGTGTAAGATTAAACCGGAGTAAAGACTCAATTGGGTCTTGTAATTCTAAGTTGCAAACCAAGTATTTGTTGAAATGTCTCAAGTAGTGGCGTAGCCAGGAATTTTACATAGGGTGGGCCAAGTTTGTTAATAGCAATCAGCTAGTTTTTATTACTTTTGATCATGGTTGTGCAAATTCACAAATCACATAAAATTACTAAATAACACAATTAAAGTGCAATGATGCAATTTCAAACTTATATTACAACTATTGATACAATCAAAGTGCAAAAGCCTAGAGCAAACATATTTTTTTACAATAATTCATTAGAATTCAAGAAATCAACAATCCTTAAAAAAAAAAAAAAAAAACAAAAGCAATACTATCAAGCAAATCAACAAAAGATACAATTACAAAAATATATAAATGATCTTTTTGCTATGCATTTAATATTTACAATGTTTTGGGTATTCTATTTTGGTGTGAAAATGGGCCAAAGTTTACTAGCTTGGTTATATATAAACATATAATAATGGGCTACTACATTTTCAAGGGCTGGCCATGGCCCACCCCACTGCCTCGATAGCTACGCCACTTGTCTCAAGCATATTTTGGCTTATAATTGTTGTTCAAACGACCCAATACGATTTGTAAAATCTTTAGTATCAACAAGTTAATGACTTGGGTTGAATTAAAGTGTTTAATATGTGTCAATTTGGGAAATGAGGCAAAGCTCATATGATTTTCGAGTTATTTGACAGCTTTAACATTCTGTTTTATAAAATCGAAACTCCGTTTTGAACGAATGACACATCAATGGAAAGTAAGAGAGTGTACTTTAATCTATATTAGTCATATGAAACTAAATCAGACACTAAAAAGGTTAGAGATGCAAAAAGATTGTTGTTGACCTGCATTTTACCGAAATTGTGATATCAAACTTTATAAATTCATATATAATTGGTTATAGATATGTTTGAGATGATTCAAGTTCAATATATAAAAGATAAAAAATGTCTACTTTATCTTACTTTAAAATATCATAAGATAACTCAATTTAGAACAATGTTAAAAACATATTTTCCACAGCTAGATATAGACGAAAATGAGATGTTGGGTCTTGATAATTTGATTGTTTTGTTTGAGATGTTCATGCAACTTTTAGTATAATATAATAGGTCATATGTATACGTAATTGGGAATACTTTTGAAGTTTGAAAGTACTTGACTACTTGTATAACTTGAAGAATTCATACTCCGTTTTGAGGCTTAACTTGTATTGAAATTATTTGGGATGGTTGTGGAGGCTGAAACTTGAGGCTTAATAAGTATATATAGTTAACCATCACAACGAGAAATGTGTCATTTAGTGAGACACGCTTTTAACGACACAAGAAAGTGTCACTAGTGTCACTTTTGAAAAATAGTAGGTATAGAGCAATATTTTACCCATACTTTTTTTAAAGTAGAGACACAAAATACTTGAGGTCTATACCCACACACATTTATATATCTATACTCACTCCACTTTTACCCACATTTTTCCTTGTGTAGGTAATTTGATACCTATAACGACACTTTTTTTACAACAAAAAGAGTTGGTAAAAGTAGAGTTGTATAGATATATAGTGACTAAAAATGTATGTGAGTCTAAACCTCAAATATTTTTGTGACAAAATTTTTGTGTCACAACTTTAGAAAAAGTGTGGGTAAAATTGCTTTATGCCTACTCTTTTCTATAAATGACATTACAAGTAAGACGTAGTGACACTTTTTATGTGTCATTGAAAGCATGTGTCATTAAATGACACTTTTCTTGTAGTGTCTAATTTATTAAAAATTAATTTGGTTATCTTAATTGATTAAAAAAATGAAAGTATGATAATTTTTACTAGGAAAAATTATGCAAAAAACCATCAAAGTACAAAAAAATTTCGATTAAGTCCCATTTCATTTTTTATTTCTGATAAGTCCCCAAACTGCTTAAACCTTTTAAATTGGTCCGTTAACCGGTGATAACAGGTTAACATGCTTAAATCTATTTTACAAAAACCATCAAAGTATAAAAAAATTTTTCGATTAAGTCCCCATTTCATTTTTTTCCTGATAAGTCCCCGAACTACTTAAATCTTTCAAATTCTCGATAAAATAAAATGAAATTTTTTTAAACTTTTAAAAACGACGATGTTTATTTTGATGACAGGGCATGTCATGTTTGTGTAGACCAAATAAGTTGGTTTGAAAATAATATTTTTTTCAAAACGACGATGGTTGTTTGAAAATAATAAATTTTTTTAAAAGTCCGTTATTCCGGGTAACATAAGTTGGTTTGATATAAAAACATAAATTATGATTATAATTATCCTATGTTTGTCTAGACCACAATTTTTAAATATATTTAACTAGTTCATCCCGACTAAATTTTAAACAATAAAAATGATCGTTTTGATTTATCATTTTGATTTTTTTTTTTGCATCCACGTATGTGTAACGTGAGTGTCAATTGAACAATCACTTAAATTGATAAAACAACAAATAACATGGGTTTTATCAAGATAAGAGATTTATGTGGCAAAAAAATTAGTTGAGGGATTTAATAAGACAAAATAATTTAGTTAAGAGATTTATAAGACAAAATAATTTAGTTGGGGGACTTAATCGAAAAAAATCATAGATTTATAAAATCCACGTCAGCAATTGTAACCTGCTCAACAGGTCACCGGTAACTTTTCTTAAAAAAACACCAAGTTCGTGATTTTTATTTAGTTAAGGGACTTATCAGACAAAAAAATTGATTGGGGGACTTAATCGAAAAAAAACATTGTAGTTTGATGGTTTTTTGCGAAATTTTTCCTTTTTACTATTACAAACACACTTTGTTATCTTATATAATAAAACGGTCAAATTATTGACAATTAACCCTTTTATTTTTATATTTCGATACTGATATCCGAATAATATTATTGTTTGCCATTGATTCAATTTGTGCCATTGAGTCTTTAATACACTTGCCATGGAATAGTGATCGGTATTGTTATTGATCAATCTTGCCATTTATATTAGTGATAAACTACACTTTATAGTTTATAAACTAACTTATGTGATCCATAAAATTGGTAAATAAATTGAATCGTTGTTGAAATAAAAACTTCATTAAAAAAGTAAAGGTTTAATATGAAAAAGACCAACATGTTTTCACGTTTTTTGCGTTTTCGTCCCTCCATGTTATTTTTTTCCATAAAAGTTCTCAAGTTAATTTTTTCTTTTTGGTTTAATGAAATTTGGACATTAGACCCGGGTTATAATTAGTGAACCGGGGTTTTAAAAACTGAAAAACCGGGTTTTAATGTCGAAATTTCACTAAATTAAAAAGAAAAAACTAACTTAAGGACTTTTATGAAAAAAATAACATGAAGAGACGAAAACGCAAAAAACATGTTGATTTTTTTAATAATAAACCCAAAAGGTAATGCATGTTATTATTTAATATTGCTTGCAATTATTATTTCAAGCACGAATTATTAACAAAGTAAAAGTTATGAGATGTTCCCTAATAGAAGTATCAACGTATATGTATGGGTAATACGGGCCACAGTCAAGGGCATCAAACTATCGATGGTCATAATTTTTCAGTCAAATAAATAATATGATAAGTTCTGTTTTGTTGTTTAATGTTTATATATTTTATTATCAATGACAATAGTTATAATATTAGACGATGATAATAATGAACTCAAATAATATAACAAGTGACAGAATAATATTAGTATCAAAATACATACGAGGTGCTAGAATAAACAACGAGAAATCTATTTTACTTCTCAATTAGATAATTATTGTCTAAATTTTGAATCAAACAACATAAGTGATCAAAGTCCTCTAAAAATGGTATATATGTATTGCTTTTTAAATTTTAAAGACACGTTACTTTTATATTTTTCCGTAGGCTTGAAAATGCTCAGGATTAACATTGTGTACATGTATACAGCTAATAGGCCAATTTTTTTTTTTTGGTTTACAAAAATAAATAATCCTTTTTTCTTCAATATCTTGTAGATTTAAAAACCATCTTTTTTTTAAATAGTAAACAAAATAAAGATATAAGACATATGGCATCGTTAAAAATAAATAAACCATATTTGATATTAGCTTAATTTATATTTTATTGGTTTGATCATTACACCTTTATGCATTATTTACTAATGAAAATACTATTCATAGTTCCTTGAACTCAGCCCAAGTCATTACACTTACTTTTTCCAAGGTTAAAGCATTAACCATGGAATTCCACCACATAATTGCATCGTTCGTGAACATAGCAGTTGCATACTGAACCATATCCTTCTCAGCACAATCGCTGAATCGGAATGTTCTTTAAGTAGCTGTTATCCATTCAAGTGCGGCAACAGCATCTCCTAAACCATTAAACTCCACCGCTCCGTTTCCTTTGAAGTCCTTGAAACGACAACCTTTGGGCTTGTTAGATGACCCAATGTTGTCATCTCGTTCCTCGTTGTTACCCCCTTCATTCTCCTTGTTCTTTCTCTTATCCTCTCTTCTCTTAGCATCGGCCTCATCTCGAGCCCGAAACTGATCTTGTATCATTTTGTTCTGCTCAGCCATCATGGCTAGCATCATTTCTCTGGCTTCTTCAGGTGTCATTCCTCCTCCAGACATGTTCTGTAATATAAACATATAATCTGTTTAGCAACATGTCATAAATTTAAAGACACCATTCATTTGTCCTGTATGATAGTCAATCTCTTATAATTACTAGATCATAACCTATCTTAGTTCAGATCATTACTTAAACCACTACATATCATTACCTAATGTTTGAGATCAAGACCTCACGGACACTTGAATCTCAAACAACTGCTCTGATACCATCTCGTGTGACACCCTTGCCACCACAACCACCAATTACATAACACCCAGGATTAATCATCAACATGCAATAACATAATGATCTGATAACCTAAATTAAGTGCGGAAGCATTAAAAACATAAATAAAGTAGAGCAACAAGTGTTAAACACCCTACAGTGCTATGGGGTACCGAGTCTAAGTCTACACACCCATTACAATTATTACAATCATCCAGAATATTACAACATTGTCTCATAACATAAATTACCGATGAAATAGTGCCGAGTCTCCCAAATCTTCCAAATGACCTAACTAGAAGGTCCGGCTGTAGACTTTCCCTTTCCTGTAAAAAAAAATCAACTGAGGGGTAAGCGAATGCTTAGTGAATACACAGATTTACACATTTTATAAATCCTTATGATGCCCACAAGAGTAGCACCGACGACACACGTCGTGCACTCTCCACGTACACAAAGTACGACCACACCTGAGCCGTCGCTCATACGAGCCCAAAGCTCGGCCTTTAAAACATACTACTGAGACAGACATAACATCGGGGATGACATACTGCCTACCGGACCTGGAGGGATCATCTCCAGCATCATATAGAGCAGTAACATCAGAGTAACAGATGCGACCCACCGGTCCATCGTAGATGCACAACAAACGAACGGACATGCATCAAATAAGATTGTGCATCTAAATCTACGCAAGTTAGTAGAATTCCAAACGAAATATGAAGCAACATGTCTCAGTAAGCAAAAGCAATCATAAAGCAGATATAAACATGCGAAATCATATGTACTCACAGTGGGTGCGTAATTAAACTTTTAACCAATTATTATTTCTCCTCGGGCTTTCAACCGGATCCACCAAGTACCCCACTGTGGGTTAAACAACACCACAAGGGACCTGTTATATTAATTACAACAATACCTCGTATCAATAACCGTTTAAATCCATAAAATCAAGTTTCGTAAGTTTTGCAATATTTTTCCCCATTTCGGGTCCATGTCTAAATTTGTACCATAATTAACTTTTGAGCTTATCTCATGTTCATACATTGTCCTTTGAGTAACCCTTGTCATTTTATGTGTTGTTTATGAGTTTTCATTCAAAATACACGAGTTTAGAGAGTAGATTTCTCAATTTTAGGCCTTAAACTCGAATTTAATGGGTTAGATTCGAACCACCATCCAAATGATGATAGATTCGAAACCCCCCCCCCCCCCTAGGTAGATTCGAACCTTACTTCGAATCTGGGGATAGATTCGAACCCCTGACCTTCGAATCTAGTGTTAGATTCGAAAACACACTCGAATCTAGTACCAAAATCGAGTTTGTTCTTGCATTTCGACTCTGTTCTTGGCATATTCGAGTCTGTTCATCATTTCAGCTTAAATCCTTCATTTCTAAGTCAAAAATCATGAATATGACAAGTATCATACCTAGATTCGATTCTATTATGTATATACTATCATATCCTAGCAATATTTCAAACAAAACAAGCTCCAATTTACATAAAACGACAGATTCGAAATCCTAGTTCTTCAAAACCGAAACAATAAACTTAAAAGATTCGATTCTTACCTCAATTCGTACGAAATCAGAAATCCGTTTGTAGATTGTTGTTGTACTCCTCGATATCTTTCCGATGACGTATAATTCTTGAAAATCGGACGGTCGGTTTGCGAAATAACTTAGAGAGATGTAGAGAGGAAATTTCTAGAGAGAGAGTGTAGTGAGAGAGTAGAATGTGAAAATGAAACCTTTTTGCCCTTTTTATTCCACTTTCATCATTTTTGCACATTTCACCACTCGACCTAACCGGTTCCATAAAATACTGATTTAATCTTAAAATTATCATTAATAACTTATAAATTCATAATTCTCTATAACAATGATTCAGAGTTCAAATTTTCTTAAAGTAACAACAAACTTCTAAATAACCCAAATACATAATAATTGCTCAAATTTTTAACTTAAATATATATATCATTCTTATATATACTTTTGTTTAAAAAATAATATTTATACATTTATCTTTTAATTTATTATATTTTATATATATTAAAAATATCCACGTAATACGCGAATAATAAACTAGTATATATACATACTAGTTATTAACCCACGTATTACGTGGATATTTTATAAATAAATGTTTACTAAAAATCTACATAAAACGTCAATACATACAAAAATATAAACTTTTTTCTAAAAAATACGAAAATAGTATTATATTTTGTTTTTAAGGATAATTAAAACTTTTCTATTTTTAAATTTGTATGAACAGTATTTATCGTGTCTCATCTTTTTAAAACTTTTTATTTTTATATTTTTATGTATAAGTAAAAAAACAAAAAATTTGTTTTTTTCATAGAATACATTTAAAAAATTTTAAGATTAAAAAAAATTATAAAACAACTCATTTTCAATATTGCATTATTTTCACTTTTTAAAAATATAAAAAAAATGCATAGTTAGGCTCTAACATTAGTAAAATCTGAAAGTTATTTAAATCAATTAAAAAGTTATTTAAAAATAGACTTAGATTAATATTAGAATATTTAAAATATTTCCTTTTTTAACTGTATGTATTAAATAGGAAGATATTTGAATTAGATTCTATAAATATTCTTAATAATGAATTAGTAAAATTAGAAATCTAATTATGGAAAAAAGGCGGGAAATAAAAAATTTAGAGGAATGAGGTAATGACACGTGTTATGAGAGATTTTCTTTTATTAATATATATAGATATAGATAAGAAATCTGGAAAAAAAACCCAAAACTCTAGTTTTAAAGAAATGCATAAAGGAGGATACATATGATATTGTTGATGAAATGATGATGCATATCTGAAAGGGTTTATGATGAAAAAACAACAACATGTTTTCACGTTTTCGTTCCTTTATGTTATTTTTTTTTTCAAAAAAGTCCTCAAGTTAAATTTTCTTTTTTGGTTTAGTGAAATTTGGACATTGAAACCCGATTATAATTAGTGAACCGAGTTTTTAAATTTGACAAACCGAGTTCTAATATACAAATTTCACTATACCAAAAAGAATAAAATTAACTTGGGGACTTTTATGAAAAAAATAACTTGGAGGGACGAAAACACAAAAAATCTGAAAATATGCTTTTTTTTCGTAATAAATCCTATCTGAAAATTAAAAACATTGTAAATTACAGAATATAAAAAGTTAAATTCTAACTATTTTATATAAACTAGAATAAACGATTAGTCAATCAACTTTCAAGGTATGACAAGTTATTATTATGTATATGATATTTGAAGTCAAAGAATGCAAATAAATGACCCTTTTCAGAATAGGAAAATGTGCAACATACTTTTAATTTAAAAATACCTACACAAATTTTGAGGTACAAGTAAAAATTTTAAAAAATGTGTTTTTTGTCTTTTACTTGAAAATTTACAAATATTTCTAAGTATTGTTCGTATCAAATGTAAAAGTATGTCGGGTTATAAAGTTTAAGTTCATCACTATTATTGGTCTCATTTATTTTTGATCTTTTCACATTTAAATTTATTTTAAATCTTAGAATTCAAATTCTATATGATTTAAAACAGTTTGTTATATTTTAGATTTAAATGGATTCGAGAGGTTAATTGATTTCAAAATGTTTGTTACATTTCAGACTTATGATCTTAAAACGTCTGAAATTATATTTGAAATTTAAGAGGTGAGCTGCAACCTGAAATAATTAATTCTAGTAAATTACATGAGAATTTGTAAAAATGACAAGTGTCAAATTAAATAAAAAAACGACAAGTGTCAAATAAAAAGTGAACATGACAAGTGACAATTTTATTACTCTTTTAATAATATAGATAAATATATATTATGTTTAATTATTTTTTATCCTATTATTATTTATTTGATATTTAGTATTTTCTTATTATCATAATTTAACTAAAGTAATAATTTTTTCAATATGTTGTCTTTTATTATTATCATTATTATTAACTTGACATATTATATGTATAAACTAAAATAAATTGTTAATTTTTTGTTATAACTCCATTTGTAATTTATTTGAACATTAACTTTATTGAAATAAATAAGTTTGATTAAATAACACGTTAAATTATATGTTTTATTAAGTTAAAATTACATTGAACATATCATGATTATATAAATTAAAATGTATGAATATATATATGTATAGTTTTGGACAAAAGGTTGATTAGATTTATAAGTATTTATACGAAGTATTGTATAGTAGAGACAAAAGATAAATTAACTAATTTTATAAACAGTTATAAATGAAAAGTAATAAAACAAATAAATACATTTTAAATAATAAATATATAATAGTATCAATAATAATAATAATAAAACACAACAAATTAAATTTAGTTATATACAAGTTATTTTCAATTATTACTACTTAGTCATATAAATACTTAAACAATAATAAATAATAACAATAATACTAGTAATAATAATATCAAATAAATAATATAAATACAACATATTAAATAGTTTATTACTTCCGTTCAATAGTAATAACAATACAGAATATTACATAAATAATAAAAGAAGAAAAAACCATTATTAAAATGAAATAAGAAAGAACCATTTTGATTAGAGATGCGACTGAAATAAAATGAAAAGATAAAAATATTATTTTTAAAAATATTGAAAAAATGTACCAAAACCATGATAAAAAGCAAACTATAAGTACTGTAATTATAATTTTATTATAATGATAACAATAATTTTTATATAAACAAATGGAAAAAAATTGTAACTAGTTTACAGATCCGTGTACTACACGGATTGATTTTATTAATTTGAATATGTAAACGTATACAAAAACTATAACAAATGGGATGAACAAAAGATAGAAACCGACGTGGATTTTAACCACATGGTAATAAGAACAGATACGACGGACTCAATTTTGCAACGGATATGACGGATTCAATATAATCTCTATAAATTTATAAAATGACACTAATTATTAATATTAATCACTAAAAAGATAACTTTGCAACAAAATCCCTAGAAAATAGTGATAATTCTAAAAAGATAATTTAATTTAACTATTTAATTCATTTATCATAAAAAGTACAGATTACACGTGTCGAAAGACGGTTTCACCGATTGGCGCTCTAGTTATGCGACGAGTGTAATCTATTTAGTCTTTTAGGCTTCAGGAGTGGGAGCGGTATGGCTTCGGTACCGAGCTCGGCATTGGGGGAACACCGCCCTGAGGCCTCGGCAACGGCATCAACGGACGCGGCAACGGCATTCAAATGCCGAGCGACGTCTCTCTCTCCCTCCCTTCCGACCGTTGGCGATGTATATATATATATACACACACACATAATTTTTTAAAATACACCAACTCTCAAATCTTTTAAAATTTCAAAAAAAAAATTCTCATAACCCTCAACCACTATTCTCTTCTCTCTCAAATATTCAAACCTTTCAAATATTCAAATGGCATCCGGTTCTGGTTCCGGTTCGACGAACAATCCGAACACACCAACGTCGACAAATCAAGCTTATCGTCCGATCCCGATGCAAATGGATCAACCAATATTCTTCGACGGGTTTTATGAACTTTGCGGGGGTTTTGCAACCCGTTTTCGGTCGAGGGTATGACATCACGCCTACTCGACTAAATTTCATGCCTCCGGAATATTCGCAATTTAATCCGTTTACGGAGTACCAACCACTCTCTTCCCCAACCTTATCCCCATTCGGCACCCATCCATCTCAACATATTACCCAACCCCGAAGTCGTTCCGGAAACACAACCCGAAGTCGAAGTGGATCCCGAACCCGAGCCGGCTACGAAATATTAAAAAAAGAAATCAACAACGAGGACTCCTACTCAACATTGGACCCCCCCAAAAAGAGAAGACGTTGGCACGAGCTTGGCTCGATGTTTCTGAAGAGCCTATTACTGGTACCGACCAAAATAGGAAAGACTTTTGGAATCGAATTCGGTTTAGGTTCGACCAAGAAATGGGGAAAAATGACTACCGTTCGAAAGATCAACTATACACAAAATGGAGGAATGTCAACGCTGTCGTTAAACAATTTTCGGCAATATTTCATTCCATCCAATGGGAAAGTGGTCATAACGACGCCAACATTCTAAAAAAAGTACTTGGAATGTTTAAAGACGCGATTGGGTATCCGTTTCGACATATTGAAGTTTGGTCGGTCGTAAAAGATTCTCCAACTTGGCAACGTGTTGCGACGACCGACAATTTTATCGAACGTGGGTCTAAACGATCAAAAACAACGGACTCTAACGAGTTCACAATGTCGTCGGATGCGCATATCGGAATCAACCTTAACGACTCGTTTGAGGTTCCCCCACCCACACGGCCGATTGGAAGGAACGCGACAAAACGTAAGGGTAAAGCGGCAACAAGTTCCGGTACAACGCCAACATCGGGTTCACAAGAACTTGAAGCCATGACGACAAATATAGCTGGGTTACAAATCGTTTAGGCGAATATTTGAATTAAAAAAAACAAGATCTTGTCGCGAGACAAAAAGCTTGTGACTTGAGAGTTTATTTCAAAGACGTTAGTCATTTGACCAGAAGACAACTCGAAGTCGCGATGAAACGAAAGGAAGAAATAGAAAAAAAATGGGGACTATAGTTTAAGTCTTTTAAATGTTTCTTTAAGTATTTTTAAGTATGTTTTTTTGTATTTTTTTTAGTTTTAATGTCTTAATTATGTTATGTTTAATTTTAATATTATTAATTAAATGTTTTATATTATGTTTAATTTTAATATTATTAATTAAATGTTATTTTTTATTTCAATATTTTTTTATTAGTTTTAAACGCAAAAAAAAAAAAAAAATCTAATGGCAATGAGTCCCTCGAAATGTCATCAAAATGGTAAAAAATGATATAATAATCCGAATTAAATATATATATATATATATATATATATATATATATATATATATATATATATATATATATATATATATATTAATAAATAGGAATAGAAATAATATTTGTCTAATTAAACTTAAATAAACTAAAAGAGACCAAAGTAATAACTCAGATAAATTAAATAAAATAAGATGGGCTTAATTATAACCATTAAGTAAGCCCAACCCAGATAATTAGAATTAAATCTGTATTTTTTAACATTAATGCCAAACCCTAAACCCTAAATTACAAACTCAGAAAAGGAACGGAAGCCGTAGCCGTAACCAGCGGCACCGCACCAGGGACGACCGCAATGGTCCTGGTCAGCGGCGGCCGTGAAAGGACGAGTAGTGAGATCCGAGAGCAGCGAGATCGAGCGAGTGAGATGAGTGAGACTGAGCGGCGGCGATGGAGTCGTGGTGTTGAGCATAGTTAAACCAATTTAAAATATATAGCTAATTATTAACCGACGACTTATTATCATCATTCCACCAGATTGTCCCTGAGTTCGATATCCGGACTTACGTAAGCTATACTAGTATACGATAGGTAATACTTGCCTATTTGTCCGCTAGTTCTAGTTTATTTATTTCCATTTCTAAATTAAAATTAAGGTGTGCTAGCGGTACATAAAGTTTTTGGCGCCGTTGCCGGGGATAATAACGGTGATTTTGAAAACGGTTGAACGTTTCTATATTAGCGATCCTTTCGGGGATTTATTCCCGAAAGTTAATTTCATTGTCTTTATTTTATTGCATTATAAATTTTGTTCGAGATTACCCGTTTGGTTTCCCTTTCTCTGATAGAAGTTTATGAACCGAAATCTCCACTCGGATCTAACCGAGCCATTGACGGATCCGGAGAGATTGATTCGAAGGAAAAATAAGCAAAAGGAAGGAGAACCCTCGGTTGAGCAAGAAACACCATCAACACCACCATCCGCGTCTCCAATTATAATAGAAAATCTTGAGGCTTCGGGACAAAGAACCGAACCCAAAGTCGAAGCCAAGATGGCGGAGGAAGACAATCGAACCATGAGGGAACGTTCCAAGGCGACCAACATCGGGTCGGGGTCGGCAATCATACGCCGTCCGGTTCAAGCGGCACATTACGAGATTAAAACAAATTATCTCCAATACTTGAATCAAATGTGCCCTTTCGATGGACTTGACTCCGATGATCCGAATGCGCATCTTACACGGTTCTTGGACGTTTGCGATATGATCAAGATTCGGGAGATGCCCGAAGAATCCTTGTATCTTCGTTTGTTCCCATACACGTTGAGGGGAGCCGCACAAACGTGGTTTGAGTCACTTGCGCCACAATCAATCACAACATGGGAGGAACTTGTTGACCGGTTCCTAATGCGGTATTTCCCTCCCTCCAAAACTGCTCGTTTAAAGAATGATATTAGTAATTTTTTGCAGGAAAGCGAGGAATCATTATATGAAGCATGGGAACGATACAAGGGGCTCTTGAGAAAGTGTCCACATCACGGATTGGATACATACAACCAAGTGTACACATTTTATACCGGTCTCTTGATTTCAACGAGGCAAATTTTAGACTTGAATGCCGGTGGATGTGTAATGGATAAGAAGCCAAACGATGCTTACAAAGCGATAGAGACCGCGGCCACTAACACCCATGAGTGGCATTCTTCAAGGCATAGAGTTGTGCGCGGTGATATGAAGCAAGGAGATGATATGAGCTCGCTTAAAGAGGAGGTTGCTAAGATGGGTAAACAAATAGTCCAACTTCAAAACCCAAAAGTAGCAAGTAATGTGTGTCAATTGTGTGACGGTCCTCATACCGCAAATGAGTGCACCAAGAGGTTTACACTTCTTAGTAGACAATCCACCATCAAATCTATTCAAGAAGTGTGTCAACTTTGTGGAGGACCACACACGGCAAGGGATTGTGGGAGTGACGATGCGGAAGAAACATTGGAAGAGGATGTTTTGTATTCGTATGGTGATAGATTTGACAATCAAAAGGGGAAGCTAGCTTTTCAACCACCACCTCAACAATACTATAATCCCAATGTTGACAATCGGAATCATCCAAATTTCCGATGGCGTCAACCAAACGAACAAGCTCCGGCGGTACCACCGGGATTTGAAGGTGCTAGTTCTTCCAACCCCAACCAAAGAAACAATTCATACCAACCTCGTCATCCAAACACCGCCCAATACCAATCCCGACAACCAAATCAACCAACCAACACATCGCAACAACCATACCAAGCTACAAATACTACCGCTCCATCAACTGAGGCCAAGCCCACCCTTGAAGACATAGTGAGGGGACAACAAGCCTCCATTCAAAATCTCGAAAAGCAAATGGGGCAACTCACTCAATTACTTCTTGATAAGGAAAGGGAGAAGGGTACATTGCCTTCCAACACGGAAGTCAATCCGAAAGAGCACGTCAAAGCAATCAGTTTGAGGAGTGGTAAAATTCTTGAACCTATTTCTAATTCGGTTTCAAATGATATTATTGTTGATGATGTGCAGGTTGAACCGGAAGAGGAGGCAACAAAGGACGAGGCACAAACTTCAAGCCCACCAAGTACCGTGCAAGTCCAACCTCCTATCGCAAAAGAAATCCCGATTGCCAAGCCGAAGGCACCTTTTCCTAGTGGGTTAAAAAGGGAAAAGGACGAGGCCCAATTTCATAAATTCCTTGAGCTATTTAAACAATTGCATATTAATTTACCTTTTATTGATGTTATCTCACAAATGCCTACTTATGCTAGGTTTCTCAAGGATATCATCACCAACAAGAGGAAGCTCGAAGGAATCTCGGCTGTGGTAATGAACGAGGAATGCTCGGCGGTGCTTCAAAACAAACTACCTCAAAAGCTAACGGACCCAGGGAGTTTTACTATTCCTTGCCACATTGGTAGTTTAGTTATCACGAATGCACTTGCGGATCTCGGGGCAAGCATAAATTTGATGCCCACTTCTTTATATGAAAAATTGCATTTAGGAGATCCGCAACCGACTAAAATGAGCATTCAATTGGCCGATCGGTCAATAAAGTATCCAAGGGGAGTAGTTGAAAATGTGCTTGTTAAAGTTGATAAATTCGTGTTCCCCGCGGATTTTGTGATCCTAGATATGGAAGAAGATAGCCGTGTACCCCTTATCTTAGGGAGGCCATTTTTGGCCACTTCACGAGCTATCATTGATGTGTTTGATAAAAAGCTTACATTAAAGGTCGGTAATGAGTCAGTCACATTTTCGATTGATAAGGCCATGCAACATGCGTCATTTATGGATGACACTTGTTACCACGTGCACGCATTTGAAGAAGCTTTTGATTTTGATTTTTCATCTCTTTTGTCATACAACTCCAAGGACATCTACTCAATAGATGAAGGGAAAAAGATTGTTGATTTTGAAAATTTTTTGGAAGAGTCGACACCATTGTCGACCGTTGATCCGCCCCTGTTTCCCTTGGATGTTGATTCCGTCTCTCATGATCATAATTCTTGTCAGGTTAAGTCATCTCTAGAAGACCCACCAATTCTTGAGCTCAAAGAGCTCCCAAGCCATCTCGAGTATGCATTCCTACTTGAGGAGTCTAAGTTGCCGGTTATAATTTCATCAAGTCTTTCGGGCGACCAAAAAATTAGACTCCTCGACATTCTTCGAGCCCACAAAGGGGCGATTGCATGGAAAATTACCGACATCAAGGGTATTAGTCCTTCGTTTTGCACTCATAAAATTTTGATGGAGGAGGACTACAAACCCGTTGTCCAAAGACAACGTCGTTTGAACCCCAAACATGATGGAGGTGGTTAAGAAAGAGGTAATTAAGCTTCTTGATTCCGGGTTGATATATCCGATCTCGGATAGCCCGTGGGTGAGTCCGGTACAAGTTGTGCCCAAAAAAGGTGGCATGACTATCGTTCATAATGAAAACAATGAGATCATACCAACGAGAACGGTTACGGGATGGCGAGTATGCATCGATTATCGCAAACTCAACGACGCCACACGTAAGGATCACTTTCCTTTGCCGTTCATGGATCAAATGTTAGAACGATTGGCCGGAAATCAATTCTATTGTTTTCTCGATGGGTTTTCGGGATATTTTCAAATTCCCATCAATCCCGATAACCAAGAGAAAACAACTTTCACTTGCCCATATGGAACCTATGCTTATCGTCGGATGCCTTTCGGGTTGTGCAACGCACCCGCCACTTTCCAAAGGTGTATGATGGCAATTTTTCATGATATGATTGAGAGCTTTATGGAAGTTTTCATGGACGATTTTTCGGTTTATGGAGACTCATTCGATTCATGCCTAGCAAATCTCGATCGCATGCTTGCTCGTTGTGAGGAAACAAATCTCGTGTTGAATTGGGAGAAGTGCCATTTCATGGTACAAGAGGGTATTGTCTTGGGACACAAGATCTCAAGTGTGGGGATTGAGGTAGATAGAGCCAAAATTGATACTATCTCGAAGCTTCCTCCCCCCACAAATGTGAAAGGCATTAGAAGTTTTCTCGGTCATGCGGGTTTTTACCGTCGGTTTATTAAGGATTTTTCAAAGATTACACGCCCGATGACCCAACTTCTCGAAAAGGACACCCCGTTTGTCTTTTCCAAAGAATGCCAAGAATCTTTCGAACTCCTCAAGGATAAGCTCACACACGCTCCTATCATGATAGCTCCCGATTGGTCCCAACCTTTCGAGCTTATGTGTGATGCTAGTGATTTCGCCGTAGGGGCCGTTTTGGGCCAACGAGTCAATAATCACTTCCAACCGATTTATTACGCAAGTAAGACGCTAACGGATGCTCAAGAGAATTATACTACTACCGAGAAGGAACTTCTCGCCGTTGTCTTTGCGTTTGATAAATTCCGGTCTTACCTCGTTTTGTCCAAAACTGTTGTTTACACCGATCATTCGGCTCTTCGGTTCTTGTTTTCTAAACAAGATGCCAAACCTCGTCTTATCCGTTGGATTCTTCTTCTACAAGAATTCGACATCGAAATTAAGGATAAGAAAGGAGCCGAGAATCTCGCGGCCGATCACCTCTCCCGTCTTGAAAATCCAAATCTTGAAGGGCTTCATGATTCATCCATCAATGACAAATTTCCGGATGAATCCCTGATGAAGCTTGTTGTTGATTCCGAGGCTCCTTGGTTCGCCGACATTGCCAATTATCTAGCTTGTGGTATAATGGTCAAAGGCATGTCGTTCCAACAAAAGCGAAAGCTTCTCTCCGATTGCAAATATTATTTTTGGGAGGACCCTTTTCTTTTTCGAGTTGGCGCGGATCAAGTGATTCGCCGTTGTGTGTTTGGCAAAGAGTGCCAAGAAATACTCCATCACTGTCACATTGGACCGACCGGTGGTCATTTGGGACCAAGTAACACCGCCAAAAAGGTGTTCGATTCGGGTTTCTATTGGCCGACCATTTATAAAGATTCATACTCCATGGTCCAAACTTGTGACCAATGTCAAAGATCCGGAAACATCTCCAAACGAGATGAAATGCCCCAAAATCCGATTCAAATTTGTGAGGTCTTTGATGTTTGGGGGATCGATTTCATGGGGCCGTTCCCCCCTTCTCGTGGAAATAAATACATTCTCGTGGCCGTTGACTATGTTTCCAAATGGGCCGAGGCTCAAGCTTTGCCCTCAAACGATGCCCGAGTTGTACTCAAATTCTTGAAAAAGCTCTTCTCCCGGTTTGGTGCTCCTAAGGCCTTAATTAGTGATCGTGGAACACACTTTTGCAACTCACAGATGGAAAAGGCCTTAGCTCGATATGGTGTGAAACATCGCACCGGCACTTCATATCACCCACAATCAAGTGGGCAAGTCGAGGTCACGAACCGTGGATTGAAACGAATCCTAGAGAAGACGGTTGGAAACAACCGTAAGGAGTGGTCCGATAAGTTGGATGACGCGCTTTGGGCGTTTAGAACAGCGTTTAAAACTCCAATCGGCACCACTCCATTTCGTTTGGTATACGGGAAATCTTGTCATCTTCCCGTCGAGATTGAGCATAAGGCGTTTTGGGCCTTAAAAGAATGCAATCTTGATCTTTCCTTATCCGGTGAGCTACGAAAGGCTCAATTGCTTGAATTGGATGAATTACGACTCCAAGCTTATGAAAATTCAAGCATTTATAAGGAGAAGACCAAAAATTTTCACGATGCTCGTCTCAAGAATCGTTCCGACATCCGTGAGGGGGACCGGGTTTTGCTATTTAATTCTAGATTGAAACTTTTTCCCGGAAAGTTGAGATCTCGGTGGTCCGGCCCTTACACCGTCTATAAAGTATTCCCGTATGGCACTTTCGAATTGCTTGATCCAAACGGAAATGAAACATTCAAAGTGAATGGCCAACGATTGAAAAAATACTTTGAAAACTCGGAAGCTATTGGTGAGGATGTCGAAGCCCTCACATTGTTGCGTATCGAAAATTAAAAGTGGAGGCCGAGTCAAGCTTAAGACTCGAAGTTAAATAAGCATGTCTTTCGATTCTGTTCGTTGTTGTTCCGTTTCTGCTTTTCCGTGTTTTTAGAAGGTTGAAAAAGTTCGGGTTGTTGGTTTGGTTTATCTTGTTTTAATTTTCTGGGTTTAATAGGGCAGTTCTGGACAGAACTCGCCGAGTTCAGCACCTACTCGCCGAGTTCGCCAGGTGAATTTCATTCTGGAAATTGCTGAACTCGCCGAGTTCATTAAGCATACTCCCCGAGTTCCATGCAAACTTAACATTCTGGAATCCGAGTGAACTCGCCGAGTTCAACCCATACTCGCCGAGTATCTGTGCATGTCCAGATACTGATCTGATGCTTTTTAAAAATAAAAAAATAATTTCGGTCAAAAGAGCATCTCGAGGTCTGACACTCTGCAAGGAACTCGCCGAGTTCCCTCGGCTACTCGCCGAGTTCTCGGCCGCAGATAACCCTATTTTCAGTTTTGTTTTTTTTGCCACTTTTTGAAAACTCTCACCTCCTCCTCTCTTCTCTCTCGCCGACAACCCCCAAAACCCACCAAAGTTCTCCGTTTTTGGCTAGTTTCTCCCAAAATCTTCGTAGGTTTGTTTTCATACTGTCAAATACAAGTGTGGGAATCATTTTCGGGTGTTTTTGACTCATCTCCACCGTCATCCGCCGTCGTCCGCCGCCACCGCCTCGCCGGAATTTCGCCGGATTTTCTACAACTTCTACTCCTCCATCTCATATCTATCTGTCGGTACATTCCTTGTTCCTTGTAACGAAATTGCAAGAATTTCTCATGCTAAATTTTTATTTTGTTTTATTTTCTTTCTTTTTAGGGTATTTTTGTTAAATATTCATGTTAATATTCTACATTCTTATGTTGTGTTGTGTTTAGTTTATAACTTTCTTGCTAGTTAGTGCATGTTTATTTTCTTAGGTTAATTTATTTGTTAGATTTGAAGAATTTTGTGGTAGATCTAGCATTTTCGTATGTGTTTAGGTAATTAAACTTTTATGTTTATTTTTAATTGTGTAGTAATTTAGTTTAATTATTTTGTTTTTAGAAGTTTCTTATAATTTTTTGTGTTAGTAACTTTAAAGTATGTATGTTTAGGCTAGATTTTTATTCTTGTTCGTTAATTGTTAGTTGATATTTTGGTAATTATTGTCAACTTGCAAAGTTTCATGTTTCTTTTTATTTTTGTTCTCATAGATCATTTGTGTTTTTCAAAATTTCATGTTTTCAAATTCACATTATTGAGTTCTATCTTGTACGTGTTATTGCATGCAAGTATATGTTTTGTCGTGTAGCTATTTATAGGTTGTGTCTTTTGTCGTCTAGTGCATGCATAGTATCTTATTTCAGTACTTAGTTTATTTTTGTTTAGCTTTCTGTGCTTTGTGTTTCTTTTATTTTTGATGTTAGTCTTTCTTATTTTTAGTTAAATTTTGCATGAGAGATCACTTTGGGATTGCCAATTGGAAAGACATATGTCTTCTTGCTTTTCACGCATGCTATGTTGATTGAGTCTTGTAGTTGTAGTTATCTCGGTTATTTTGTAAGATGTCGGGATGTAGTCCCAAAAATAAGTGTGGGAATGGTTGTACTAAATGCTGTGGTTTTCTTTAGCCCTTCATAATTTTAATGCTAAAGTGTTGCTCAAATGCTCACCCTCGCTCCTCCATTATGATACAGATATGTCGGGCGCACCGAAACGTGGTCGAGCAAGTACTTCTCGCCAACGGGCACCTTCCCCGGATTCGGACTCCGGTAACGAGGATCTTCAAGTGCGGATGATTTATAACCCCAATCATCCGTATTTGACTTTTTCCGGAGTCCCGAATGCACAACGGCGGGAATACCGGGAGTTGCTGCTTAGCCTGGCGAGTCGAGAACTCGACTCAGGGAGGTACCTGAATTGGGACTTCCTGGGTCGGGTTCAATGCGATCCGCCCCGTCCGAACCTCCCGGAGCGATTGGAGGCCACGTTTTCCGTTGTGCATGGAGCATTCACGTCCCGGGCTTGGTTTAATCTTGTCAAAATAAGAGAGCCCGTGTATGCCGAGTTATGCTTAGAGTTTTTCTCGACATACTCTTTTAACGAGGCCATCACCAATATGAAGGCCCGGGACACCGTCCATTTCAGGCTCGGGGGAGCGAGCCGAGCTATGTCTGTGCTAGAGCTGTGTCGGCGTTTGGATCTTTACTCGGATTCAGATGTCCGAAATCCGGATTTTGATGACTACCTGTCTGTGGGGATTCGGAAGGCACCGGCGACTTTTGATTATGCCGGTTTCTGGGGCGATATCGCCTTGGGTAACTATAATGTATCACGGGCCTACGAGTCCAAGCTTCGCGATCCCTTCCATCGGCTTCTTCATCGATTCATCACTGTTGATGGCTTCATTAGGAAGGAGGGTCAGGAAAAAATTACAAAGCCTGACCTTTGGTTACTTTACTCCCTTCTTCATCCGGAAGAATTCATGTCCCTCCCTTACCAGTTGGCGGTGTACTTTTTGCACGTCGCCACGGGTCGCACTGGAGCCAGCGCCGTATGCGGCGGGCGGTTTATTACCCGCCTGGCTCAATCGTTTAATTTGCTAACCCCCTCGGTGCTCCGAGGGCTCAGAGAGAGCGATCCGGCGGGAGACACGGATGAATTATACTTCCGGCGAGCCAAGGTCTCGCAGATGCCTATGGGACGCGAAGAGCTGATACTGATGTGCCCGATCCTTCCCCCGAACTATGTTCCTCCCCAGCGACAGCAACAGCAGCAGCAGCAAGAGCCACAACAGCAGCCGGAATCATCCCAACCATCTTACTTCAATTTCGGCCCGGGCCCTTATCCTTGGGATGCTAGGTTTGATCGCCTGGATGACTGCTTTGCTCATATGACTTTAGACCGGGATAGGCTTGAGGAAAATTACGGCCTGCTGCAGGAGCAGAATCATCTGCTCCGGCAAAACCTCAGCAACACCGACCACTTCGGGTCGGTGTATAATCAGCAGGTCCAAGAGACAGGACGTTATCTGCAACATATCCAAACGTCCGTAGACAGTCTCTTTAGTGTCCAGCCTCCCGAGTTCCAGCTTCAGCAGCCTCCGGCCCCGTCCCCATATCAGTACTTTCCTTACATGCCATGGGACGCACGCCAGTATCCCCCGCCGCCGCCCGAAGATGATTGACTCCCAGTTTTGTTGCCTTTTTATTGACGGACTTGTATTTGATTCCCCATTTATTTATTTGATTGTCTGTACTGTACGGGCGTGATGCCCTTGAACAATTTTTATTTTTCTGTGCTTTGTTATTTAATTTACTTGCCAGTACTGTTATTTAGTCTTTTGTTGCTAATGCTTAGGTTTGTAATTTATTCTCTTATGCCTGTTTTATATTTTTGTTTATGCTTGTTGTGCATTCTATTTCTTTCTTGCACAGATTTTGTCCAAGATGGTGCGCCGTCCGGTTCATCACTTCTTGAGTTCTCCCTTCTTGCCATTCAGGGAGATTTCTCGACCCACTTGCTTTTATCATTGCTTTACTTGCTGTTTTACTTGTTTATTACATTGAGGGCAATGTATTTCTGTTAAGTGTGGGAATAATCGAACCATTGATGGTTCTCGAGTGATTCTTATATCAAGCATATTTATAGTTTACCACACATCGCTTCTTTTGTTAGAATTTAAATCTTGTGGCATTTCTTACTTATTTGTTCATATTTTTAGGCAAAAAAAAATTTTTTTGAGTTCCTTTTAAGCATGTTTAGGGATAAAAGAAACTCATTGATGAAAGGTTTGTTTTCAAAATTAGCATGGCTTGCACATTTTAACCCAACCAAGAACTTTCATTCGTGAGCGTTTGAGCCTTATTGAGCTTTAAGTATATATGATCTAGGTGCTCACAATTCGTTTGGTTTTATGTGTGATATTGTCGGTTGTTGTATGCATGTTAGAACTTGCTTTTGCGATACATCTCGGAAACACAATGATCAAGTTTTAGGCGGTTGTTTGATAGAGGCATTTAGGAAGCCTTTCTTTTGGATTCCATTTCCCTTTCCAATTTTCCCGTTTTTTCTTTCCTAGCCCAATTGCCGTTAAATCAAGAAAAGAGCGTATGCCTTTATTGTTGAGGTGGCCATTGTTAGGTTATTGTGGGCAAAGTCCACGTCAAAAAAAAAAAAAAATCTAAAGAAAGTGTAGCAAATAAGAAAGTCTCATAGAGACATTTGCTAAATTATTGTCAAGATAAAAGTATCTAATGTTTTGTTCGACTTTCGTTGGAAAAGAAAAGTTTTCCAGTCGAGCCGGTTATCGTGTTTCTAGCCGCTCTCTTTCTTTTCTTTCAGTCTTTTTCCCTCTTTTCCTTACCCCCCTTTTCAAGCCCTCTTGATTTTTCGCCTAGTTCTTGATCGAGTGTTGTAGATTTGAGGTTCTAGCAAGCTTATGTTCATGCATATTTCAATGTGTTACAATTGAGAGACTTTGTCAACCTAAACACGAGGGTTGAGTGTTCATTTAGTGAGTTTCTGCCATGTTTATTTTGTTCTCAAAAAGTTTAGCATGTTTAGCTTCTATCCCTACTCCATGTTTTAATTGGCTCTTGAAGTTATTTTTGTTTTCCTAGCTATGTGTTCGGTTAAGTCGGAAATGCCTTAGGATTTTCTTTCTTTGTCAAAAGTTGTCGAGTATTATGCGTTTTCAATTTCAAGTCTATATATATGCTTGTGTAAGAGTTGCTTGAGGACAAGCAAGGGTTAAGTGTGGGAATGTTTGATATCGTCCAATTTGTACATGTTTTATCGGACGATATCTCGTGTTTTGCATAGCTTTTTGGTTGATTTTCGTCCCAAACTCGATCTTATAGGTGTATGTTGTCATTTCAGGTGTTGGTCGAATAAATTGAAGTGAAAGGAGCTGAAACAGAGACAACTCGGCGAGTTCCAGCACAAACTCGGCGAGTTCACACAAGAACAGAAAGTCCAACCTGCTCAGAACTCGGCGAGTTCCTGTCCATACTCGGCGAGTTCGCCCACTTCCAGAACCAAACTCATAAGAAGAACTCGGCGAGTTCATCTCATTCTCGGCGAGTTCACCTGAAATCTGATTAATTCTGAATATTCCTGATAATTGCCAGATCAAATAGGGTGTCGACAACACATGAACTCGGCGAGTTCATGTACACTACTCGGCGAGTTCACCCAGTTTGAGATCGAATCAGGAGCTGACAACACATGTACTCGGCGAGTTCGTCTCCTGTACTCGGCGAGTTCTCTCCAGCCTATAAAAGGAAGATTCTGCTCATTTATGAGGGGAGACGAACTTTTACCAATTTTTACACACACTTATTTCCTGATTTCTTGAGCAAGAAGGAAGGCAAAGGAAGACATTTACTTGGAGTTTTGTTTCTAAGGATTGCATCTTCATTATCATAAGTCATTAGGGGAGTTTTTCTTGTATTTAAGTTCATCTTAATATTTGAAAATGCTTGCTTATTGTATGATGGTGTTTTACTTCATTAACATGGAGTAGTTTTGCTATGTAATCATTTGGGTAGCAAACCCTAGACATTGGATGATTTATATTTGTATGTAATCGGATTATATATCGAAGTTTGCGTATTTTGAATGAAAATCTTGTTATTATGTTTAGACTTGTTAAACTTGCTATGAATGCTTTATTATTTCCATAACGAGAGTTCGAAATAGTTGGTATTCGTTTTTGATAAACCAAACATTTTGGTGAGGTTGAATCTTTCTACTAGAGATGGTGAAAGAGTAGGCTTAATCCGTGTTTTCATAATAATGAGAGGGGATTTATGTGTTTATGAGAATATAGTATGAATTTTATGTATTTGGCTTTTAACCAAATAATCTTTCAAAAGACGTAAACTTGTTGTGAACATTCAGATTTGCATAACTCAAGTTTTGAACATTTAAAAGAGGTTTTCGTGTTCACCTCGTGAGTTATGGGATTATTATGCTATAGTGAGAGATCTATATAGCTAGATGATCATTGTTCATACGTTAAATAATCGATATTGTATTCATGTATAAGAGGTTTGAGTGGATATGATATTGGTTGTTATGATAAATTAGTATCAAACATAACTTAGAGATTTGTGTGTTTGTTGCTTTGTAATCATAACTATTATATTATCCGATTTGCGCGTTAAATTGTTTATCCGATGTCTAGGGGGAGTGATCCCATTTGATTACATGTTTCCTTTTATCAAGAATCTTAGTAAACAATTCTTTAGGATTGTGTGTGTAGTTTTGGTAAATCTTTAGTAATTAATTTAGATTTTTCATAGTTAAACCAATTTAAAATATATAGCTAATTATTAACCGACGACTTATTATCATCATTCCACCAGATTGTCCCTGAGTTCGATATCCGGACTTACGTAAGCTATACTAGTATACGATAGATAATACTTGCCTATTTGTCCGCTAGTTCTAGTTTATTTATTTCCATTTCTAAATTAAAATTAAGGTGTGCTAGCGGTACATCAGGTATCGGTCATGGACCCGACCCATTACCTTAATATTTAAATAAATAATAATAATAAATTAATTATTAATTTAGTTTTATATTTTATTTATTATTCCTATTAATTAATAATTAGTTTTAAACCCATTTAATAAAGCTAATATATTGAAACCAAATCTAAATAAAATAATTAACGGGTAACAAATCAATTAATTATTCACGGTTGTATTTACGGTTAACATCAATTAAATGTTATTACTAGTTATTAAATGATTAATTAAATACCATACCCTTAAATGAAATAAAAATACATAAACGACTTATTATTTAATTAAGGTTCGCTTATAAGTTAATTAAGATATTCATTGAGATTAAAATAAATACACTAAAATTGTATGCAATTGAATACCGACTAACGTATAGAGAAATTACATAATTAATTATTGGAACACGGATTCGATTAATAAAGGTTAATGAAATATATTAAGTTGAACCAACAATAATTGCGAACCGAACTTAATAATTATTATTAATAAAAGTATGTATTAAAATAGTGGGAATGGATAGTTAGAAGACCAACCTAGCTGAGTTCTAATTTAAGTTCGTTCTTATAGATCGAATACATTCGTAGCGGATTCAGTCTGTCGTTGTGATTTTGCGGAGCTGCTATTAAGGTACGGATCCCGTACTTCTTTCAGCGTTATTCTTGAGTTGTTTTGTTGTGTGAATTGCATGCTAATACTTGACAGTCGAACTTTTACATCTTGTGTCAGTTTCCTTAATTATATTATGGAAAACAAATATCGATTTTTATCGCTCGAAAACATTTGCGAAAAAACATACTTTGAGACTGATTTATGGCTTGTTATGAAAGTTGATGATGTTTTGTGAAATGTGGCCCTTTTTGTTATTGAAATGATTATTTAAAGTTGAGATGTTTATGTGGGCCTTTTGTTATGCTTGAACCCTAGAGATTAGACAGGAGCTAGGATTACCGAGTGAACTACCTGTGGAGGTACCACAGGCATGCCATTGCGACACCAATGACATGACACTTCCGTAACAGTGTGATCGGTTACGGCGTCTCCCTTTTGTTGTGATTATGATTATGATTATGAATAATTGAGATTATGTTTATGATCGATGGAGATCATGTTAGCTCGGGAAATGAGCTGTTGATTATTTCAGGGAGGCGTATGGATGCATCCTAGGCTATGTTATGAGTTTTGCGGAAGTAAGGTGTAATGCCATACACCCCTTCCGGCCAGATGCACTGATGTGGCACGACTCAGTGTAGTCTTGAGTGTGATTGTGAGATGGATTATTGTTTGTGATGTTAGGCCGCTCGGTAAATATATCCCAACCCTTTGTTGCTTCAGCCATTATATTCTTTGTTTGATCTGGTGTGGAGGTGGATATTTATGTTTTAAAGAAAACCATTTTTAAAACTTTCCTTTTAAATAAACTTATTTTCAAAACATTCTTTAGTCTTTGAATTCGTATACGTTGCACTTGTAATCGATCTCCGTACTGGGCGTTTGGCTCATGCTGTGTAACATCCACGGATTTAATTTGATGTATTTTGGTTAATTAAGTGGAAAACTTATATATATTTAAGTTGAATTTGGGCGATTATTATGTATTTAGATATTTAGCAAGTTTGTTGCTATTTTTAAGAAAATTGAACTCAGAATTAATTTTGTGGAGTATTATGAATTTAAAAGTTATTTATGATAAATCTAAGATTAAATCAGTATTTTATGGAACCGGTTAAGTCGAGTGGTGAAATGTGCAAAATGACGAAAGTAGTATATAAAGGGCAATAGGCTTCATTTTCTAGTTTACACCATCTCACTACTTTATCTCTCTAGAAATTTTCTCTCTACATCTCTCTAAGATATATCACAAACCGACCGTCGGATTTTCGAGAATTATACGTCATCGGAAAGGTATCGAGGAGTACAACAACAATATACAAACGGATTTCAGAGTTCGTGCGAATTGAGGTAAGAATCGAATCTTTTAAGTTTATAGTTTCGGTTTTGAAGTTAACTAGAATTCGAATCTGTCATTTTATGCAAATTTAAGCTTGTTTTGCTCGAAACATTGTTGGAATGTGATAATATATGCATAGTAGAATCGAATCTAGGTATCATACATGATATATGCATGATTTTTGACTTAGAAATGAAGGATTTAAGTTGAAATGATGAACAGACTCGAATATGTCAAGAACAGAGTCGAAATGCAAGAACAAACTCGAGTTTGGTGCTAGATTCGAAGGTGTACCATTAGATTCTAAGGGGAGGGCTTCGAATCTAGGCATAGACTCGAAGTGAGGTTCGAATCTACCCTAGATTCGAAGGGTAGTTCGAATCTGATGATAAGGGGTTCGAATCTGATGCTAAGGGTTCGAATCTGATGCATTCGAATCTAACCCATTAAATTCGAGTTTAATGCTTAAAATTTAGAATATTACTCCCTAGACTCGTGTATTTTGAATGAAACTTATAAACAACACGTAAAATGGCAAGAATTATTCAAAGGACAAATTATGAACTTGAGATGGGTTCAACTCAATGGTAATATGGATTTGAACATAGACCAAAAAGGGAAAATATTGCAAAACTTACAAAACATGGTTTTATGGATTTAAACGGTTAATAATATGAGGAATTGTTGTAAATGATATGACAGGTCCCTTGTGGTGTTGTTTAACCCACAGTGGGGTACTTGGTGGAATCCGGTTGAAAGCCCAAAGAGAAATAATATCGGTTAAAAGATAATTACGCACCCACTGTGAGTACAGTAGATTTCGCATAGTTATATTTGTTTTATGTAAGCTTTGCCTGCTGAGACATGTTGTTTCATTGATTGTTTGGAATTCTACTAACTTGCGTAGATTTAGATGCACATTCTTACTTGTTGCATGTCCTTTCGGTTGTTGTGCATCTAGTGATGGACCGGTGGGTCGCATCGATTACTCTGATGTTACTGTGCTATATGACCTGGAGCTGATCCCTCCTAGGCCCGGTAGGCAGTATGTCATCCCCGATCGTACGTTTGTCTCAGATGGTATGTCTAAATGCCGAGCTGTGAGCTCGAAGGGGCTGCGGCTCTGGTCCGTACTTGGTGTACGAAGAGAGTATACGACGTTTGTCGTCGGGATACTCTTGGGCTTCATAAAGACTTATAAAATGCGCAATCTATGTATTCACTAAACATTCGCTTACGTTTTAGTTGTTGTATTTTTTACAGGCAAAGGAAAATCTACTGCTGGACCTTCTAGTTAGGTCGTTTGGGAGATTTTGGAGATTCGGCACTATTTTATCGGTAATTTATGTTACGAGACAATGTTGTAATATTCTGGATGATTGTAATAAATGTATGGGTGTGTAGACTTAGACTTGGTACCTTATAGCACCGTAGGGTGTTTAACACTTGTTGCACTATTTCATTTATGTTTTAATGCTTCCGCACTAAATTTAGGTTATCAGATCATTATGTTATTGCATGTTGATGATTAATCCTGGGTGTATTGTAATTGGTGGTTGTTGTGGCAAGGGTGCCACACGAGATGGTATCAGAGCAGTTGTTTGAGATTCAAGTGTCCGTGAGGTCTTGATCTCAAACATTAGGTAATGATATATAGTGGTTTAAGTAATGATCTGAACTAAGATAGGTTACGATATAGTAATTATAGGGATTGACTATTATACGGGACAAATGAATGGTGTCTTTAAATTTATGACATGTTGCTAAATAAGTTATATGTTTCGTATTTCAGAACATGTCTGGAGGAGGAATGACACCTGAAGAGACGAGAGAAATGATGCTAGCCATGATGGCTGAGCAAAGAGAGATGATTCAAGAGCAGTTTCGGGCTCGAGATGAGGCCGAAACTAAGCGAAGGGAAGATAAAAGGAAGAACAAAGAAAAAGAAAGAGAAGGAAATAATGAGGAACAAGATGACAACACTGGGTCATCTAATAAGCCCAGGGGTTGTCGGTTTAAGGATTTTAAAGGAAATGGAGCTGTAGAGTTTAACGGTTTAGGGGATGCTGTTGCCGCACTGGAATGGATAACAGCAACTGAGCGAACATTCCGAATCAGCGACTGTGCTGAGAAGGACATGGTTCGTTATGCAACTGCTATGTTCACGAATGATGCAATCATGTGGTGGAATGCCATGGTGAACGCTTTAACATTGGAGAAGGTTTCGGTTATGAAATGGGCTGAGTTCACGGACTTATTCACTCAGCAATACTGTCCGATTGATGAGCGTCGGAGATTAGAGGCAAGGTTTATGGCGCTGGTACAAGGGACGAAGACGGTGTCCCAATATGCTGTGGAGTTCACGAGGTTAAGTCTGTTCGCACCTCATCAGGTGGACACCGAAGAAAGGAAAGTGACCAGGTTCGAGGCTGGTCTTGACATAGAGATTAGGAGGGTTATGAGCAACGTCCGCTACCCTACATTTGCTGGCTTACTTGAGGCTGCTAGAAATGTAGAGCAGATTTTGATTATGTCGGGCTACTCTGTTGGGTCTGCTGCTGCTTCCACCAATCCAACACAGCCGTCACCGCCGAAGCGCCAAAGGGAGGGAGGATACTCGGGATCTTCCCGGTCTTCACAATACTCATCACAGCAGTCTTTTCGCCGACCATCTGGTTCATCTGATCGTGGTCGTGCTCGTGCATACTCTATCAACACCGAGCCACAATACTGCAACAAATGTCACCTGGAACATTTTGGCAAGTGCCCTAACGGTCGTGCTTGCTTTTGCTGTGGAGAACTGGGACATTTTCAGAATGACTGCCCCAGGAAGGGTGATGCTTGCTATAAGTGTGGAGTGTGGGGTCACTATAGCAGGAATTGTAGAAAGAATGCTCCAACGGCTGCTGTCCCATCATCAACACGATCGTCTGGAGGTTCGAGTGGTGGTTCAGTTAACCGTCGGGGTCAGTCACAGAGGGCACCTGCTCGTGCTTTTCAGATAACTGCAGAGGAGGCAAGGGAAAATCCGGAAGTCGTCACGGGTACGTTCATAGTTAATTCTATGCCAGCACGAGTTTTATTTGATTCGGGTGCCAATAGGTCGTTTGTTTCTACTGTGTTTGCACAAAGACTTGCCATGCCACTGTCTAAGTTGTCTGCTATACTTGATATTGAAACTGCTAGCAATACTTTAGTTAAGGTAGATCATGTATACCGAAATTGCACGTTAGTAATTGAAGATGTAGTCTTCAATTTAGATCTGATTCCGATAGAGTTCAGCGAGTTTGATGTGATAGTCGGAATGGACTGGTTGATCGAGAATGAAGCCCATATAGTGTGTAAGAGCCGAATGATAAAGATAACTACCCCGGAGGGGCGTGAGATATGTATATATGGGGATAGGAGAAGCGGGGATCTGTGTTTGCTGACTATTGCAAAAGCTCGAAAGCTTGTTGCAAAGGGATGTGATGCATACTTAGCATATGCGATTGATGCTAAGGCAGAGAAGAGAACTTTGGCCAATGTGCCGGTTGTTTCACAATTCCCGGATGTGTTTCCGGAAGACTTGTCTGGCGTGCCGCCTGAAAGACAAGTAGAATTTAGGATTGACTTGATCCCTGGAGCTGCACCGGTAGCTCGTTCTCCTTATCGTCTTGCCCCAACCGAGATGAAAGAAATGATGACACAACTTCAGGAGTTGTTGGACAAGGGCTTCATTCGGCCGAGTTCATCGCCATGGGGAGCTCCGGTATTGTTTGTAAAGAAGAAAGATGGCACGATGAGGATGTGCATAGATTACCGGGAGCTGAATAAATTGACGATTAAGAACAAATATCCTCTGCCGAGGATAGACGACTTGTTTGATCAGTTACATGGCGCTAGTGTATTTTCTAAGATTGATCTGAGATCGGGATATCATCAGCTGAAAGTAAGAGAAGAAGATGTACCGAAGACAGCATTCAGGACTCGGTATGGCCATTACGAGTTTCTGGTAATGCCTTTCGGATTAACTAACGCCCCAGCTGTCTTTATGGACTTGATGAATAGGGTTTGTAGACCGATGTTGGATAAGTCGGTGATAGTGTTTATCGATGATATTCTAGTATACTCTAAGTCTGAGGCTGAGCATGCTGAGCATCTCAGGGAGCTGTTAGAGTTGTTGAGGAAAGAAAAGTTGTACGCCAAGTTCTCAAAATGTGAGTTTTGGCTGCAACAGATACAGTTTCTAGGGCATGTGATTTCGGGGGCTGGGATTTCTGTGGATCCAGCCAAAGTTGAAGCAATAAAGAACTGGGAGCCGCCTCGTTCAGCTACTGAAGTTAGAAGTTTTCTGGGGTTGGCAGGATATTATAGGAGGTTTATAAAGGATTTCTCAAAGATTGCAGTTCCTTTAACTGCATTAACCAAGAAGAATGCACCATTTATATGGGAAACTGTGCAGCAGGATGCCTTTGAAGTTCTGAAGAAGGCGTTAAGCGAGGCTCCGATACTTGCCTTACCGGAAGGCAATGACGATTTTGTGGTTTATACTGATGCATCAAGGTTAGGGTTAGGCGCTGTATTGATGCAGCGTGGGAAGGTTATAGCGTATGCTTCAAGACAGTTGAAGCAGCATGAGAAGAATTATTCGACTCATGATCTGGAGTTGACCGCAGTAACATTTGCTTTGAAGTTATGGAGGCACTACCTGTACGGTACTAAGTGTCAACTTTACACGGACCATAAGAGCTTGAAGTATATCTTTAGCCAGAAGGAACTTAATATGAGACAACGTAGGTCTATGGAGCTTATTAAAGACTACGATTGTGAGATACTGTACCATCCCGGAAAGGCTAATGTGGTAGCCGATGCCTTGAGCCGAAAGGCTTATGCTAAGGATTTCTGTTATATGATGACGTCTACAATGCTGACCTCCACGATAATTGATGATGTCAAGGCTGCTCAGAAAGAAGCCTTGAAAGAGGAGAATATTGGTGCTGAGGATGTTAAAATACATTTAAAGAATATGGAAACGAGCGAGTCTGGTATAAAAGGTGTGTACGGAAGAATTTGGGTGCCGAAGTATGGTGATATGAGAAATGTTATCGTTGAAGAAGCGCATCAATCTAAGTTTTCTGTACATCCCGGGAGCACAAAGATGTACAACGACTTAAAGGCAGACTTTTGGTGGCCGGGATTGAAGAAGGATATCGGTCAGTATGTTGAACGATGTAGGACTTGCCGATTGGTAAAGGCCGAACATCAACAACCGTATGGCAGTATGCAGCCGCTTCCTATTCCGGAATGGAAGTGGGAGCACATTACAATGGATTTTGTTACAAAGCTGCCAAAGACTAAGCGACAGCATGATGCGGTTTGGGTAATCGTGGATCGGTTAACAAAGTCGGCTCACTTCATACCGATTCGTGAAAGTTATTCGTTGGAGAAATTAGCTCAAATTTACATGAACGAGATTGTTTCTAGGCATGGAGTGCCTAAGTCCATAGTATCGGACCGGGACAGCCGGTTTACTTCAAATTTTTGGTCGGCTTTGCAAGAAGGGTTAGGGACAAGGATAGCAATGAGTACAGCTTACCGCCCGCAAACTGATGGCCAGAGTGAGCGGACCATCTTAACGCTTGAAGACATGATGAGATCGTGTGTGTTAGATCTCGGTGGCAATTGGGACGATCATCTGCCACTCATAGAGTTTTCGTATAACAACAGTTACCACGCTACGATCAAGAAAGCTCCGTTCGAGGCTTTGTATGGAAGGAAATGTAGGACTCCTACATGTTGGAGAGAAACGGGTGAAACACCGATCGCTGGGCCGGCCTTGCTTCAAGAAACAAACGAGAAGATACAGTTGATTAGGCAGAACATGAAAGCGGCCCAGGATCGTCAGAAAAGTTACTATGATCGGAGGCACAAGCCGATCAATTTTGAAGTGAATGACTGGGTCTACTTGAAAGTATCACCCATGAGGGGTGTTACTCGTTTTGTTAAAAGGGGAAAGTTGGCTCCGAGGTTCGTCGGACCATTTAAGATAACCGAAAAAGTAGGAAATCAGTCATATCGTTTGGAATTGCCTGACGAGATGTCGGGCATACATCCGGTGTTTCACGTTGGAAATCTTCGAAAGTCATTTACTTCTAGTAACGAGGATTGGGCCGACCATACTGAACTGCAAGTTGATGAAAGGCTCCGGTATGTTGAAGAGCCGGAGTGTGTGTTAGATACTAAGATGAAGAAATTGAGAAGCAAGGAGATAGAAATGGTGCTTGTACGTTGGAAGCATCATAAAGGAGCAAATCATACATGGGAAACTAAGTCAGAAATGTTAAGAAAGTATCCGAAACTGTTTGAGTCCGAGTAACTTCGAGGACGAAGTTGAGCGTGGTGGAGCCCATGCTGTAACATCCACGGATTTAATTTGATGTATTTTGGTTAATTAAGTGGAAAACTTATATATATTTAAGTTGAATTTGGGCGATTATTATGTATTTAGATATTTAGCAAGTTTGTTGCTATTTTTAAGAAAATTGAACTCAGAATTAATTTTGTGGAGTATTATGAATTTAAAAGTTATTTATGATAAATCTAAGATTAAATCAGTATTTTATGGAACCGGTTAAGTCGAGTGGTGAAATGTGCAAAATGACGAAAGTAGTATATAAAGGGCAATAGGCTTCATTTTCTAGTTTACACCATCTCACTACTTTATCTCTCTAGAAATTTTCTCTCTACATCTCTCTAAGATATATCACAAACCGACCGTCGGATTTTCAAGAATTATACGTCATCGGAAAGGTATCGAGGAGTACAACAACAATATACAAACGGATTTCAGAGTTCGTGCGAATTGAGGTAAGAATCGAATCTTTTAAGTTTATAGTTTCGGTTTTGAAGTTAACTAGAATTCGAATCTGTTATTTTATGCAAATTTAAGCTTGTTTTGCTCGAAACATTGTTGGAATGTGATAATATATGCATAGTAGAATCGAATCTAGGTATCATACATGATATATGCATGATTTTTGACTTAGAAATGAAGGATTTAAGTTGAAATGATGAACAGACTCGAATATGTCAAGAACAGAGTCGAAATGCAAGAACAAACTCGAGTTTGGTGCTAGATTCGAAGGTGTACCATTAGATTCTAAGGGGAGGGCTTCGAATCTAGGCATAGACTCGAAGTGAGGTTCGAATCTACCCCTAGATTCGAAGGGTAGTTCGAATCTGATGATAAGGGGTTCGAATCTGATGCTAAGGGTTCGAATCTGATGCATGGTTTCGAATCTAACCCATTAAATTCGAGTTTAATGCTTAAAATTTAGAATATTACTCCCTAGACTCGTGTATTTTGAATGAAACTTATAAACAACACGTAAAATGGCAAGAATTATTCAAAGGACAAATTATGAACTTGAGATGGGTTCAACTCAATGGT
Organism: Centrapalus pauciflorus; assembly: GCA_020465985.1. Lineage (NCBI taxonomy): Eukaryota > Viridiplantae > Streptophyta > Magnoliopsida > Asterales > Asteraceae > Centrapalus > Centrapalus pauciflorus. The sequence continues at coordinate 788,005 of JAANYP010000876.1, forward strand.
AATATGGATTTGAACATAGACCAAAAAGGGAAAATATTGCAAAACTTACAAAACATGGTTTTATGGATTTAAATGGTTAATAATATGAGGAATTGTTGTAAATGATATGACAGGTCCCTTGTGGTGTTGTTTAACCCACAGTGGGGTACTTGGTGGAATCCGGTTGAAAGCCCGAAGAGAAATAATATCGGTTAAAAGATAATTACGCACCCACTGTGAGTACAGTAGATTTCGCATGGTTATATTTGTTTTATGTAAGCTTTGCCTGCTGAGACATGTTGTTTCATTGATTGTTTGGAATTCTACTAACTTGCGTAAATTTAGATGCACATTCTTACTTGTTGCATGTCCTTTCGGTTGTTGTGCATCTAGTGATGGACCGGTGGGTCGCATCGATTACTCTGATGTTACTGTGCTATATGACCTGGAGCTGATCCCTCCTAGGCCCGGTAGGCAGTATGTCATCCCCGATCGTACGTTTGTCTCAGATGGTATGTCTAAATGCCGAGCTGTGAGCTCGAAGGGGCTGCGGCTCTGGTCCGTACTTGGTGTACGAAGAGAGTATACGACGTTTGTCGTCGGGATACTCTTGGGCTTCATAAAGACTTATAAAATGCGCAATCTATGTATTCACTAAGCATTCGCTTACGTTTTAGTTGTTGTATTTTTTACAGGCAAAGGAAAATCTACTGCTGGACCTTCTAGTTAGGTCGTTTGGGAGATTTTGGAGATTCGGCACTATTTTATCGGTAATTTATGTTACGAGACAATGTTGTAATATTCTGGATGATTGTAATAAATGTATGGGTGTGTAGACTTAGACTTGATACCTTATAGCACCGTAGGGTGTTTAACACTTGTTGCACTATTTCATTTATGTTTTAATGCTTCCGCACTAAATTTAGGTTATCAGATCATTATGTTATTGCATGTTGATGATTAATCCTGGGTGTATTGTAATTGGTGGTTGTTGTGGCAAGGGTGCCACATGCTGTGTTCTTTCTTCCGGCAGGTACTCAGGGGTGATGATGGGCGGTGTGCAGAGAGTTGACCGCTATTTGGCGATTTAGATTTATGTTAGCTATTTTAGAATTTTTAGTATTAGTGATCATGATCATTAGTTAATGTCTAATTTTAATTTTAATTTTGTGAAATGTGACCCTTTTTGTTATTGAAATGATTATTTAAAGTTGAGATGTTTATGTGGTCATTGATTGTATGTGTCTCGATTGTCCATCATGTGTCGAGAATGATGTTTTTTTTACCGTTCGTTTAATTCCTATGTCTATGCGTGTTATCTTCGGTGATCTCAAAGATCCTAATTGTGTCTATCGGGTTTCGACCTAGTAGTATTATTTCAATTGTTTCGGGCATGGAGTTGAGAAGATTGATTTGAAGTCAAGGTGCCGTCAGTTGCAAGTCGTTCAGAGAGCGTTATCTCATCTCTTCGATAATTTAGTTATCTCTTAGTTTCTTTAGTTTGATTCCGAGGACGGAATCCTTTTTAAGTTGGGTAAGTTGTAATAACCGTAAGATTTAAAACACTTAAAATTTAAAAACACACAACTAATCTAAAACATAATAATAAACCTAATCAAGTTATCGGCGATCATAGCGGTGCGACTTTGTCTTGGCGATTTCGGGGACGAAATCATTTTAAGTAGTAGGTGTTATAATAACCCGAATATAATAATTGGCGATTTCGGGGACGAAATCATTTTAAGTGGTGAGTGTTATAATAACCCGAATTAAAATATATATATATATATATATATATATATATATATATATATTAATAAATAGGAATAGAAATAATATTTGTCTAATTAAACTTAAATAAACTAAAAGAGACCAAAGTAATAACTCAGATAAATTAAATAAAATAAGATGGGCTTAATTATAACCATTAAGTAAGCCCAACCCAGATAATTAGAATTAAATCTGTATTTATTAACATTAATGCCAAACCCTAAACCCTAAATTACAAACTCAGAAAAGGAACGGAAGCCGTAGCCGGCGGTCAAATACCGGGGGAGAAGACCGGAGGTAAACCAAGAAATCGCTCACGATTTTCTTCTAATCAAGGTATCAAACTCTTCTAAAAATATCGCATCCTTGTTGATTTACAATATGATTATGAAATATGTGAAACAAATAAAAGGAATCGAATCTGATTAATATGTAAACGCAAGATAAGAAACAAACTTTATATTTCGGTTTGGAGCGGCGGTAGTTGTGGTGGTGTGTGACTGGCGGCACCGCACCAGGGACGACCGCAATGGTCCTGGTCAGCGGCGGCCGTGAAAGGACGAGTAGTGAGATCCGAAAGCAGTGAGATCGAGCGAGTGAGATGAGTGAGACTGAGCGGCGGCGATGGAGTCGTGGTGTTGAGCAGCGGCGGCGGCGACATTTAGGTTGTATGCTGTCGTTGTTGTTTGCGAGAGAGGGAGTGAGAGCGAGGTGGAGCGAGAGGGAGATGGAGGAGACGGTGCTGGTTGTTGTGGTAGTCGCCGGTGAGCGGCGGCGGTCGCCGGCCGGAAGGGAGATCGAGAGAGCAGAGAGAGAATAGAGTAGAGAGAGAAAGAAGAGAGAGAAGTGATTTGGGTTTTGTGTGTGTTCGTGTGAAGGGGTCCGAGAAAAGGGGGAAAAAGAAAGGGTATCGGGTCATGGACCCGACCCGACCCATTACCTTAATATTTAAATAAATAATTATAATAAATTAATTATTAATTTAGTTTTATATTTTATTTATTATTCCTATTAATTAATAATTAGTTTTAAACCCATTTAATAAAGCTAATATATTGAAACCAAATCTAAATAAAATAATTAACGGGTAACAAATCAATTAATTATTCACGGTTGTATTTACGGTTAACATCAATTAAATGTTATTACTAGTTATTAAATGATTAATTAAATACCATACCCTTAAATGAAATAAAAATACATAAACGACTTATTATTTAATTAAGGTTCGCTTATAAGTTAATTAAGATATTCATTGAGATTAAAATAAATACACTAAAATTGTATGCAATTGAATACCGACTAACGTATAGAGAAATTACATAATTAATTATTGGAACACGGATTCGATTAATAAAGGTTAATGAAATATTTTAAGTTGAACCAACAATAATTGCGAACCGAACTTAATAATAATTATTAATAAAAGTATGTATTAAAATAGTGGGAATGGATAGTTAGAAGACCAACCTAGCTGAGTTCTAATTTAAGTTCGTTCTTATAGATCGAATACATTCGTAGCGGATTCAGTCTGTCGTTGTGATTTTGCGGAGCTGCTATTAAGGTACGGATCCCGTACTTCTTTCAGCGTTATTCTTGAGTTGTTTTGTTGTGTGAATTGCATGCTAATACTTGACAGTCGAACTTTTACATCTTGTGTCAGTTTCCTTAATTATATTATGGAAAACAAATATCGATTTTTATCGCTCGAAAACATTTGCGAAAAAACATACTTTGAGACTGATTTATGGCTTGTTATGAAAGTTGATGATGTTTTGTGAAATGTGGCCCTTTTTGTTATTGAAATGATTATTTAAAGTTGAGATGTTTATGTGGGCCTTTTGTTATGCTTGAACCCTAGAGATTAGACAGGAGCTAGGATTACCGAGTGAACTACCTGTGGAGGTACCACAGGCATGCCATTGCGACACCAATGACATGACACTTCCGTAACAGTGTGATCGGTTACGGCGTCTCCCTTTTGTTGTGATTATGATTATGATTATGAATAATTGAGATTATGTTTATGATCGATGGAGATCATGTTAGCTCGGGAAATGAGCTGTTGATTATTTCAGGGAGGCGTATGGATGCATCCTAGGCTATGTTATGAGTTTTGCGGAAGTAAGGTGTAATGCCATACACCCCTTCCGGCCAGATGCACTGATGTGGCACGACTCAGTGTAGTCTTGAGTGTGATTGTGAGATGGATTATTGTTTGTGATGTTAGGCCGCTCGGTAAATATATCCCAACCCTTTGTTGCTTCAGCCATTATATTCTTTGTTTGATCTGGTGTGGAGGTGGATATTTATGTTTTAAAGAAAACCATTTTTAAAACTTTCCTTTTAAATAAACTTATTTTCAAAACATTCTTTAGTCTTTGAATTCGTATACGTTGCACTTGTAATCGATCTCCGTACTGGGCGTTTGGCTCATGCTGTGTTCTTTCTTCCGGCAGGTACTCAGGGGTGATGATGGGCAGTGTGCAGAGAGTTGACCGCTATTTGGCGATTTAGATTTATGTTAGCTATTTTAGAATTTTTAGTATTAGTGATCATGATCATTAGTTAATGTCTAATTTTAATTTTAATTTGGTAATTTGAAAGCAATTGGTATTTAAGTTTAAAGATTTGCAGCTTAATAATGAAGATAAGTTCGTTTTTGGTTAGATGAGGTAGTAGTTAATTAACATCGCCGGTCCAGTCGGGATCGGGGTGTTACAAATGACAAAACTGACGTGGCGCTTACATGGCGGTAGATTTGGATGACAACCATGGCAACGAGTCCATTTGGCCTTAATAGAATAGATTCATGTTAAATTAAAGGGAGAATTTCGTATATATCCTTGTAAACTTTTAATATTACGCATATATCATTGCAAAATTCCTTATTACATATATATCATTCTAAATGTTTAAATCTCACGTATATATCCAAATGACTATTTAAATTTATTTTATCATTAAAAAAAAATTTTTGAATACCTAAACCACCCTCTTAAATTCCAACAAAAATAAATTAGAAAAATAAAGAAATATCATTTTCTAATTTAATTATAATTAATTAATTAAAAATGGTATTTAATATTTTTTAAAATTATGTAATTAAATTTAAAATAGTCATTTGGATATATATGTGAGATTTTAAGGTTTAAAAGGATATATATGTAATAAGGAAGTTTGTAAGGATATATGCGTAATATTGAAAGTTTACAAGGATATATATGAAATTTTTCCAAAATTAAAAGTCTAATACCAGAAATGCAAAACATCGTATCCAACCAATACGGTTAACGGATCGGGTTCGGTTAAGTACCAAATAATTGGAATAAAACATCTAAACCCTAGCCAATTCTTCTGTCAACTGGAGAATTCTCCTCTAAAACCCTCCCCAAAATCCATCGGTCCTGCTTCTTCCATCGAGCAGGTAAAGTTTGCTCTTTTGGTTAATTGTGATTGGGTTCCATCGTCTGAAACACTAGCTGATCTATCTTTTACACTCATCTACTCTCAATTTAATCTCGAATTTGTTTGAATAAGAACACTTACAGTAAGGCATTTTCAGAATCAATTGTTACAATCTTGTCGAATCGTGTTAATATCAAGGGTTTTTCTTGATTATCTGAATCTTATGAGTAATAACTTTGTGGCAAAAAAGCGTTCCTTTTTGTGTTTTATTTGATTAATATAATTTTTGTTTAATTATGTAGATTAAGGTGAAGAATATAGCATCCTGATTACGCACTGTTGTGGTAATTGTCATGGAGATTAATTTGAAGAACATAGCATTCGACCTTGATTTTCATCCTTCGAATCAGTTAGTTGCTGCTGGTTTAATCACCGGCAACCTTTTTGTGTAAGTATCGTATTTATTCAATGTGGAGATACAAAGAACTTGTTATCTAACCAAACAATATGTGAATATGTATACTTACAGACATCGATATGCTGAAGATTCTGAACCGCAAAGGTCAGTATATGATTCGAAGATTTTCTCGTATTTATGTTTGAAAATATTGCTTAAAATGGTATTTAACCAGCAGCACGTGGATTCCATTCGCTTTGCTTCTGAAACGTGCATTGTTTGAGTTTGTGAAAATGGTTAATCAAATGAACACCTCAACAACACGTATTAAGCTTGTGAAAAAGTGCACCTAATTCAGGTGGTATTTGGAGCCGTGAGATTTGAGTTTTTGTGTTGGAATTAAAGATCATTGAGTTCAAAATTTGAAATAATATTGCTTCAAGTTCAATTGGAATTTAATCCAAGCCTTACTTTTTGTTAGGGATCAATGATCATTGTAGATAAGGCTTTTTCATGCCAGAGGTGGTATTTGTGCAATGATTAGATTAAAAAACATGTCAACAGGCGTTTTAATTGCCCTTTTATATGGTTGCTAACTTGTTATAACTGGGTTCTTTTTGATACATCATTTCAGGGTGTTGAAGGTTCGTGCTCACAGTGAATCATGTAGAGCTGTAAGATTCATCAATGAAGGACGTGGTAATGAATAATATTGTGTATATATATTTTGAAGAGTCAATTGCATCTACAAGGAACACAATATTAGTCGATTTCAATTCTAGGAAACATACATTCAAAATTAAGGTTTAAGAGTATATGGTACGAGTTTGTAATAAGATAAGGGATCCGGTTAACATTGACTCTTGGTAAACGATCTCCTGCTTAGTAACCATGCTCATTATTTCATTAGAATCTTTATCATGCCCCTTATTTGATTATAAACTTCTAAACTTGCAAGTATTGATTTTGAAAGTACGTTTTTCATAGTAGAAATTGACTGAATCCTTTTATGTCCAATTTGCACTTCTTTAAACCGATGGTTGAATATTTACTTCGTAGTATGAAAAAAGCTTAAAGTTGTTTATTACTCATCATTTGTTTATTCTTGTGCATATGCGTCTCCCTTCAGTAATCCTCACGGGTTCTCCAGACTGTTCAATCCTAGCCACCGATATTGAAACAGGATCTCCAGTTGCTCGACTTGAAAACTGTCATGAGTAGGTGCCTTTGTTTTGCACAAGAAGCAATGATGTTGCAGTCATTATTAAGAGTTGATCAACTAGATTCTGCCTTAAAAGTTATTATCATTTTTTGCAGGAAAGCTGTTAACCGGTTGGTTAATCTCACAGAAACAACAGTTGCTTCTGGAGGCGATGAAGGGTGCATCAAGGTTTTTTACTCATTGAATTATATATTTATTTCATGATCTGCTTTCTTTGGTAGGTGACTGTTATGGATGATTTGCTGCATTATCTAAGATTTCTTATATAAACTTCTATGAATGTTTTAGCATTATTCATCAGCCACAGGTGATAGATATAGGAGGTGCAAATGTGCAATATTGTATGAAAGTCTCTATAAAAAACTATGGCAGTACAAAGGGATCTGTCCACCATGATATATTGTCATAAATATTTTTTGATGCCAAACCCCATATGATTATAAACCAGATGCAAACCTTTCAAAATTAAAAGCTTTCATTTGTAAAATCTCAAATATAAAAATAAATAAATAAAGGCTCTTGCTGCACTAATTCTTAGAGCGAACATATATGGTCTTGCATATGATATTCTTTCTATTTTGTTGATACTTTAAATTTTAAGAACTAAAAATTTAATTAACGTATTATTAGTAAATTTTATAGGCATGTATGAGGTGCAAATTTGTATGGTTCAATTGATTTCAACGTTGATATTGCTATAAAGCAACTTCGTTATACAACATTTCTTCTATGCGTCTTAGAATATGTAACCTTGCTTATTGTATTTTTGGAAATACATAATCATGTTTCTCTATTGACCATTTGAATGACTAATAGTACTATAAGAGATTCGTGCCTTACAAAATTGAGTATTTTAATTAGGGATGGTAAATTAGATTTCTAACATTGAAATTTAAGTTGCACCTCATCAATCATCATTCATTCAATCCAGAGACGATTGAGAAAATCAGTAGTGCGTTAGCTTATCTGTTCATTTTCAAACGACCCTTGTTTGTGCTCCTTTATCTTTCTAAGCCGCTCTCGCTAGCAGGGAATCTAGTTCAGCAAGGTCCATAGGGTGAGTAGACTGGAAGCCAGATAAGGAAGTCTGGTCTAGCTCTCGGGCAGAAAAAGGATAGCTGAAAGTGGGGAAAGTAGGGCTACTCACATTGATTTACAACCAAAAATATGAAATACCTGGTGGGGTTTTTGTCCATGGGTAAACTCTTCCCTGACATATTCCACTCACTCCAGCCTCTCTGTATATTACGGCTTTTTTGGTGGTTGTTTATAGAGTACCGGGATGGTAAGCACTCTAATTTTTCTCTAGACCGTTGTCAATAATTATTTTCTAGTTTCATATGAAAAGAAAATCAAGGAAGCGCACACTATAGTTGCAGTATTTCAGCCTTGATGTTCACTCTCCTTTCAGCCATGATTTATGAACATTATATATATATTATATATATATATATATATATATATATATATATATATATATATATATATATATATGTATGTATGTATGTATGTATGTATGTATGTATGTATGTATGTATGTATGTATGTATGTATGTATGTATGTATGTATGCATGTATGTATGCATGTATGTATGTATATAAAGTGGCGATTCAAGTATATTGTTTATATCATTGTGATTCATGGGGTGGTTTTATCTTATCACTTTTGTAATCAGCGTTCTCCTTTTCAGTTAGCCCTTAGTAGTTACATGCTGTTATCATTGACATAAATTGCAGATAACGTGCTGCTGTTAGGATTATAGAATGCAGAAAACGCAAAATCGTTGACATAAATAGCTGATAACTTGCTGCTGTTAGGATTTACAGTGCAGAAAACACAAAATCGTTGAGGAATCCATTTGTTGAGTTCTTGTGAATAATAATTTTCTGCTCTGTTTTTTTTCTTTCTAACTTTTGATTTAGATTAGCTTACAGTTACATAACAGTAAAATTTACAAGTTATATCCCCTAAATTACTCTTACTTATCAGGAAAACATTATTAGTTCATTATTTTAATGATTATTATTTTTACACATCTCATAATTCATAACTGTAGGTATGGGATACAAGACAACAATCCTGCTGCAATTCATTTCATGTTCATGAAGAGTACATTACTGATATTACCCTTGAGCCTGATTCCATGAAACTTTTGGGAACAAGGTAGGAGGCAATGGCTCTTCAATTATAGAACAAACATTGTTCCCTCTATCCCAAAAGAAAAGTTGTTTCTGATTTTTGGGTTTTGACCTTGTACTTTTTACAAATTTAGATTTGACCCAAATGTTTTTATCGATTATTTTCTTAAACCATCAACCTTTTTTTTTAAAAAAATTCTCTCGCTGTAATAGAACTCTGATCATTTTAACGAAAGAAGGGAATTGGTTTGACCATTTGACACTCAAAAGTTAAATGTGCACTGATGGAAGGAGTTGTGCATGTACAATCCTGAATCTAGGCTTGTTAATGTTTAAAAATTGCTTTTCTTTGTTATAATTTTACTCTTCATTTTCATAAAAGCTTCCATGTGGTTTTTTTTTTGTTTTTGTTTTTGGTTAACTTACATAGTGGAGATGGCACTCTATCCGTTTGTAATCTGCGAAGTAATAAGGTATCATTTTTAACGTTGCTTGTATACATATGTTATGATAATATATTAACTGTCATAGCTGATTTCTACCCTTCCATGGCTCCACATCTAATCTTGCATTTCTTTTTGCAGATTCAAACCCAATCAGAGTTTTCAGAAGACGAGCCATTATCAATAGTGATAATGAAGGTATGAATGGATGTATGAAGTCAAATGATGCAAGAACCATACAAACTAAGTCCAAAATATGAGGATTTATGTTATAAAATAACAACATACGTATTCATTTGTCCCGCTCAGGCCAATGAACACTTTTTTCCATATGTCCTAGACAGTTTACTTTTGAACACTCGTCCCACCCAAGTCATTGTACTTTCAATAATCATCCCACTGAGTAATTTTTTTGGTAAAATGTATGTAAAAAGTTGCTAAAGATAAAAATAATCTTTATGGGAAAAAAATTTGAAAGTACAATGACTTAGGACATATGTAAAAAAGTGAAGTGACCTAAATGGGACAAGTAGGAAAATTATGTTACTATTATGACATAAACCCTAAATATAAGTAAATGACTCCCTCTCTTTAGAAAGGCAAGCTACTAACTATATTGAAATTGTTTCCTTCCCCTTTAACTTTTTAAGAAAATACAATAAAGGGACGTGGATTGTTTAGTGCATCTTTGATTTCGGTTTACCAAATTTGTCATTAACTTTTACCGTATGGTTTTGGAACTTAGAACGGTCGAAAAGTTATATGTGGGACTGAAAGTGGAACCTTGTTATTATACTCTTGGGGCTTTTTTAAAGATTGCAGGTAAGTCTGAATGTTACAATGTATGTTCTACTACGTAATAAAAATCATCGTTTTTTTTTTTTGTGAAATGTTACTTAAAGCTATTTATAATTTCCAGTGATCGTTTTACTAGTCTCTCTCCAAACCCAGTGAATGCTTTGTTAAAGGTGAGTTTGCTGTTTTGGGTTTTATTTGGATTAAAAGTTGACATCCAGATCAAACATTAAAAATTACTGATATACCCCTTTCCGTTTTCTATAGCTTGATGAAGAGAGGGTTATAGCTGGAACTGAAAACGGTCTCATTAGGTTAGAAGGCCTTTTTCGTTACATAGTTTAATCAAGTTTTTTACCAGTTCTAAACTTTTTTTTGCCTGGTAATTTAGTTTGGTAGGTATATTACCCAACAGAATAATTCAGCCAATTGCAGAACACTCGGAGTATCCTGTTGAGCGTCTTGGTAAGCCTTATTTATAGCTGGGTTAGTTGCACGAAAAAGTAAAGTACTTTCAAACCATTTCTATTTTCGAGATTGTACTTTGATGATTAATATTTAAGTGCCTCTGTTATATGTTCATAACTGAATACGTGACCTGGTCACCTAATATAGAAATTGATTTTGGTAATGGTTTCCTTATTTGGTAACCTGATAATTATTATTATTATAAACTCATATCTTAGGTCCTTAAATTTTGATTTTGAAAGTACCCCGAAAATTGAAGTCTGCCGAAAGTACTTCACATTTGGTGCAGCCAATCCTTTGTAGCTTGGAATTTACATTGTAAAATGATCGGTTGAGTAATGGGTCAAAAATTGGTAAATTCTTAGATGAGTTGCAACATTGCAATTGTCAGGTTAGGTTTGGTTGAAACACTCAACACCTTCTGTTTTCTTTTAGAAAGTTTTATAAGTAATATATTAATTATACTTACAAAAATTGTAACTAAAATAAGGGCAAATTGCTTGTAATAGCAACCAACTATCCATGTTATCTCATTTTGTAGAACCGACCATTTTTCCATTTTTATTGTCATTCAAGGGTAACTAACTTTAATTTTTTCCATCTTTTTCTATGTTTTTCCATTTTAAGCAGACAACTTTTTGTATAACCGATCAACAGTTCAAGTGTAATAACATGTCATTTTGGTCCTTAGATAGAAGGCATTCATATTTAGTTACCCTTTAATGACAACAAAACTAGGTAGGGTCAAAAGGTTGATGTACCGGCAACCCCAAACGGCCCACGCCAAACCGCCCCAGACCCATCACGTGAGAGGTAAAACGAGCTAACCCAGTGGTAAGGTAACACGGGAGAGAAAAGGGGGGGGGGGTCCCAAAGGACAACAAAAAATAGTTGGTTGCCTGTAATGGAAAAAAATGAAAAGTTGATTGTTATTACAAGCAATTTACTTGACAATGATGTTTCAATTATGAAAAAACTATTAAGGAGGTTTTAGACATTTGAATAAGCCTCATGCGGTAACCCATTCAATAATCGATACCTTTTCATATTTAGCGACTAGTTAGCAATAAAATATAACTCAATTTCACATAAATAGGTTGAAATGGTCTCTTTTAAATCTAACATGTGCTTCTCTTGTTTTAGCATTTTCGCATGATAGAAAGTATCTTGGAAGCATATCACATGATTCGATATTAAAGGTATATACTTTGTGTCCCCTTCTTTCTTTTTTGTTTGGATAAGGGACCAATTACCAATTTGCCACCATTATTTGTTTTTTGCAGTTGTGGAATATAGATAGCATACTGCAAGATTCCGGAAAGACAGTAGAGGGTAAATCAGCTGCTGACAGTGATGACGATGATGATGAAATGGATATGGATACGGATGATATTCCTCGAAAATCATCCAAAGGTTAGTGTATTTTCTTAATCATCTTTAAATTTAGTGATGTAGGAGACATTTAAGATGGTTGCTAAAAAAACAACATTAATCTAACCTAGAGCTATAAATTAAATTTCACATATGTGGAACCAAAATGTAATGCTTAGGAGGCACTTGATGCGTACGGAAAAGAAATTTTCAGGGACATCTGAGGTAGTTGGTTGCTAATAGAACATTAACCTTAAATAGTAAAATTAACTCGTTGAAAAGGCTTCAACTTCTTGGGTCACCTAGCCCGTGTTATTTACAAATAGGTGATGCCTGGCTCATGTTTGCAAGGTGTCAAGGCCTGGAGTTTACGGTTTACCTAACAATCTAACATGGTAAACCAGGTCACTTTTGCCTCTTTTTTAAAAAAAGGACAATTCTATTCACACCTTCTTGAGTTGACATCTTCGTATTATTTTAATAATAAAATAATTCAAAAGGCTATGATGTGACGTCATAGAGGGGTGCATTAAGTAAAAGAGGTGTCAATAGCAACCCCACGGAAAGGTTTTCAACAACGTTGTCATCTTTTTAGGGAGTGTTTGGACGTGTGTAGTAAAAGTGATTATGTGATATTAAATAATCAAAACCGATAATCAACTGTAGTAAAATCTGGTGCATGGAATAGCATTTGTGTGATAATCACTTTTGATGGTTGTTGAGTGTTTTTGCAAAGTCCGAATATTAAAGTTAGTTAAATTATATACAAGTAATATTAGTCTTATCATTTGAAAATCAAATTAAAATCAATTTTGTTGCAGTTAGTGTTAACCCATAAACAACGATGTCGTTCTAAGTAAAAGTAGGCTGCACACACAAGAAAGTGATTATCACAAGAAGTAACAATACTCATATAATCATCTTAAAAACGCACATCCAAACACCCTCTTAACACGTGAACCATAAATAACAGAGGGAGTAGTAATTCAGGTATAAAAAATTTGTGTAAATGTGTCTTCTAGGAAAAAAAATGTTTCGGTTCTAGTAACTGAATTTGCATATGTTTCTTTTCTTTTTCCCTTCAGGCACGAAAAGGGAAAACAACGGAGGAGCTCAAGGTCTCGATAACACAAACGATTTCTTTGCCGATTTATAGTTTATTTATTGCCAGAGTTGCTTTTTTTAATAGGTAAGGCAAGCATCTCGACTCGGTGTTTCTACTTGTTTTTGTGTTGTTGGATTTTCCTTTTGAGTTTCTATCAAGTCATTCAACACTAAGGTTGTAACAGCGTAGATTGCGTTTTCGTAGTGATTATTAAGATGAAATTACTATCCTAAAAATCTATGTTCAATCATTTGAGGTAAGGTTTTTTTACTGATGTTTTTATTTAAGGGTGAACTGTAAAAAAAACAACAGAGGTTGGTTGCCATGTTATTATGTTTTAGATCATATTACGTTATATGCTTGTTCTTTAAAGGTTATATCTTTTTATTAGTGAGAAAATACTTCAAATATAATATATGAAATTTGAACCAAACAAGCTGAATTAGAACCGAAAAATACAAAATAAAGAACGGAAACTGCATCTTAATTTGGTCATGGGCTCTACTTTTGTAGAATTCATGTTTGTTTGTAAGCTTGGCAAAAAAAACTCATCCTGATGGGAAAAACCGTAACTCGACTCCGATTTGACCGGAGAATCCTCGATTTAAAATAATGGGGATGGTGCAGGGATGAGAGACACTTTAATCCCTGATATCGGTTATGTTTTATGTTTTAATATAGATTATTATATATATATATATATATATATATATATATATATATATATATATATATATATATATATATTTAACTTGACAATATAAATTATTCTATCACATTTTATATAACATATTAAATATTAATGTATATGAGTTTTCTATAGTTTAAACTACTATTGTTTTTTTATTTTAGTTTATTGGTTTTAAAAATCTTTTGCATGCATTTCTTTGTTTTAGTTTTATCATAAATTATAAATTATCTATGTAAATAATTTAAATATGTTTGAAATTGATTTGTTTTAAAGTTTATTTACATATATTTTTCTAATAAATTACTATTTATAGTTTAAACTTAATAATCATCTAGGAATTTGAAAAACGTGATTTCCCGATGGGGATCCCCGATTGGGACGGAGATGGGATAGAGACTCATTTCCCAACGGGATGGGGTTGGGGACGAGGGAGAGAATTATGAAGTGGGGACGGGGATGGGAAATGAGATCCCGTCCCATTGCCATGCCTATTTGTTTGTTATTTCAACAAAGTTGTCTTTTTTATCGTAACAAAGAAAAAAAATGGGCAACTTACCAAGAAAAGATAATATAAAATTTAAAAATTGACAATAAAAGTAATGTAAAAAGGGTATTGATGACAAATCAAGATGATAAATTTTTAATTTTGTGCTTTCTTTTTTGGTAAAAGAATAATATTTGTTCATAAATTTTTACATCATCTTTCTTGACAAAAAAATATTTTACAATACTTTTATTGTCAAATTTTGTATTTTATATTACTTTGGTAGATTTTCCAAAAAAAAAAACCCATTTGATTGATAAAAACACTTGCATAAAATGAATGTTCATGTATTCTTTTAATATTTTTGAACATTTTTAAAAGAACTTGTTTAAATACGTATTTTTGAAAACAATTTTTAAAAGACTTAAATACATTATTTGTTTTCTTTTAGTTTAAGTGGTTGGGTCGGTCTTTATCGGTTTAATATATTATATGTTTTTTTTGTTAAAATTATAATATATGGTTATTAGTTAGTTGTAAAAATGATAATAACCAATATAATATTAACGAACTATCTACTTTTAATACAGACATACAGTTCATCTGTTTTCACATATATTTAGTGGCTAATATATACAATTTTAGTAACCAAATATATATAAAAAATAGTTTACTAGCTTACTGTATATAAAAAAATAATTTAATAATTAAATACCTATAAATTTATCATTAAAGTTGAGTCTTACTAAAAACATTATATACCTAAATTTATCATTAAATATCATAAAATTGTTAACTATAAAAACAACAATATTGCTTTAAATTTAGAATTTTATATTTTGTTATTCTAATAATAAATTAATATAACAAACGTATTATCTTTAAATTGCAAAACAAACATGGTATACTTAGATTTTATTTATCTATTATACAATTAGTATTTCATAATATGTTATTATCATAAAAAAATATTTATGAGAATGTATTAAAAAAACTTTAAAAATTATTTAACTAATATTTGTTAAAAAGATAATATTGACAATTTTAAAAACATATTTTGGCTATTATGGAATTTCTTAGATTTAAGTATATGTTTACATACATATAATTTTATGGTATTATTAAAATTTAAACTAAAAGTTAAAATTTAGTTTTTATATTCATTAATAATATATATTTATTAGTACAGCAAAACACACACACTCATCAAAAACTATTACTAAATCTATACATTTATTCATGACTTGAACTCCCAACCTTAAGGATCTTCTTAACACCTAGTTCCACTAGTCTAAGAGGATGTTTGATAGCACTTATCAGGCTCTGATAAGAGGTAACCTCTTATTTGGTAAGAGGAAAACACTGATAAATGTGTTTGATATGCATAAGACATAAGAGTCAAGTTCTCTTATCATGTCTTCTCTGGATCAGACTTTGACATGTTTCTTATCATACCAAAAAAATACACGACTCTTTTCTCCCACTCCCTTTCCTCCTTGTGTTCTATCCTTCATGGACCCAAAACCCTAGCCGACCGCCGCCACCCTTCTCCCTCGCTGACTGCGTATTCCCTGCCTTCTGGTTCGTTTTCCCTGCGTTTGATTTTTTTTGTTCTTAAATTTGATTTTCATATGCTTGATTTCAACCTTTTTCTTGTTCTTAAATTCAATATATTTTGTTTTTGTACTTAAAATTGATAATTTGAATATTGTAAGACATCTTTCAATTCTATCCTAACTATATTTGTATGTGATATGTTTTGATTTCAGTCTTGATCAAGGGCAGATACACGTAAGGAGAAGTGGGGGGCGTTGCCCCCAATGAGTTGCCAATTACAAAAGCCTGAGATTATAGAATTTCATTTAGGCCTCTGTCAATTTTCATATAGGCCCTCCATAAATTAACAAATTACAAATCTTGAAATTATAAAACAACACAATATAAAATATATGTAATGCTCTAAACACAAATCATGAATCTCCTTTAGGTTTGTGACAATGCTTTTGCATTTTTTTTCTAAGTCTTAATAATGCCCATTTATAACTTTCAAGAAGACAAATAAAACCTTTTAATTCTAATATTTTCATTTGTTATACATGTATTTATTTATCATTATGTATTTTATAATTATGAAATATCTTTTAGTTATATATTATTAGTAATTAATAACTATAACCAATTGTGGTTATTTAATTACTAATCGAAAAATAGTCGTTATATCCTAATTAAGGAATCAAAACCCGAAAACACAACTCAACAATTGAGAAACCCGAAATTGAATACATACTCTTCATACATGATGCCCCCAATAAACAAATTTTCTGGGTCCGCCACTGGTCTTGATATTGACAATCATTCAACATTTGATGTATTCATTATTTTTTATCAAGCATTCTTTGATTTTTAAGGTATTTTTTGATACTAGGTATAAAAAGTTACTTGTATATTATTTTTGAAATAACAAGTTCATTTGATAATTGTATTTGATTTCTGAATATAACAAGTTCATTTGTTATGTGTATTCATTCTTGAATATATCAAGTTCATTTGTTATGTGTATTTGATTCTTGAAAATAGCAAGTTTATTTGATACTTGTATTTGATTCTTGAAAATAGCAAGTTTATTTGATACTTGTATTTGATTCTTGAATATAGCAAGTTCATTTCTTATGTGTATTTCAATTGAATATGCCAAGTTCATTTGTTATGTGTATTTGATTCTTGAAAATAGCAAGTTTATTTGATACTTGTATTTGATTATTGAATATAACAAGTTCATTTGTTATGTGTATTTCATCCTTGAATATTATATCAAGTTATCATACTTGAATTGTTATGTCATTAAATTTTGATTTTTATAAAAATATTGCTATAATTTTGATGGTAAAAACATGTGTTTTAAGAATGAATATGTAAAATTAACAAAACTAACATATTTTATTAATTCATCAAACAAACAAACTTATTAAATTCTTTTATTAGATCTCAGTATATTATCAGGATCATCTCTCATTAATCATAAGTAAAATCAAACATCAGACAATTTACCTATTATGCTATCAAACAACACCAAAAAAAAGTCTTTTGGTATAATAATATTTGTATAATATGAAATTTATATATAATTTATTTATCATGTTAAACAAACGTGTAATAAACGAATTATATCCCAAAAAGGAAAATCTCATCATCCTTCCCATGTCAAAATGAAAATGCAAGGTCGTTAGTCTAATGTCTATATGTGTTGACGAACGAGTTAGCTCAGTGAGTCCCATATTCCATTCCACCATAAGAAAGACATCACGACCACGTACTACTCAGATCACCACCACCACCACCACCACCACCACCCACCACCGCCGCCACCACCACCACCTCCGTCCTCTTCAAAACCCTAATTCTCACAAACATAACATGGAAGATTATCCGGAAGAACTCCGAACACCACCGGTCACACTAGTATCTATCATCGGTCACCAGGACCTCCACACCACGATCTCAACTCACCTCCACTCCGAACAACCACCGATCAACACACTCGCATTACCAGATTTCTCCAAGATCTCCGTCATCGCCAAAAACCCTAAGGAAAAAGAAAATCAATTGCCGGCAGGTTACACTCCTACCGGCATTCTTAAAAGAGATTGGCTATTGAAGCATCGAACTAGGGTTCCTGCAGTTGTTGCAGCTCTCTTTGATGCCGATCAACTTTCCGGTGATCCTGCACAATGGCTTCAGGTCTGCACCGATCTCGAAAACCTCAAGTATGCCATTTTTGCACTTACACCTCTTTCTATTATGATACTCATTCGGTTTTGAGTTGAACTTAGATTGATTTGGATTCTAGACTTCTTTTGAATGATACTTTAACTGCATTTTGGACTTTATTACAAATATTGTGTGTGTTATATTCAATACAGAAACAAATTGCTATCCAAAACTAGCAGGTTTGAGATCTGAAATGAAATTGTAGTTTTGTTTGGGACAGATGTGGTACCTCTATGCCTTAACGTATGTTTATTTATACAATATTTATGTATGACAGAGCAGTGATTAGAGGGAGGAATATCAAACTGGTGGTGGTTCTCGTGGTGGGGTATAATTCCAAGGGTAAGTAGCTTTACCTATGTACAATGCTTGAGTAATTTGTGAACCGAGCTTTTAGTTGTTTATTTCTGTCAATATTCATGCTTTGAAGATTATAAATATCATCAACGATTACCAAATTTCTATGTTATGATTCCTATTGATGTGGGATCTACCTCAAGTTAACAAATATCTGTGTTTCGTCTCGTGAACATCTTCTTGATAGTGCATTTTAAAAGTGATTGATTATACACTTTGTAGTGTTTGGGTAATCTATTTGTGCTTAGTATTATCTAACTATAGAAGGATCAAGTAATTAGTTTGAAATTGCTGGCAAGAAAACTAAGGCGGTGTTTAGGATTGCTTATCAATTTTTAAATATTAGGTTTTGAGACCATGTTTTGCAAAAGCAAGATCAAACAGAGTTTGAAGGCAAAAAAAGTGTATAATCATGTTTTGTAGATGCAATGCCAAATGCTCCATGTTTCCAATGTTTAGTTTTGACAAAGTTTAAGAGTACTGATTGCATAGCAACTCGTATCATCTAACACTCCCATTTTATCTTTCCTATTGAATAAGACTGAAAAGAAGAATAAAATGGGCTGTAGATCCAACTTGACCATAATGATAGAGGAATTTAAAAGACCAACCTTGATTCTTGATTGAGAGAGCACATATTAATAATAAGTTGAACACAATTTAGATCATTTTGACTCAAAACTGCAAAAAGGAAAGAGTTTTCGCATTGTTAAATAGAAAGCCAATCTTGGAAATTAATTTCAATTATATAGGATTTCTAAATTAGGGGTAAGATTGTCATTTTATTCAATTATACAGGACATCTAAATTAGCGGTAAGATTGTCATTTTAGCTTGAACTCTTGCTGGAGATGCCGAAATGAAGCATGTAAGAATATTGTGAATAGGGAAGGGGGAGTGTTTTCCATTGGTCAATTACAATAATATTTACTTGCTGTACTTCATTCGACTATTCGTTGGTTTATTATTGGATTTAAGCTACGTGGTTATAGTGGTAATTATAAAGCAGAAAGCTTAGCTGTAATGCATAAATGTAAAGCTTAGGGAAATTTGTATTGTTCAACACCCCTCAACCCTCACAGCTGCAACTTAAACAGTCACACAATGTGTGAAGTCGGGGAGTGGTACACTGTTAGTTGTATCAAAATTTACACTATCGAAGCATAACAACTATCTATGCAACGATATCGTAATATTCATTTCAAATGCTCAAACAATTGCAATTCCTTTACTCCTACATAAGAAATTCTTATCTCACATAACTGTGCACACATATGGATGTACACGACATTTTGCTCCTTTTTTTTGCGTTCGTTCGTATATGTGCTTCCCTTTTTTGGTAAAATAAAGCTTTTTGGTACAGATTCTGTAACTGAAGATCGAATGGTTGCTCTGCGCAAGCGTGCTGAACTAGATGCAAAATACGTTATTACCTTTATCCCGGATGATGCTTCTGAATTGAATCAATCCCTGAACAGGCATGTAACTTTGTTTTCGTTTATGACTAGAGGTGACAATTTCAACCCATGTATTGACAACATATCAATTTGGGTTGTATTTTACTGATAACGGGTTGAATGTGTGTTTGGGGGGAAAAGGGGGGGGGGGGAATAGAATAAAATAGCTAAAAGGGAAGCTGTCAAATGCGTTAGCGGGTCAAAAGTTGCCAAAACTGTAATTAATTTCTAAATGTTTACAAACCCCTGTAATCGTTTTACGTGAACAATTGTATTATTATTTTAGTAATATAGTTTTTTATTTATATTTAATGCATTTATAATTTGTAAAAGATGGGCAAAAAAATGTTAGCAATCCAAATCAACATGACCCCACCCCACCTGTCCCATTACCAGGAACCTGCCTGTTTTGCACCTTGAGCTTGCGCATTCCAATGTTCTATTATGGTTACTTGTTACTCACAAATTGTCATTGCTTACAAATTGAAATGTAGGCTAGGAAATATATTTGCGGAGCTAGCTGTTACATTTTACAGGGACGAAGGAAGAAGGGTTAAAATACGACTTGAAAAAAAGACATATGGCTCCATAGAGTTTAATATCCGTTACTGCTTTAAAGTAAGAAAGCCGTTCTGTAAATTTCCTTTCTGTAAATATAATAAGATGGCTTATAAGTGTTGCAGATATCTTTTCACACTTCCTTAAGTTTTAGCCCCTTTGCCTTTTAAAATAGTTGAGGCAGAATATTAGGGGGCATTTGGTATCGTGGAATGGAATGAAATTTATAGGCAATTTTAACCAATGATAGTTACACAAGACATTGAAAATGAAGAAAATACTATAAAACTCCATACTCTTTCCATCTTTTTGATTCTCTTCATGTTGGTAAGGAAAAGAAGAGAAACGAAAGTTTTACTAAACTCCATTCTCTACTCTCTCTCACTGAGAATCAAGACTCTTGTCACATAACAAAAACCATTGTGAACTTCATCTGATTCCATTCTACCATACCAAACACCCTCTTAGAGAACGTACGATCATCTTTCATGTAAATTTGGTAACAAATAATAAACCAGTATCTGCTTAATACTGCTATATTAAAATATTTGCAAGAATAATTAATGTCTATGCGTCTAAATTTCCGGATATTCATGCTCTCTCTGCATCATCATTCTATAACCTCCGAGATCACAATATTCCTTCCATTGTCTCTGGAAAAGAAGATAGCTTCTACATAAATCTCTTAATTGTTTCTATATGGTGTATCACTAAAATATAATATTGTATGACTGCCTAGTAGGGTATAAAAGCTCAATGCAGTTTTGTGCTTGGGAAACATATCTGGGTTTTTGGTATTGAGTACTCAATCAGGTCTATTGTTCAAGTTGGTCATACTTTTTGATGATTAATTCTGTTTATTTTCTGATCTTAAGACCCCTTAATTGACTTGGAAACCTCATATTGTAAATTATGTCCATTGAAACCACCAATACATGTATTATCTTAAATTTCAAATCAACTTTCTTTTAAATAGTTATAATGGTTTCAGATTTTGGATGTTAACTCATAATTTTCAGATATGAAATTTAATATCCAGACATCAGTCACTTAATAAAACAAACACCCATTATTCTTCTTGTTCATAACTTTTTGCAAGTACATGTTCTAATTGTTTGCTACTAACTAAATGCTATTGCTAGGTTGCTATATATGCAGAATTCCGAAGAGACTGGGCTGAAGCTTCAAGAATGTACGAGGATGGCTACCATGCTTTGCGAGAGGTTCTCTCTTATTTACGTATCTTGTCAAAGTCACTTCATTCACCTTTCATGTGTATGATTGAAATATTTGTTAGACTCGTTTGTCGGTGAGGTGACTTATAGTTTATGAAATACTATTCTCCTTAGCTTGTGGACCTTGACTACTTATTTGGTGCAAGTTACTTATTTTTGTCTCAGTGTTATTTCAAAGTTATGGATTATGTTCCAAAAAAATTTAGTTACATAAATCGTTCCTAAACAAATTTTTTTTGTATCATTTTGGTCCATGGAATGGATGCTGTTAATTTGGAGGTTTAACCCATGGGATAAGCGCTACCATTCACTCATAAGAAAAAGAATTGCACAGTTTTAAAAAATTACTAATTTGTCCCTATGTTAACGGGCTCCTATTGACGGTATCCATTTGTCTTTGGGATAGTTTATGTAATTAAATTTATTTACTGTAGAAATTCTTAACTTCTGAAATAGTCGGGGGGCGAAAATTGTAAATATACTTGAAATATTTGTTTCTTGACGAACTCTTTCAACACTATCTATGAGTTTGGCATAGTTGGGGGTTCAATTCTTATCATACGTGGTATCTGTATTAACAATAATATTCTAATACAGATGATCGGAACATCTACTAGATTGCCAGCAATCCAACGGTTGGTTGAGATCAAAACGGTTGCAGAGCAATTCCATTTCAAGTTATCAACATTACTTTTACACAGTGGAAAGGTTCTAGAAGCAATCAAGTGGTTTCGCCAGCACAATGCTTCTTATAAGAAGCTCATGGGGCCTCCAGAAGTACATTTTCTTCATTGGGAATGGCTAAGCAGGCAATTTTTAGTATTTGCTGAGTTGCTTGAAAGTAGCAATGCAACTTTGCAAAGCATTTCCACTCCAGCATTAAGCTCTGCAGATAGAACGTCGTCTGAGTGGGAATTCACCCCGGCATACTATTATCAGGCAAGTTAGTTTTACTAACTAGCTTGTACATTTGTATGAAAAAAACTGTTTCCTGCACTCACACATACACATACATAAATACACACATTAAAAGGTCATAATTCCAAACCCATTTGTATCATATAACTGGTCAATCCGGGTCATATTATATTAATGATGGGTTAAACAGGCAAAATGTAATTAATAGCTAACAATGGAACGGGTCAACTGGGTCAACAGTTGCCTAATGTGTGTATTTACTTGTTTTAGTTAAATGGAATTCAAGTTTCTATATTCATTATTTATACATTAGTTATTTACAAAATTCAAAAAACAGAAAAAAAGTGCTGGCAGTTATCTGTCCAACCTTATCCAACCCATTTTATTTACCCCAACTCATTTTGACATGTTACCTGACCTACTCGTTTTGCCAAATCTAACATACATGTTTATTTTCTTGGGGAAGAACATGTGGCAAAATATTCGACATATTCCAAGTTTTTCTGTAGCCACTCTAGGCATCAATGACAGTCCATGATTTTTGACGACACCCTTTTCTTTTCCAGGAAATGAACTACAATAACTCGATTTAATTGTTTTACGCATCAAAATACTGTAATTTATTTTTTTCAGGGCATGCACACATAAATCTGATCATGTCTCTTGAAATTCATTGATTTTATCTCATCAGAACTGTTTACTTGGATAACTGCAACAAATAGAAAGATTTGGACAGTGGTAGAAGAAAATAAGAAATATGCTAGAATTCATTTAAGGTGCATTGGGAACCAAATAACATAATGAGGTCGATCTTTACAGATGAAAAATTGAAGGGAATTTGTTCTGTGATGAATGATGATCCTTCACGAATTTAATTATTTGTAACATTTTGTAGTTAGGCTATAAACTTCAAATTATGTATATCAGAAATAGCAAATTTATTTTATCAAAAATTATTTATGTATTTGACAGGCATTCCAATTCATAAAAAGTGTAAAATTTAAGTCCGCATATATGCATATTGACTCGCTTTCATATCATTCTTAATTTGATATTTTGACAGGGGAAATTGTAAAAGCAACTAAATTTTACTTCATTCTTAATTTGGTAACCATAGTGAAAAGAATGCTACCAAAGCTATCCGGCTTTTGAAAACATGGTTGCAAATTTCTTTTACCCGGTCAGTGTTACCCAAAATAATTAGTTCTGAAGAGCATAATGCCTTTACTAATAATTTTGAAGTTCAGTGACCAAATTAGAATTGAAGTGAAAATATGTTGCTATTTATTGCAATTCAACTTTAATTTAATGCATTTTGTAATTATAATAAGTGGATCATATTAGTGGCATACTATCAGTCAAGGAATGTAATAATCTACATGTTGCCATGGCACAGCTTGCTGCTCAATTTTTAAAGGAGAAGAAAACGTGTGTAGAAACTGCTCTTTCCATGTATGATGCGAATCCTGAGACCGACGAGAGTTCTGATTCCGTTGTGCCTTCTCTTTATGTGGGTCAGTTCGTTCGATTGCTTGATCTCGGGGACACATCTGTAATGCAACTGTATGTTGTTAGAAACAAATACATACTTCTGCTATTGTTTGATGTAGGGGTGTTCATTGCGACTGAATCGGAAAATCAGAACTAATGGGAACCAAGAACTCAACAGAACTAAACCAGACAGTTAACTAAATAAAAGCATGAACTTCTCTAAATATAAAACATCATTTCAAATTCAAAAATAAAATATCCTAGAAAACCAATTAGGTTCCATTCGACCAAGAAACAAATTTGAAAAATCCTGAAAAGAAAGACCCCTTTTTTTACAATTATGGAAATGAAAACCGAAACTGAACTGAATATAACCAGTACCTGGTTCAGTTCTTCAGTTTTCTTGGTCCAGACCCACTTTTGCGCACCCCTAATTGCATGTGTGCTATTTTTTTATCTGATATGGTTAGAAACGTTACTCTTTTGATGGTCCAGTATTTCAGATGAAGATTATGTCCGCTTTGTTCTTGCTGAAGGGAAGAGGTTCAAGGACTCTGTTGAAATCATCGCATTGCTGAAAAAATCATATGAAGCATACAATGGCTTGAAAGCTCAAAGAGCAGCTTCTTTTTGCAGACTTGTAATGGCAAAAGAGTATTTCTCTTCAAGTGATTATAATAATGCAAAACTCCATTTCGATAAACTTACAAGTCTCTACAGGCAAGAGGGTTGGGTCACTTTGTTATGGGAGGTGCTCGGTTATCTTCGAGAGTGCTCACGGAAACTTGGTTCCGTTCAAGATTTTATCGCATATTCCCTTGAAATGGCTGCGTTGCCAGTTTCGTCTATTTCCGGTCTAAAATCATTGAAGGATTGCGGGCCTGGTGGTTCCCCAAGTATTGAGCAGGTAGCAATTATACACAAGGAAGTATTCGCGATTGTTAGAGAAGAATCAGAATCCGGGATTACATTGAATGAAGAAAATAATGGTATCAAAGTAAACATTGAGCACCCGCTTCATCTCGAAATTGATCTTGTGAGTCCCCTTAGAGCGGTCCTTCTTACATCCGTAGCTTTTCATGAACAAATTGTTAAGCCTCATGCGCCAACGCTAATAACATTGTCACTTTTATCACAATTGCCGTCTCCAATTGAGATAGACCAGTTAGAGATCCAGTTCAATCAATCTGAGTGCAATTTTATCATTGTAAATGCTCAAAGGCCTCGATCATCAACAATCTCCAATATCCATCCTGATTTCAGAGTCGAGACTGTTCCTGTACTTGAACTTTCTACAAATAAGTGGCTACGATTAACATATGACATAAAGTCAGGTAAGGCTGCTATTTTTGTGTAGAATCTATAATTTACCTAATTATAGAAGGGTTAAATGCACAAAATAGCACAACATTTCACCTTTTTTTAACCGTTTATACCAACCTGCTTATTTTTTAAGCATTCACAGCTATGTACTTTACAATAAATTTACATTTTTAGCAGTGTGACCTAAAACTTGAAAATAGATATTATAAATGGTAAAAAGGTGAAAGTAGATTGTTTTTTATGCATTTAATCTTATGTTGCTTTAAACAGTAATTGTGGTGAAAATACATTGCTATGAACTGGAAGTTGTGTAAGTACACTGCTGTGGATGGTTAAAAAAATAAAGATGCTATTGTTATAAGTGGTAAAAAGTTTATGCATTTTATCCAGTAAAGAACAAGTTAATGTGATATAGGGTCGGGTTTTGATTACAACACCTCTATTCGGCGAGAACCACTCTCACATGCACAAATTTGTACATCAAATGCACAAATTTGAAATTATAACATAAAACGTTATTGTTCTTAAATGTTATAAATATCATAATCTCATACTAAATTACATTTTAAATTTAAATTCATTAACTTATATAGAGTGCACAAATTTGAACATGAAATGCACAAATTTATGTAAAAATGCACATATTGTACATCAAATGCATAAATTTTAGCATCACATGCACAAATTTTTGGATGGTTCTCAAATATAGGGATTCTTGTATGAACCTGACCCATGTGATATAATAGCAATGGCCGTTTTGTCCAAGTTCCACTTAAGTAGTTTTACTTTTTTCTGTATGTACCAAGTCACTAAACTTGCTAAATGTGTTCCATTTTGGCTGCTTTTCGAAAAATATGACTGTAATACCCTTTTATGTTATGCACGCGCTTATCGAACGAGTTCACGCGAACTATCCTTATTGGTTATTTGTGAACTCCATAAGGGTATAATGGTAATGTTTTAAAATATGCACTTCACCCAGTTAAAGAATTGGTTGAAGTCGTAAACTTGTATCAAGACTTTCTCACATGTTCCCGTCTAGGTCCCTGCAATACCCTTGTATATTTGCAAATGCTCATCCTCCGATCTAACTCGTTCTCGGGAACAATTAACTTAGAGGCATTATTGACCATCTTTTTTTCTTCCAAAAGTGACTGAAAAGTTGCAAGTTTTGTGACTTCGAATGTACCAAAAAAGTACAGTGACCTGATAATTTAGAGCATTATGGTCATCTGGAAATGGATGTTGCTATTCTATATATAACCTTAACCCAATAATTTATCATATAAATATCTGATTTAATTTAGTATTTTAGTGTTATTTATGGTTCTTGTTTTTGTTTCTGCTGTATGTATATATGACTAAATTCGATGGTGCAGTCAATAGCGGAAAGCTGGAATGCACGTATGTAATTGCTCGAATTGGACCCCACTTCAGCATATGTTGCGGAGCTGAAAGTCCTGCCAATATGCACGATTTACCCCTATGGAAGTTTGAGGACCGATTTGAAGCTTCCCCAACTAAGGATCCTGCTATCGCATTCTCGGGTATGAAAGTTACCCAGGTTGAGGAACCCGATCCACAAGTCGATCTTAAGTTGGGATCAGTCGGGCCTGCATTAGTCGGTGAAAACTTCATGTTACCTGTGACACTCACCTCCAAAGGCCATTCAGTTCATTCTGGTGAATTGAAAATTAATTTAGTTGATACCAGAGGCGTCGGTTTGCTTAGTCCCCGAGAAGCTGAGCTGTCATCTAGTGACAATCTTCATGTGGAACTTCTTGGTGTTTCCGGTGCAGAGACTCAAGATGATAATATTAGGAAAGTCCAACATTCGTTTGGATTGGTTTCCGTTCCGTTTCTGAATGTGGGAGAATCATGGTCGTGCAATCTCGAGATCCGGTGGAACCGTCCTAAGCCGATCATGCTTTACGTATCTCTCGGGTATTCTCCAAATAGCGGTGGCCCGAAAGTTCACATCCACAAAAGTTTGCAGATCGAAGGAAAAACCCCCGTTGTCATCAGTCATCGTCTCATGCTACCCTTCCGACGGGACCCACTATTGCTATCTCGAATTAAACGCACCCCTGATTCTGGTCTTACAGCATCACTTCCCATTAATGAAACAAGCATACTCGTCGTTAGTGCCACAAACTGCACTGAGGTGCCATTGAGATTACTCTCGATGTCTATCGAGGCCGAAGATGTTACTCCAAAAAACACGTGCGTTATTCGGTCAGGAACTCATGATTGCAACGACACAACCCTCCTTGTTCCTGGGGAAGAGTTCAAGAAAGTCTTTTCCGTGAAACCCGAATTAAACGTGTCGAAGCTTAACATGGGAAATGTGTGTTTGAGATGGAGACGGGATCAGCAATCGTCGAAAGAGGTTCTCACGAAACAAAGTTTACCCGACGTGAACGTAGAGTTTCCTCCATTGATTGTTAGTCTAGAATGCCCTCCACATGGCGTTCTTGCTGAACCTTTCACGTACTTTGCTCGAATTCACAATCAAACGAAACTGCTACAGGAAGTTAAGTTCTCTTTATCAGACTCACAAAGTTTCGTTTTGTCCGGACCCCACAACAACACAACCTTCATTTTACCGTTATCGGAGCATATCCTAAGTTACAAACTCGTACCGCTAAGTTCAGGCTCTCTACAGCTTCCGCGTGTTACAATAACCTCCGTGAGATATTCGGCTGGATTCCAACCGACGATTGCGGCATCCACCATCTTCGTCTTCCCTTCGAAACCACAGTTTCAGTTATCTGATCCGGAGCCTGGGAAAAAATCTGTTGCAGCCGAGCAGATCCCCGAACAGATTCCCACATAATGCTGCTTTGTAAAGTTAATTGCCTCTTGATGCAATGCGTCAACTTTTGCAATATTGAGCTGATCAAGATTCGTACGCTGATGCTGCGAAGTTCGTTATTTCGATCGTAAGTAAACTTCAAAATTTACTCAAATCTTACACAATTAGTCATTATTATTCTAAATCTATCTTTAGATTTTTTGGAGGTAGGATTTGTATCCGAAAACATCTGCATTTGTTTGTGAAGTAGAGTTTTGACTATTCATGGATAACAGTAATTCTTTGTTTCATTAAAATGGTATTGCTTGGTAGGGGTGTGCAAAACCAAACCGCACTGAACCGAACCAGATCCAAAACTCGAGAAAATCAGAACAAAAAACTGGGCCGTATGATCGATACAATTCTTCGGTTTCATGGTTTTTTCCCAACTTCTACACGCGACAAATACAAAACCAAAACGAAAAATTAAAGATTATCAAAACCGAGAATTGAATCGCCAGTATCGATTCGGTTCGAAAATATAAATCCCCAAGCTATTTCAAATGATGTGTAATACTTGACAACCGGTTTCAACAATTAAAAGTTATTTTACCTAGGTAATTTGTCGATTCACGTAGGATTAATAACCGGTTTCAACCGGTTAACCATTGATAAAATCTTGATTTACATATTTTTAGTTAGATCGGGATTTTCTATACAACGAAAAATGGTTTGGGGTTTTAATTATAAAAACCTAACAAGTTGAGAGTTTTTTGCGCAATTATCCCTAAATAGGAATAATTGAAAGTATGCACACTCTGCATAAGAAACTATAGTGGTTGAGACATGAAATCATATGTCTGTAAACTATCTGTTACACGATTTACTTTCTTTATGTTAGTCATGAAACTGGTCTGTAGGAGCCCTAGATGGTTTTTTGTGTTTTTATTTAGTGGGATAATTTCATATATACCCCTCTAAAACTTCATAATATCATATATACCCAACCTAAAATTTTAATATCATATATATCCCTCCTAAACATCATAATATCATATATACCCAATTTTGTTTATTAATATCACATATATCCCTCTTAAACATCACTAATATCATATATATCCAAATTCATTAATTTAATGATTTTTAAAGCATTTAAAACTCATAATTAATATTTCTTATTAATTAATGACCATTATACCCTTACTCATTTCTTCTTTCAGCTACTAAACTTCAAAATATCATATTTATCCAACTTAAATTAAAATATCATATCACTTTTAATAATTTTATATAATTTATTTTTGCAAACTTTACTAAAGAAATTCTTCAAACTAATACAATTTAACATTAAAAATAAATAAAAAAAATTGTATCATGTTTTGCTCGTTTTTAATCAAATTGTATCGTCTTATTATATTTTCTTATTTGTTTTTTTTTCCTACAGTAATCTATATATACAATTAACTGATTATATATTATATTCTTTCAACAATTATTTAAATTAAGATGATGGGGGCAAAAAAGTTATTTTAGCTTGAAACTATACAAGTATTATGAAAGTGATATGATATTTTAATTTAAGTTGGATAAATATGATATTTTGAAGTTTAGTAGTTGAAAGAAGAAATGAGTAATGGTATAATGGTCATTAATTAATAAGAAATATTAATTATGAGTTTTAAATGTTTTAAAAATAATTAAATTAATGAATTTGGGTATATATGATATTAGTGATGTTTAAGAGGGATATATGTGATATTAATAATTAAAATTGGGTATATATGATATTATGATGTTTAGGAGGGATATATATGATATTAAAATTTTAGGTTGGGTATATATGATATTATGAAGATTTGGAGGGGCATATATGAAATTCTCCCATATTTAATTTATTTTTTGTTCAGGACAAATCTGTTGTGGATATCAACCAATCTTCCATTGATCAATTTTAATTCCTTTAGCAATGGGGTCAACTTTATTAGTTTTGGTGAGGCTCTTTGACACCACTTAGAAAATTGAGGAAAGATAAAAAGAGTGATAAATCATTGCATTTACATGCAAATAGTTTAATCAATTTTTTTTTTTTTTGGTTTTGAGAGGACTTGGGACATGAAATAGTATTGGTTTGTACAAAAAACAAAACCCTAAATAATAGGTATCGAAGCCGACAATACTTTATTAGGAGAGTAATCAGCGTAGGCCTTGTCGTGCCGACTGGTATCATACTATCACAGCCAACATAGATTGGGTTAATCGAGTAACCCAAAGTAAAACGACATTTTTTAGGACTTTATATCTAAATCTCTGTTGTATATTTTGTATTTCAAACAATTATGCTATCATTACAGGAACACATCTATTATAGAAGAAAAATAGATAATGGAGGGATAGAGTTTATAGACTGTGAGCTTTGATTAGTGGGAGATACATCACTTAGATCATCACTTTAATAGTTAAAAAATAATATAAAATTACATAAATTTTTAAGGGGGTAAAAAACTAAAAACAAATTATAATTATTTTATATCATTTGCATTTTTAAGTAAAGTAATTCTGAACTGTCGAATTTGTGTTGACAGATTTTTATATCATTCAGTTTTCAACTTATTAAAAAAACGAAGTGGTGGAATGACTTCAAAGCCTGATACGTATTTTATAACTGTTTTGTCTTTCTTGTAACGTCTTGTAAGGTTTTCAATACGTTCTGTCGTTCAAAAAAAAGACTTATGTGACGTTTGGTTTACGGATGGAATTCGAAGGAAGTGAAATATAAAATTTAGTTATTAATATGATTGATGGTGAAAGTAGAAGATAGTTTTTAGTATTGGACTATTGGTTAGAGCTGTAGATCGGAATTTAAATCATTTATAGGTTGAAATTTAATTTATGTATAATTTGGAAGAAATGTCAAAATCCTATAAAACAAGAAAATTTGATGGAAATACATAAAATTTAACATAATCCATTAGTTATCAAAAATTGTAAACAAACTTTTGCAATGACCCTAGAGTGAACCATTTCCTCTTTTTAATTAATAAATTTTCAAGTTCAGATTTTGTTTTTGAATTTTGTTTTTGTTTTTCAAAATGAATTTTCAAAGTAGGTTTTTATTTTGTATTTATTTGACTTTTTTAAAAGTATGTATAGAAATTAAATAACCAACACGACAATTAAAACAAATGATTTTTATTCAAAGACCGTTAAATTTGACCATTATTGTGATTAAAACCACCTAACTTTTTTTTGTCATCACACAAAACCCATTGCATTTTGTTTCGGCCGCCACCTTATGTGGTACCCTTCAAAAACAAATGATTTCGGATGAAAATAAAAAAACAGATCAATAATCTAAAGCCTAACATATTGAATCCAAATCCTAAATCAACAATTTGATGATGAACAAATCAAAGCTTCAAGAGTCGACTGAGACTTCATCAAAGGTGGAAGTGTCACGTTCGGAGGTTTTAGTACATTTAACCCTAAACGGAATTCCAAATCGATCGCCAGAGGACTTATCGGAGATAAAGTAACTGGTTACAACATGTAACATGCCAGTTTTGTGAGATTTTAATCGGTTAGGAGATTTTTTGTGACAACAAAAATTGTTTGAAGTTTTAATCATAAAAATGATCCAACTTGAATGTTAATTTTACATAAAAATCCCTTGCAATCATGCATATAGCCTAAAATAATATAAATAAATGTCCATTTTTCATCATAATTATTAATTTTTTATGTTTGGTTTTTTATTTATTATTTTTTAAAAATTTTTAAACATGTGAAGCGGTGATTTTTGGTAACCCATATTGATCCTAACTTGACCCAAAACTTTTTTTGTCGATCAATTTTCAACCCATTTTGATTTTGATTCACCTTTTTCATATTTTGATTTTGATTCACCTTTTTCATGTCTGGTTTGTGTTTATTAGTTCGATGAATATTGCTAGCCTTAAGGATACTAGAATGAGCAAAAGCTAAGAAGAAACTTAAAATGTTTTAGATTGTAAAATACAATTTAAATGAATTAGACTTTTCTTTTATTCTACACTAATTTGAAATATTTTTATATTATATTTATTTAAAATTCATTCACAATTTACCAAAAATTCTTTCAAAAGATATGAACCAACACAATCTAATTAAAGGAAAATTGGATGCTTTTTTAATGTAAAAAATATCACCACCACGCACATGTGGCTCAAATTGACAATTTAAATATGTGTTTAAATATCTTTAGTCAATCTTTTGTGCACACGTATTTATGTGCTTTGGATTTTGTTAAATCAAGTACATTGTATCATTGTATAATAATAATAATTATTAGTTTCTTTTGTTACCTTTCTATATTAATAATTATAATATAAAAATAACAACGAATTTAAAATAAAAAATATATATGAAATGTATAACAAATTCAGAAAAGAGTTAAACTGTAAAAACATGATCATATTAGTAAATCATTGTCTATACAATTATAAAAATGCAAAAATAGTAAAATACACATATCTAGCTTCATTGACATCTAACTTTACCGGAAGGATTGTATCTGGATTCTATTTCGATTAATCTGCTATGAGTTCCTATAAAGACATGCCCATTAGACCAAATGTCTGAATACGATAACTACAGAAAAATAATAATCACAAAACTTTACTCTAAGTATTTGACTTATCATTTAAAGAAACTGAAGAATTCTTAATAAATTCTAAACAATCAGCAATTGCTTCTGCATAGAATGAATTTGATCTTCCAAACGATCTTAGTCTGCAAACGTTGATTCGCTCAACATTACTCGTCGTTACCGAGCTTCTAGGGCTATTCCAATCCCTTACCTTCGAGCATCTTCTTGATTTACGGGTGGTATATGAATAAGTACACGACCTCCATGATCTTACTACAATTCTGAACAAAGTGAACAATTTTGCACGTAACCGTTGAACGGAGAATCTTTTTGGGTTGAGACGGAAGCCTCTTGTTCGGTGATATCCTCGAAAATTTGTGGTGTAGCATATATGACCCATTTATAACTATTTGTTTTCTCTGTGGTGAATGAACAACTAGTAGTATGTTCATTGTGGTTGTTTATATAGATATCAAACACAGGGGTGTAAATTGGCCATTTGCAAAAGTTGAAGGTGCAAATGTAACTCTTAAATACAAAAAGAAATCCTATTGGCTATAGTCTATAGATTCTTGAGAGTGTGAATTTGGAGGGACGGTGAGCTTTGTTTGGTCTTTCAAAAAAATATAAAATATTGTTTACTTGTGCTTTTTTATATACTGTTTCGATAATTTTGTATTGAGTTAATTACAAAAATGGTCCCTGTGGTTTGTCCTAAATTTTGGATTTGGTCCCTAAACTTTCAATTTTGCAGAAACGGTCCTTATTTTCATAGTTTGTTTGCAATTTTGGTCCCTCAACCTATTAACTTTTCTAATATGACCAAATTACCCTTATTTTGATGCAAACTATAGGGACCATTTCTACAATTAATTTTTTGACTCTTCTTTATTCTTAAATAAATAAATTATTTTTTAGTGTTATTTAAATTTAATAAACTATAAAAAATAGAAAAGAATTATTTAAATATTTATGTTGGTTCATAAATAATTTAGATATTTTTAGTCTTAATTAATTTTAATTTACTATAATCAAAGTGTAAACCAATCAAAATTTATAATCGAAAAAATCATTTATGTTTAGAAATTATTTTTTAAAGGCTTCATAAATAAGAAATTTTTTCTCTATAAATACTTATACTGGTTCATACATTTATAATAAAAAATATTTATGTTGATCAAACCACAAAGACCATTTATGTAATTGACTCTACTTTATTTTTAGTGTTAATTAACTTTAATAAAATTATAAAAAATTATTTATGAGCCAACAATTTAGTTAAAGTTAAAAATATTAAAGAACTTAAATAAATAAAAATTTAACGTTTAATTTGACCGGCTTAAAAAAACTTGCAAATGGTCTAAGACAACTCAAATTTTTTTATTTAACGTATCAATTATTTTATCATTTTAATTTTTAATTGCTCCAAAAACGATTTAAAATTTTAGGTCCATATAACATCTTTGAGATTCATGATTAACAACTTTAATCATCAAACTTTGGTTTGCCAGACCTTTACATAAAAATCGAGAAATATAAATAGGTTTTTAATCTTTTTTCGTCTTTCGATTTGACTTTTCATTTTAATCCGATTAAATCGACACCTTAAAAATTTAAACCATTTAGATTTATCACTTTACCATTATCACCTTGCTTTGATACAATTGTTAACGGATTATAAAAAAGAATCTTTGGCCGATTTTATTTAAGAACAAAGTAAAATATATTTGACCAACAAACATATTTTTATTATAAATTTATGAACCAACATAAATAATTATAGTCAAAAATTTATTTTATATGCGAAACCTCTAGAAAATAGTTTCTAAACATAAATGATTTTTTCGATTATAATTTTTGATTGGTTTACACTTTGATTATAGTAAATTAAAACTAATTAAGACTAAAAATATCTAAATCATTTATGAACCAACATAAATAATTAAATAACTCTTTTATTTTTTTATAGTTTATTAAATTTAAGTAACACCAAAAAATAATTTATTTAATTAAGAATAAAAAAGAGTTAAAAATTAATTATAGAAATGGTCTCTATAGTTTGCATCAAAATAAGGGTAATTTGGTCATATTAGAAAAGTTAATAGGCTGAGGGACCAAAATTGCAAACAAACTATGAAAATAAGGACCATTTCTGCAAAATTGAAAGTTCAGGGACCAAATCCAAAATTTAGGACAAACCACAGGGACCATTTTTGTAATTAACTCTTTTGTATTTAATTAATAATCTTATACTTATTTTTAGAGTTAATATTGATAAACCCTATCAACTTTCTTTATTTTCGTGATTAAGTCCCTTAATTTTTTCTTATTGTTTAAGTCCCTAAACTATTTTTGTCTTATTCAAAAATGTATAGCTAACTTGTTTGACCGGTTACCAAACAAGTAAATTTAATTTTTTTTTACTTGATTAATGTTGAAAAAACCACACTATCTTTTCATATTTTAGCGATTAAGTCCCTAAACGTTTTGTTTTATTGGTTGTATTTTACTGACAAACCTGGTAGCCGGTCAAAGGTATATACTTTTGCAGGGACGGATCCAGAATTTTATATTATCGGTGTCACTTTTTTAGAGTAAGTTTAATATTTAAAAATTTGAAATATTTTCTAACATGGATCGGGTCATCGAACGGGTTGCCAACGCAAAATTAACAAATAAACACTAACATTTAATTTGCCAATTAACCTAAAATATAGGATAAATAAATATTTCAGTAAATTAAACATCTATACTGTATATTTTAACAAATTAAACATCTACACATTTAACAAATAAACACTTAAAATGAGCTAGATAAAGAGAGAGACCGACAGGCTAGATAGAGAGAGAGACCGACTGTAGGCCAGAACTCTAGAAGCGCGGTCGTTTCTCGTTCGTCGTCGGTTGTGTCGGCTGCATCGTCATCAGTCGTCGTCGAGACATAGAACTCAGAAACGCTAAGGCTGAAGCAGTGAAGACGTGAAACGTGGCTGAAGTCAATGAACTTATGAAAGCGATTAAGAGTTTTTCTAAGGTTTGGACTGTATTTTTTGTGGGCTTTTTATAAAATCTTTTGAGCTGATTATTTATTTTTGTTTTTATTTTTTGTTGGGCCTTATTTTTCTTTTAATTTTTTTATGATTAGAACTCAGTAATATTTCAATAAATTTGAGTAATAAAAACAACAAGTATGAATTAGATTTGTTTATAATGATTTTATAAATTTTTTGTAGGTGTCACTAAAAAAAAATCCTAGGTGTCACTTGAGTTTTGGATACATACGTACATCAGTATTTTGAAAATTTATCGGTGTCGAGTGGCACCCATAAATTTATACTAGGTCCGCCCCTATACTTTTGAATAAGACAAACATAGTTTAGGGACTTAAGCATATATCAAAAACAGTTTAGAAACTTAATTGAGAAAATGAGAAAAATTGATTGAGTTTTTACAATATTTAACCATTATTTTTATTAATCATTTACTTATACAAAGTTAACAATTATACTCGACATGAATGGGTTCAAACAAAACTTTTGAACAAATTTTGTTTTTTAAAAGGTAAATATTATTAAACTAAAACAAACGTAATTACAAAGACGTCTCAAAGGAAGAAATCTGTCAAAACTCAAAACGCAACCTGAGATCATATACTAAACATGTAAATCGGAGATTACCCAAAAGTTTTCGAAACTTTTGAAGAACTATCTGATAATCATATTCATTCATTCGTAATTCTACTATAAAAGGAACTGTTTCGACAAAAAAAACATCCATTAAGATTTAGCAAAACTATTTTAATAAAAATCTAAATATTGTGTAATTTTTTGTATTAAATATTGGTATTGAACTATTTGGCATACATTTTGGAGGTGTGCATTGGTGTTTTCAGTTTTGGTTGGATGATGCTTACTATTTTTTAGGTTTTAAAAACAAAAACAAAAACAAAAGCAACAAGAACAAGGAAATGTATAAAACTGCTTCTATACGTTTTTGGTCTGTCAAATATTTCTGTTTTAGTTTTATTTTTTAGGATTAAAAAGCAGACTAATTGAGATTTGCGTTTGATGGTTATTATCAGCTTTTTGTATTTTGAAAAAATGAAGATAAATAAAAAATTGTTTGACAATCAAAAACATTATTCTTCAACAAGTTTTCTCATTTTGTGCTCAAAATGTAGTGTTATAAAAGCTTGAGTTTGGGGCTTTCTCTGTAGTACTTTTAAAAACACATTTTTACAAGACATATAGTACTAAAACAAATTTAAACACCCTTACTATCTTAGGTGATATTTGTTTTTTAAGAGGTTAAATGTCTGAAGTCTGAAAACCACGTCTGAAATTAAGTGGAGGCCTTAAGATCTGAAATTTAGAGGCTCTTAATTTCAATTCAGACAACTCTCATCCTCTTAAAATTCAGAGGTTTCAACCTCTTAAGTCTGAATTTAAACAAACAATCTTAATTTATTCTAGATCTGAACTTTAGACTTCAGATGTTTTTAAGAGGCTCTGAATGAAAAACAAATGAGGCCTTAATCTAAAAAATCTGATGCTGTAAACGAACCAAACAAATATGGACATTAATGAACGCGAGATTTTCTGTTCGTGTTCGTTTGTAATGTAATTGGCATTGTTCGGTTTCGTTTAACAAATTATCTAACATAAAGAAACATATATAAATGAACATTTAAAACAACACATACAATACATAAATGAACATGAACGAACAAACAAACATGTTAATTAAAAACAAAACCTACAACACGTGATTCATAGTTCCAAATTACGTTCACACATTCATAAGTTTTATGAAAGACTTTAAATTATCACAATAATAGTGTTAAGAAACAAGATACTCAATTTCAATACTGAATTAACATCCTTCAAACACACACACACACACACACACACACACACACACACACATATATATATATATATATATATATATATATATATATATATATATATATATATATATATATATTTATATTCATTCAATATCACCAATAATACCGGTACTAGAGTTTGATGCTTAATTTTTAAATTTATGGTATTAATTAATATATTAATTACTGATATTATATAATAATAATATATTTATCTAAAATATAATATAAATGTTAGAACTCACTATAAATAAACGAACATAAACGTACACAAACGAAAGAACATAAATGAACGAAAGTTTCGAATGTTCACGTCCATAAAGAAACAACGAAACCTATGTTAATATTCGTTCATTTAATTAAACGAACAAAAATTTATGCTAATGTTCATTAGTTTAATAAATTAACGAACATAAATGAACCTCTCGTCAAACGATTCAGAACAGTTCGTTTATTGCCCAAAGAAAATCCCTTTGATATAATCTAGTTATTTTAATATAATTTATATTTAAAACTACTTTGTTTTGAAGGATATTCAAAGATATTGGATTACCTAAAAAATAATTTTTTTTTTCTCCCTCACATACGTTTGTTTAAAGTGTTGGAAACAGGGATCTAATAAAGGGAACATCCTTTATACTTATAATAATTAATAATTAATATTAAATAAATAAAATAAATAAAAGTATCTTCCTATAAAGATATTAATACGTGTATCAATTCTAGTCACGATAACCATCATATATTAATAAGTATATATATAACGAGTTATTGACACCCGCGCGTTGCTGCGGGGTTAAAATATTAACTACAAAAATAAATAAAGAAAAATATTTTTCAAACAATTCAAACAAAAAGTGAAATTGAAAATCTGATATTTCAAAAAGCAAGACAAATGATACAGTTAGTTGGTTCTTACGATTGACTTTCTAGATTTTGCAATACTAAAATTTCAAACAATGTCTTACTAAATCGGATCGGAACCAGAATTAACTAATTAAATACTCATAACCATAATATGAAAATTTGACATTGATTAGATTTAATCGTCAATTTTATTTGTTGGTTTTACGATCAAATCAAAAAGTTTTTAACGGTAATGTCTCTAATACATCGATTAGGGTTTATCAACGTTATAATAATAATGTTCAATGTTATACATGATCATATTTAATAAAAAAATGTAAATATTAAATAGTTACATTTTAATTATAAAACAATTGCATTAGAATTTGTAACGTGCATTTGAATAATAAAGTCTTTTTCATACAATTAAACATAACATAGTAGTTTCAAAAGAAAACTCCAAACATAAGTACAATTAAACTCACAATTTTAAGTGTGTAAGAAAAATGTTGTAATAATAAATGTTAAAAGAGTACTAAACAAAAATTTACTAAAATAAAATGGCTAAATAAAAGATAACACTAAGATAATGATGTGTTATGAAAATTTTAAATTTAAAATTAACAAAAAAAAACGTGGTTGGTTGATCCCAACCGTTATAAATTTTTTTGAATTGGTTGGAAAACCAACAAATTAAAATTGATGATTCAATGTTAAAATTTCATATTATGGTTATAAATATTTAATTAGTTAATTATGGTTCCGATCCGATTTAATAAGACATTGTTTGTAATTTTAGCATTGCAAAATCTAGAAAACCAATCATAAGACAATATCATTTGTATTGTTGTTTGAAATATCAGCTTTCCAATTTCACTCTTTGTTTGAATTGTTTGAACGTTCAATGTTATACATGATCATATTTAAAAAAAAATTAATACTAAATAGTTCCATTTTAATTATAAAACAATTGCATTAGAATTTTGTATCGTTCATTTGAATTAATAAAGTCTTATTCATACAATTAAACATAACATAATAGATTCAAAAGATAACTTCAAACATATATATAATTAAAATCATAATTTTAAAAGTGTAAATAAATAATGTAATAATAAATGTTAAAAAAGGACTAAACAAAAATTTATTAAAATAAATGCGTTAAATAAAAGATAACACAAAGATAAGGGTGTATTATGAAAAGTTTAAAATTAAAAAAAAATATGAAAATTTTAAAATTAAAAAAAAAACAAAATAAAAAATACAAATATAAAGAATATGAAAATTTTAAAATTAAAAATAAAAACCAAAATTAAAAAATAGGGAAAGTTCAAAATTAAAAAGAAAAAAAACCAAACCAACCATGGTTGGTCAAGTGGGAAGCTTTTATTGGAGTAGAAGATTACATAATTGTATGTATATATAATAACCGATGAGGTGAACAATATGATCCCCTTTTTCTGACAATATATTATAAATTATAATTATTATATAATATTTATTTAAAAGTCTTTAAAACGAAAAAATTCATATAAATATCATGTAGGGTTTGAGTTTTGATTAGTGTCAATCTGTTAAAAAATAGGGAATATTAACAAAATGCAATAAACTTTTCTTATTTTCTTAATTAAGACCCTAAACTTTTTTCCAATTATTTAAGTCCCTAAACTATTTGTATTATTCAAACGTTTATATTTTTTACCGGCTACTGGATTAGTCGGTAAAATACAACTGATAAAACAAAACGTTTAGGGACTTAATCATAAAAATATGGAAAAATGTTGAGTTTTTTTTTTTTTTTTTTTTATGACCTTAGTCAAGTGAAAAAACTAAGAAATTTTTTTTGGTAACCGATCAAACAGGTCAAATATACACTTTTGAATAAGACAAAAATGGTTTAGGGACTTAAACAATAAGGAAAAAAAGTTTAGGGACTTAATCACGAAAATGAAAAAAGTTGATTGAGTTTTTTCAATATTAACCCTAAAAAATAAATATCGAGTTGTTAAATAGATATTGTTTTGGTCTATTGTAAATACGCAATCTAAAACATTTTAAATTCGAGAATAACAAATTGTAACTTGAATCGATTAAAACATATGTAACTTATTTATTTTATTATATTGGTCGATCAATTATGTTTGACTCTATGGTGTTGTTTGGTTCGTGGATTTTGATGAAGTCTGACATATTAAGTACACGGGGGCGAAAAAAGGAAAGAAAGGGACCGGGTTTATCTCGCTTTTTGCATAGTGGACCCCTAGTGGGGGGCTCGCACGACGGACTATTAGCTCAGTAGTAAAGCGTGCCCTTGATAATTGTGTCGTCGTGCTTGGGCTGTGAGGGCTCTCAGCCACATTGATAGTTTAATGTGTATGGATTCTGCTTGGACAAAACGGAATATATTGTCAATAAATAAAAATACGTCTTGTTCCTTAACATCTCGGAAATATCCCGCCATAGTTAGGGCAGTCAAACCAACTCTCATACGAGCTCCCGGCGGTTCATTCATCTGGCCGTAAACCAGGGAATTCACATTTTTTTTTAAAATGACAATATATTTTGTTTGGTTGTCAAATTATAAGGAAAAAATAATTTCCTAAAACATTTTTTTCATTCAAAGACTTTACTTTGTTTAATACTCATAATATGTTCTTTATTGATAATCATATGATTTCTTATTTACATATACATCAATAGCCCTTGTATAAAATTTAACGGGTGATACAAAATCTTTTCTGGAATGATTTTATCGTTAGAATCACGCACATCCAAATCATCACGAGTACTTAACTACTATCTTGATTTAGCTTCGTATACGAGACTCTAATCATAATGAAGTTCACATTGCATATGTATTATGTACAAGTCGTTTTATAATTTAATCACCGCAATCACATCCAGATTTTCATATAACATCAAGTCAAAATTTTAGTATATAATGCTTTATGTTGCTATAAAATGACATAACTCCCATTTAATTCGATATATCAACCTCATTTGAATCATTTTGAAGAATGATCGTCTTTCAGTTTTCTCACATGACTGACAAGTACACGTCACCAAGAACCCAATTAACAAGTTTATTTTAATCCTGAAGTAAACTAAAAGATTCACGTTTAAGGACTTAATATTTGGTTAAACAATATCTGAAAGTTGGTTGCATGGTTGTTGATAACAAAATCTTGATTTTACGATTTACGATCATGATCAACAAAAACGAGTTGATGCTTTGTATGATCTCTCGTAGATAGCATCTGAGTCAGGATATCAACATCTACTGTAAGAGCTTAAGACGGCTACCTTCTTACTGACAGCACAGCTACGTGCTGGCACTCAATTAGTAGCGCTGGCACGTCACTCGGCTCCTCGGCTGCAAAGACTTTCTCCTTAGGCGCACTCTATGCGATCTGATCTTCTTAGTATTTAAATCAAATTTATTTTTAAATTATAAAGAGTCAAATTTGTTAATTAGTATTTTGTGAATAACAAAAATTTTATATAATCCTACGGTTCAACGCTCTAAAATATAAATTTTTTAATGTTAATTAAATTTTAAAAATTCTTAAAAGGTTGTAATGAACTAGACCTGACAATTCGTGTCGTTTTCACGTGTAAGACACGAATTTGACACAACATGAATACACTAATGACAATAAGTTTATCTCACTTTTTAAGATGGATTTATGTCGTGTATTCGTGTCGTGTCGTGTCTCTTATGAACTCGTGTATTCTTGTCTCCAATTGCCAGATCTATATTGAACCATAATCATAATGTTTGGATTTTAAATATTTCATAGATTTGTCATATAAGTTACAACACCATGCATAATAATGTCAATTTAACAGTATATCAGATATCCGATCTTACGATCTGATCTTGCAAAAATAAAAACGATGTTAAAATAGATGTTGATATCGACAACTTTTGTTAATTTGCTAAACCCATATTTAATTTTCTAAGTCATCATTTGTGATGAGAGGTTTTTATGTTAAATTTTAACATTTGTTTGTTGTTAGAAAAGGGTAGAACGGTAAAATCAATGCATGGAACCAAGTGACAGCAGTCTGCCACGTGGGTGACATGCATTTGACTTCTTATGCCACAAACATTTCATCTTCTTTTTAGTTAAACAAAAGAAGTTAAACAAAACATTTCTGTGTTCGTGTGTTTGTTACACGTGCCAGACAACGAGTGTACAGCTTCCTAGGTTGGTTTCTCAATTTTATATTTCAACATTTTTTTAAAATTTTTATTATATTGAATAGGGTTAATATTGAAAAAACCCTACTAACTTTCGTTAATTTATTGATTAAGTCGTTGTATTTTTTTTCTGAGTATTTAAGTCACTAGACAGTTTTTGTCTTATTCAAAACTATATATTCGACATGTTTAGCAGATCACTAACCGGTAAAGTGTACAGTGACCTAAACAAGAAAAAAAGAAAGTCCAGCGACTTAATCGTGAAAATTGGA
Organism: Centrapalus pauciflorus; assembly: GCA_020465985.1. NCBI lineage: Eukaryota > Viridiplantae > Streptophyta > Magnoliopsida > Asterales > Asteraceae > Centrapalus > Centrapalus pauciflorus. The sequence goes on from JAANYP010000876.1 coordinate 831,014, forward strand.
AAAGAAAGTTGGTTTTTTTAATACTAGACTATTCGAGTATTAATTGTTTTACTTTTAAGCAAATAACTGGTTGAAAATATATAGTTTTGAATAAGACAAACTTTGTTTAGGGACTTAAACACTCGGAAAAAAATTCAGTGACTTAATAAGTAATTGCATGAAAGTCCGTGGGGTTTTTTTTCAATATTAACACCTTTAAATCCGAGACTTTACTTGTGGATTCTCATGTTCTACTAAACATATTGGTTTATTTGATTTAATTGTTTGTAACAATAAGAATTTCACAAAAAAATAAAAAAAAAAATGGAATTTCTATTTTAGAAAAGATTTATCTTGGGATTGAATATACTTGTTGCTTAGCTTTATAAGTTTGGTGGCCAAAAATGTGTATGCATTGCATTTGACTTTATATAACAAATACAACTCATCTAAGTAAATTATTAAAATTATTTTATTCGCTCGTGTGAAAGTTTCACACGTATCAAACAATGGGATTATTTCCTAGGTTGGGTTGGGTTTGGTTATATAAGAAAAGACTAATCCTATCCTATTAAATTAATACAACTTATAAAGTTTAAATTTTTAAGGGTTTGTAAAATTTAATCGATCAATTGTAATTTTAACAAACTAAACCGAAATCCGAATCGATACCAAATTGTCTAGTTCTTAAGTCTGGTGGTTTCAAGTCAGTTTGATTCGGTTTCGCTCCGGACTAACTGATTTTATATTTATTTCTTTATTAAAGTTAAAAAGACCAAATTGTATTGGATTTTGGAAAAATAGGGATCTTAAAGATAAATGTATATTAGATAAAATTACATCTTTGTAGGATTATTTGATGCTTATAATTTTAAATCGACCAAATGATAGTTTTACTCATAGTTATTTAAAAAAAGTCAGTATATTAGACATCATAATCAATGATATAATAGGAATTATATAAAACATACTAAGTACTAATAATAGTTGTTAAGGTCCATATCTTGATATTAAAATTTTATAATTTTACAATAAAGATGAGTCAATCCTAGTAGGATTTTTCGTAGGTAGAATTTTAGTCAAGATCTTAAGATCTACCGTAGAAAATTAGGATCTCGATTCGATCCTAATTTAATTAATTAAAAATTATAAATATTATAAATGAACCGACTTTGTTAAACATGCGTCAATTGTCTAAATGTGCATAACAACAATTTTCGTATAATTCTATAATTCAATACTCTGAAATATAAATATTTAATAATATAACTAAATATAAAAATTCTTAAAAATTGTATTAAACTAGTTAGTTAGTTAATTTCATACATTGATAAAAGGGATAATTACAAAAATATAAAAAAAAAACAACACATTTCTCAAGTTTTACAAAAAAAAAATCACATTATCAAAATACTCAACATTTTCGTTATCACATTAACGTGACAACCAATATTTATGTTACTTGTACTTTTTATTAGTTTTTTAAAGCATTTCGCTACAAAATGTAAATTATCAAGTAAAGTACACTCACTTTACGTCAGCAATCCCGTGCTCATTCCCAAGAATAGATCTGGTAACGTAAAGGTAATGTACTTTACGTTACTTTTTGTAACGTAATACAATAAAAATTATTAAAAAGTACAAGTCACGTAAATGATGGTCGTCACGTAATGTGGTAACGTAAATGGTGGTATTTTGGTTAGTTGAGTTTTTTTGGGTAAAATTTGATAAGCGGGTTTATATTTTGGTCATTTTTGTAATTATCCTTATATAGATAGTCGTATAAAAATACATTTAACTTTTTATTTTAGGAAAAATAAAAAATAAAAAATAAAAAAATAGGCATTTGTTATGTTTATAAAGGGCTCATCTTATTCCTACACCTCCTTTTTTTCTAATTATACACCCCCCCCCCTTAATTACACTTTAATTACCCCAATGATTGTATAATGATTTTGATTTGATATATAATGATTTGATTTAATGATTTGATTAATGATTTGTTGTAAAGATATAAACATTTATTTAATAATATTAAACTTGAATTAAATCACCATTGAACAGTACATGCATTATCACTCAAGTGGTACAACATTAAGATCAATGCTACAATTAAGTTCCTTATAAGCGAGTAAACGATCTTCATACATTTTAACCCATTCGCTTTCTTTTTTTCGGCTTTTTTTTTACCGATTGTAGCCAGAAACCTCTGGCATTGGGTATCCCTCACGTAAGTCAACCTTCAAATGGTTGTTATGTACAAATGCGAGTGTAATGACATGATTTTTTTTTGGAGACTGCGGCTTTGACCAAAGAGGAAAATATGTTAAGCAGCGTGCATTTGTTAGATAGTGAAATATACAGTTATACTTATTTGCGATCAGAAGACCAGTGTAAGGCATCCGCATCCAGTTATGAAAAGGTGCATCACGATACTCAAAAAAGTTGAGAGATTCTTCTAAGCGCTTGTATTCACTATCAAAAATGCTTTTATATTGCTTACTATTTTTATTTAGCTCCTCTAGTAGTTCTCGACGTATTGCAAGCCATTCCTCCTCATTTCGACCCATAGCAACAGCAACGGAACGAAACCCGCAGTTTCCATCACCTTTAACATCTTGAATTCCAATGACATAAGGATGAAAACATTCAGGAATTTCGCTAATCAAATGATGATTGTAGCTCTTTGGTTCCTATAAAAAAATAGATTAGTTTATCATATCGACGACCTAAAAATATTAAGATAATACATTTACCTGGAACTTTGGTTGATGATAATGGTATTCATCTTGTGTTTGTTCTGCGTAAGTGTATCCATATTGTAATGGATTTGCCGGTTCCTAATGTTTTATCATGTAAACCAATGTCATACAAATGGATAAATAAATAACATGCAAAAATGCATAATAATAATAATAATAATAATAATAATAATAATAATAATAATAATAATAATAATAATAATAATAATAATAACATACCTGTACTGTTCCTTCCTGATTAAAGGATTGATCAAACACTTGTGACGGTAGTGGGTCATAATTTATTAAGTTATGCATAAACGGATCTTGATAAAAAAAGTTGTTCATCCAAGACGTCGTTTGTTGATCAACTGAATCCGTATATGCTGGTGGAGAAATGTATTCATGGTGTCGTGGCGGCTCACTTTTGGGTTGGTCGTTGAAGCCACGATACATGTAATCGCTGTGTCTTGGTGGCTCGCATTGCGGTTGGTCGTTAAAGTCACGATACATGTATTCACTGTGTCGTGGTGGCTCGTATTGAGGTTGGTCATTCAAGTCACGACACACATATTCGCTATTTCGTGGTGGCTCGAATCGTTGTTGGGGTTGCTTGCCTTTGCTGGTGCTACCTCTTGGACGACCACGATTATTTTTGTTAACAGAGGGTTCCCCAAGTAACTTTTTTGATGGTTGTATAATATCCTTAAGCTTTCTTAAAAGTCCGACCTTCCCCTCTTTAGGCTGATCTCCAAAACTTGTTTTGAACATTTCAATTTCTTCGTCACAAGTGATTTCCCTATCTTCCGTCGTGCTGATGTGAGGAATATCTAACGTCCTCCAGAATACATCAATTTCACTTAAAGGAATGAACAAGTCTTCCTTTATATAAAATTGAAGTTCATGAGCACACGGTAACCCACAACATGTACGAAGTTGGCACCACAGTTTGCATCAGTAATTTCAACATCATCGTTTAATCGCTCGAGTTCTCCGGTGATTTTTTTAAGACCATTTCTTGAAACTTTAAATATTAACATTCTAAATATATGCGAGTTACTAAACTTGTGACACATTTTTGATTTGCTTTTTTCTAATTTATCTTTAATTGATGTGTGTTGTAATTTTATTATATCTCCTATTCTTACGACTATCTGATCTGTGTGTTGTAATTTTATTAAATAATGTAGTAAATAATACCTTGATTGTCATGTAGAAACTGTTGGAGCCGATTATAATTATGCAAATATATATCTACTGTTGGAGATTTTACCAACATATTCCATATGTGGTTAAAGGTATTCCAACCTTGTAAACTGAAACAAGGTCTGCAATTCTTCAAGATATTTTGCCAAATGTGCCATCTACACAGTAATTTGTAGGAATCTAGAAACACCTTCATGCATGCGTTCATTAGAGCCAAATCCCTATCAGTAACAATCACAGTTGGATACACTTCATTTCCCAATCTCAGCTTTAATTGATTCAATGCCCAAATATAGTTTTGTACTTTTTCATTTTTTAGGATGGCAAAACCAATAGAAAATGAAGTGTTAGTTGACGTCACACCAATCATTTGTACAAGTGGCATGTTATATCTGCAAAATACAAATATATTGTCTCATCATTTAAATAAAAAACCTATATATAATTTTTATCAAAATGTATAGGAAAGAATAAATACATGTTTGTCTTGTACGTTGCATCGATCAATAACACTTGTGGAAATGATTGCCAGATCCCTAAAGATGTTGGATGACAAAAGAATAAATCTTCTAACATATTTGTTTCTTGATTTGCATTCACCTCATATAGAAAACTGTTAGCCTCCAAAGCTATCATAAGAGCCTCCATACGGGTGCTACCACGGTACACGTAAGTCTTTAATTTATGTCGTTCATTGTACACATTTGACATAGACGAAAAATTACCTTCATTTCGACTTTTTATAATTGTAAGAATATTACGTGGTGGGACATTAGCTTTGGTTAGTTCTGCGACCAAATTCTTTTCATCTTCATTCAAACGCATTGCGAATGCGTGTCCCTCAAAACTTGAGGCATTTGTATGAGTGTGTGTGCCACATAGCACAGTTAAATTCCATGACTTATTATCATTACGACAAGCTACTAACTCAAACGGACAACCGATTTTTTTTGTGAGACGCTCTCTGCTAGAACTAGAATCTTTATACACACCGCCACGTTCGCATTGTAACCATACTTTTCTTAATTCATTTTTTTTTTGATAATTTTGAACGTTTTTTAATAATGATAACACCAACAGATCTTGCAACGTTGTTAACCCAGTTCATTAAATCATCAAAAGTAGGAAAATCCTACAAAAATTATGTACATTAATTAATAAAAACATAGCGTAGCTTTAAATAATAAATATGGAAAATAGTTAATAAAAATACCTCTGTAGCAGTGAAGTCTGTCGTGTTATCAACTACAATATCATCAAACATTGACATTTTGATTGCAAAAGAAGGATGTGCGTGTATTAAATGAAAAAAGTTGGGTGTATATATATGTAAAATGTGGGCTCCACCTTGATAAAAAAAACAAAAAAAAGGTGATATGATAGGAGGAGGGTGTATGAATAAAGAAAAGTGGGCCCCACCTCAATAAAAAACAAAAAAAAAGGTGATGTGATAAGAGGGGGGGTGTATGAATTAAAAAAAGTGGGTCTCACCATAATAAAAAATCTTGAAAAATTAGACTTGATTTGACAATATGTGGGTCCCATATAATAATGAGATAATCATTAGGGTAATTAAGAAATTTTTTAATATTAATTAAGGGGGGTGTATGATTAGTAAAAATTAGTGAAGGGGTGTATATTTAGTAATGCCCTTAATAAAAACATAGCGTAGCTTTAAATAATAAATATGGAAAATAGTTCATAAAAATACCTCTGTAGCAGTGAAGTCTGTCGTGTTATCAACTACAATATCATCAAACCTTGACATTTTGATTGCAAAAGAAGAGCACTGTAAATATTTAAAAAACACTGAAATGCACTCTTATAACTAAGGATGTGTATTAAATGAAAGAAGTTGGGTGTATATATATGTAAAATGTGGGCCCCACCTTGATAAAAAAAAGGTGATATGATAGGAGGGGGTGTATGAATAAAGAAAAGTGGGTCCCACCTCAATAAAAAACAAAAAAAAGGTGATGTGATAAGAGGAGGGTGTATGAATAAAAAAAAGTGGGTCCCACCATAATAAAAAATCTTGAAAAATTAGACTTGATTTGACAATATGTGGGTCCCAAATAAAAATTAGATAATCATTAGGGTAATTAAGAAATTTTTTAATATTAATTAAGGGAGGGTGTATGATTAGTAAAAATTAGTGAAGGGGGGTGTATATTTAGTAATGCACTTATAAAGAGAGTGAAAAATGAGGGCAGCCGGTAAAGGAAACATATAGGAGACATGGAATCTTTATTAAGCTTTTGTTTTGTTGTCGGGCGGCACTTTTGGCTTTAAGTACTTAAAATCTTTTGCCTAATTTTCCAATTTCCAATGTACAGTTTTTAAGTAATTTTATAAATCGTGATTTCTTTCTGTAAAACTTGTTCGTGTAATTCATGTTTTGTGTTATTCATTTTATAAAACAATTTAAGAACTCAAGGCATCAACTGTCAAGCATGTTTGCGAATGTTATTCATACGTTTTCTTATGTACAACAGAACGTATAAAAGCATCTAAATCTACTCCTAAATCTACACATTTGTCTTTTTGGTTAGAAGCCATTTGGTAACATTAACATTAACATCATTAAAAATTGTTTAAAAATCCGATCAAATTCGTAAAATTAAATAAAAATTCTAATAGCATTATAATAATAGGTTTTTCTTAAACGGCTAATAGTAGTTAGTGGTTAGCACTTTTTTTTGTTAGACACCTTGAGGGTAAGGACCAAACCCTCACACCTCCATCTAAGGAGAAACGCTCTTGACAAGACTCGAATTCGAGACCTCAACCAAGAAGACACCCTCACACATATTGTGGTGACTACTTGATCTTTGTCATTGTCAAGTGGTTAATGGGAAAAAGTAAAGAAAAAGAAACCGCTGCCATTGAAAACTTAAAAATCATGAAATTGGTAAAAGTGGGCTCCCAAAACAGTGAAACACCAGGTAAAGAAATGAAGCCCAAAAAGTAAAGAAATTAGGCCCAGAAGATATAAAAAGAAGCAGCCTAATAGGATAAGACTATCTGGACATTAGGGTTATCCAGGTTGACCTAACCTTAACCTGACATGAAAGTTTATAACATTGTATTGATTATTTTTTATTTATGAGTATTGATATATGTACATTTTGTTCTTATTAATTTAAACTAATTATACATTTATTATCTCAAATGTTTTTTTTGTTAATGACGTAAGACTCGATTACTAAACTTAATCCTTTCTCGTACTAATAAAGAAGGTTGTATGATTAGCAATAATGAAATGTAAGAAGAGGTTGTAGTTGATTTAATATTGTGTAGCAACTGATTTAAAATTGTGTAGATGAGCTTGAAGCGTGACACCTCTTTTATGAGATGCACCAATTGTGGGGGTATATCAACTGCTCCTAAAATTACCATTTTGACACTTCAGCGCCACATCAGTTTTTTTCTTTACCATTTTCATTTTAAAACATTGGAAAGACGTACCATTCTATTCAAATATCATTAACCCACTAAAATTAGAGAGAGAGAGAGAGAGAGGGGGGGAGAGAGAGAGGGAAGAAGAGAGAGAGAGAGAGAGAGAGAGGTGAAAGCCGTTGGGAGCAGAGGCCGTTGGGGGTCGGGATCTCGTGGGACCGAAGGGGGGCGGCGTTCCCGCCGGCCTTGTGCTGAGGTGGGAAGCTGCTGGGGTGGTGGGGTGAGTACTCCCCTCGGTCTAACGATTGTTTTATACTTTTGCATACATGATTTCCTTTTGTTGTTTTAATATAGGTGTGTTTTATGTTTTATATGGTGCACGTGTGTTGAAATCATGTATGCAGCCATTTTATAATGAATAAGTTTTATTTTATACACTGTAAAGATATAGAACCTAACAGCTTAGGACTATGTTTGGCAATGAGATTTTAAGAGCTTATAAGAGCTTTTGATTTTAATAATCTTTACCAAAATTTTAAAAAATTTGTATGAAAGGAAACATAGAGCTTTCATTTTCTAAAAAATAAGCTCTTTTATAAAACGCTAGTAGAAGTAGCGTTTGAAAAGCTCTGTAGCTTTTAGTCAAACATATTTACCTTTTTACCATTCTATTAATCATAAACTACAACATTTAATTAATATTAATGTCCTTTACGTAATTTAATAGTAAAATGTAAAGCCACTTCTACTTTTACCAAACAAATTTATAAAATTGAAAGCTCTAACTCTTTTAAAAAATTTCAGCTCTCAAAAGCTTCAGCTACTAAAAGCTCTACCTCTTTTAAAAACACAAAGCTACAGCTAGTTTTGTCAAACATACCCTAGATATCTATAGGTGTTTGGACATGTGTTCATCATATGTGTGGATTGTATATTGGGTCATTCCCAACCATGAACTACTTGTCATTGTGTGTATCCGTAGGTTGAGGTATTCATTTTCAGATTGTCAGATTTTCGGATATCCAAATTTTGAATAATCCAAAAATCAGATATACAAATTTACCATTTGAATACGTATCCAATTTTCCAAAAATCCGAATTTTTAGATTTCCAAAATATTGGATTATCCAAAAATCAGATATTAGATTATCTGAAAATTAAAAAAATTTAATTAAACTTTAAATTATAAATAAATTCAAATATACAAATTACAAATCTATATACCTGTTAACATATAAAAAAGTAACTGGGTTACAAATCTTTATACCTATCAGAGTATAACTTTAATATATTTAACTATCAGTAGTGATGCTTAAGCTCAAACCATTATATCTAGATCCTTGGAATTAACATTCCATTCAATTTGATAGCGTAGATGTCGATACAGATAAGCCATGTTGATTTTTCTTGCCAGTCGTACATTGTCAAGTGCCACTTAACCACCGTTATCAGTTATGTTAAAAATCTAATGGAATGTTTAAATTTATTTATAATTTAAACAAAAAATCATATCACAATTACCTGGGACGAAGGTGGTAACTCTGAAATTCTGCAAATTTTAATTGGAAAGTCGGAAAATGCATGATTTTTGCTTTACGATCCCGTACGGGATGATAGTGTTCTGTGGTGGGATAATCGGCTTTGCAAGAAAAGGGAGCACGACGTCGTTGGCCGGTGGCGTGGGCACCGGATTATTGCTCTTCTACGCGTCGTATCTCACTCTCAATGCCTTCCATAAGCGGAAGAACTCATGGTTTGGGTTGATCCTTGAAACTGGTATGTACTCTAAGTCAAATATACAAACTACAAATCTATGAACCATGTTACAAAGTGTATTTTTAAGGGTTCAATGCCTCTAGAATCCAAGGTGAAATCACCATAAGCTTAGCGTTCATTGAACTGTATGTACTCAAAGCTTTTATATTATAAAAGCTTTGTAACTCCCAGGCCCCATTGTTTCAGAATAGACGTATCTAACCATCTATGCTTGATGCTTCTAATTCCATATTCCATGTTAATGGCAACTTTGATGGATAATTCTTTAGTAGCTTGATTACAACACGATAAAGTTCAAATATACAAACTACAAATCTATATACCTATTAACATATAAAAAAAAAGTAAATGTGTTACAAATCTTTATATCTATCAGAGTATAACTTTAATATATTTAACTATCAGTAGTGATGCTCAAGCTCAAACCATTATATCTAGATCCTTGGAATTAACATTCCATTCAATTTGATAGCGTAGATGTCGACAAAGATTAGCCATGTTGATTTTTCTTGCAAATCGCACATTGTCAAGTGCCACTTAACCAACAACTATTTATTCAAAACACCCGTTATCAATTATCAAATTATGGCAAGACTCGTATCGTTTACAATCTAGAATGCACAGCGAACACAAAAATTATAAAAGTTTGTTGTGAGCTATAAAATTTGAAAGATGCAAGCACTTTTGTAACATCTGTTGTTAGGCTCCGGTAAGAATTCTTACCGTAAGAACCCTTAAAAATACACTTTATATTATAATGCATAAAATTTAAAAAAAATTCACAAATTTCATGCTAAAAAATTTATGCATTTCTATATAAAATAAATATGAAAAAGAATCATTAAATTATTTGTGCATTTGTATATAAATTTATGAATTTAGGGTTCTTATCAGAACCCAACCCCAACAATATTATCAGTTTTGCTCAACATGATAAGAGTGCTTTCTGTAAGCCAATACATGGTTTGTATTTGATGACTTGACAAAACTTCTCACGGGGCCATTCATCCTTGCTAATACTCTCATCCTTAGTATTTTTTTAAAGTTTTAACTGTGGAGTTCCGACGAGATCTCTTTTGTGATACTAAAATGCCTCATGCTTAGTAAGGCATTTTTCGTATTGAGTTGTCTCCACATATCCTAGAGGCATTGAAACCACTCTAATACCATTTATTAACAACCGAACCAGGTTTTTTTTTTGCATTGTCTATCCCCGCCCGACTTCTGATTTTGTTTTTGGTGGCCCGATGAGGACTTCCTCGGGGGCCACCTCATTCCGGTATCGCATGACATACTATTACAAAGTTTTGATGGGATCTATTGCTTGTGATCCGAAAAAGGACTAATTCTAGGCCAATATGAAACAAAGGTGTTACAGATCGATCAAATGGACTAATTATTGAACTTATACCCCGTTAATAAAACGTCTCAAACCCAATGTACTGAGATACCTCCGTAACATCTGTCGAATCCAAGGTGAAATCACCATAAGCTTAGCGTTCATGGTTCGATATAGGGATGAGCGACGGAGCCGATTTTTCGAACCCGACCCGGTACCGAACCGGGACCGATACTGACCGATACTGAATTAATATATTCGATCCGGTACTCGGGTTTTGAATTACTTAAAAATTGATTTTCGGTACTCACGGTTCGGTACCATATTTATCCCGAATCTCTTATTTCGGTTTCGGTATCATATTTATACCAAACCGGTGCCATATAAAATTAATTGGTTCGGTATTCGGTTTCGGGATTTTCGGGATCCGGTCCGGGTACCGAGCTCACCCCTAGTTCGATTTAGTTAATCAGAAACCATGTTTTTGGGTTCAGTTATTGAAAACAATTTGGTCACTAGCGATTCACTTCACATTTACTTGAAAAATTGTGAACCTTGCTTTTAAGGTTACTCATGGTTCAGTTTCTTTATTCTATTGTGTGTCCTTGGTTTGATTCATTTACCTGTGATTCTCTACAAATGAACATTGAAACTGGTTCGTTCTTTTTGGTTTTCGTCATCTAGGTTTCGTATCAAGTTGTTCCACTCGGAATCCATCAATAATGAGTTGTTTGTTTACTTCTTAATGGAATCATTAAGAAGTCATTCAAAGATAAAATGACCTCTTGATGATTCCATTAAACGGTAAACAAACATGATCATCCCACATTCGGTTGAACAAACATACATGGCAAGTATTAATTCGTGAGATTAAATATAGTATAAACTAAATCACAACTATGCTTCAACATGAATTTCATGTGTCAAATATACATCTTTTAAAGTATAAATCTTAAGAGTAAATATACATATTTAACAAAACAACTAAAATAAAAAGTTCATTTGAAATCTAGTATTCTTATATATGTATATAATCGGTTCGGTTATCCACAGTTTTCAACAAATGAAAATGGAAACCGCCCCGTGAATATCAGTTTCGGATCAAACAGTTTGACTCCGTTTCTCGATTTTGTTTGAATACCCCTACTTTGATGGCCTAGTTTAACTAGATCATAGGTGTATGTTATGGTTTGTTATATCAAACCAACATGTGTGGTAGGAAGTTGTTAGGATACTTCATACATAAATTATAGTATATACGTCACAGGGGTGTGCAATGGTCCAAAACCGGAGCAAGTGAGCAACCCAAAACAAAACCAAAAAATTAGAATCATTTTATAATTGGAACCAAGAACTCGAGCGGATCAGTCCATGTTCTTTTTCCCCGACAAGAAGATAAACAGAGCCAAACCAGAGCCAAAATTTTAAAAAAAACCGTAGACTACCAGTTCTGGTATGGTTCGTCGGTTTCACAGTTCAAGACCAAAATTTACACATCCCTACTTCATACCTAAGTTTCTCCTAAGTACATTCGACGGCGTTGAACAATTAGGTTCAGGGAATGAAGTTCCCTTTTTCGGAGTATCAATCGGGCTTCTCAAGCCGTTCTAACAGTGTATGATGATGGTGTCTTAGAGTTTTCAATTTTTCGGGTAGTTAAAGAAAGTGCTTAAATAAAGAAACTGGTAATACTTACAAGGGAAGTTTCAAATAATCAGAAAACGAATCAGGATACGTATCGATAGAATATGCAAAGTATATCTATGTTTGTACAAACTGACTTAAGTTACATGCGGATACATGCACATATTTTTGCTTTGCAAGGCAATTTATCATTTTCTTTTTGATTTGTCGGTGGGTGAATCGTGAGCCGTTTTCGTGCGAAGTAGAAATGCAGGACTAAGATGGAGACTTACATCACTCTTAATTGAAGGTGAGGATAACCGGCTCTTGCTTTGTGTCTCTCGAATAGATCTTTGATTGCTTCCACGTACTGCATGTGTACTTCTGAAACCTGCAGTAAGTTACCAGGGGATTCGAGATATCAGATAATTGTATCCATATATGGATAGCATTTTCTTCCAGTTTAGTGAATCGTGTTCGTTTCTGAAGTTGGACCAACAACCGCGTATTTGGAACAGTTACTCTATTTTCTAATTAATCTTTTCTGTTTTTTGACAGGAAATGTAGTCGTTTTAGGGGTGTGTACAAGTTGGGACAGTACCTAAAATCTTTGGGACATACCGAAACCATACCAAAACAGTAGTATACGATACAGTACACAGTACCGATTTATCACGATTCAGTTTTGGTATGGTACTGGTAAAAACAACAACATAAATGGGATGAAAACCATACCAATACCAAATTTCTCACAAATTCGGTTTTGCTAAGTTGCTAGTACAATCCATTTTTGTCCTGTTGAAAACCCCTAATATTTCTATATATCAGAATGCTAAATGAAGCCGAGTTAAAATAGAGTATAGGCTAATTTCCGTTATGGTTCTTTTTTTTTTTTTTTCCTTTTCTTTTCGTACCATATGGGACTCACAGAACAAAAAAAAGGTTCAAATAGCTATGAAATTGTAGAAGCTATACAAACTATTGAAGACCTTACTTTGAATAACGATTTAAATAGCAAACATCCCGGGTGCGCTAGCCGCTAAGATTCATCAGTTTCACAAGTGTTTGGGAAGTGAAACATTTAAGTGAAATGGGATAAATTTGGGTAAAACTTTACCGCTAATGGAGTAATGGGACAAATGTGTAAATTTTTAGAACTTTTAGCCGAAAGGGAATAACATATATGATGAGAAGTTACCAGTATCATAGTCATACTCAAGTGTTTACAATCTAGTAATTTGTTTTAAATTAAAAAAAATGTACCATTTTCTTTAGAATGGTTTTTGGGATCATATTTGATATATTCATTATTCATAAATATAAGAAAAACAAGGAAACAAATGTTTTTGGCTGGTCAACCTGGCCCAACCCACTTGGACCCGTTACCCTACCCATCCCGAGGGGGTAAAAAATCATCAAAAGCATGTTATTAACTATATAATACCTCTTCCATGGTTGGTGTCAGATTTTTCTTGAAATGTATTGGTCTACCAACCACCACATGCATCGGTTGGCGGAAAGGTAAAGGAGAGCTGCAACAAAATATTTACCATACCATTAATGATGAATATTATGTTTTTGAACTTACCAAATAGTAAAATCAAATAAACATAACACACCCTAAGAGACCCCAGAAAACAACCGGAGTGAACTTTATAGCCCGAGAGAATTTCAAGAACAATTTTCCGCCCGGCTTCCACCATTTGTAAACATAAGACTGCAGCACCCAAGATATTGGTTGCATAAAATAGTCAACAAACAAACCGATGCATGAAGTCATGATAAGAAGTTCATAAGAACACCAATTTGAAATGACAACATGTCTAATATGCAATCATGGAAGCTGGAGAATCAATTATACCTGACCAAAACAAAAAACTGGAACCAAGGGGCAATTAGTCTCCATTGCAAGGCGTACAAATCCTTTCCTTGTTTTCAAAAAGGCGATCTATAATAAATCATTATGTTAGACCATCTCAAATCCTATTTTATCCTCCATATAATAACGAATTAATGGCAAAAAAATCCAATATACTTTTACCATTTACCAATCCATTTAGTGCATCAAACCTACTATTCTTCACCATTTAATATAATCGAATGTAGTCAACTGATAAAATGATTGCATAGACTGGTAACAAAGATGCAAGTTTGTTACATGAAATGGTAACATATTACATAGAATAGCAAGAAATCGCATACATTAAATGGTACAAAGCCCCTTAATGTTATTTGGTAAAATGATCAAGTATATTGTATCCTTTTGAAATTAAGCCTATAAGGACAAGATTAGATCTATTGACAAGCAGAATTTTGGTGCACATATATAAAAAACAATTGAATTGCCAATTGAGTAAGGAATAAGAATCATTTCACTAGTATATATCTGAACCTAGAAAATGGTGTCGTATTTATTTCTGTAAGGATGATGGTTGAGATGGCGTACATGGTAATGAAAACTAAAGAGTGACACGGGGATAAACTCGTAAAAAACTGAACATCCTGAGCTTGAGTTACTCAAGTAGGCTTTTAAGTCGAGCCTGAGTACTATAATACTAGACTGCCCTGAAGCTCAGGAGCCTTATAGCCTTTGTTAAATTGCATATTTACCCAAGTGTGTGAGTGTGTAATTACATAATTATCTTTCTTTAGTAAAGAATCCAGTCAAGCTTTTGTTAAATTACATTATAAATCCTCTATTTTAATATAGAATTGAGATGGGTCAAGCAGGGCTCAAAGAGTATCGACTATTTCATCGTGCTCGAGCTCGAGTTTGAAATTGAAGGCTCGGGTCAGGTTTTGACCTTCAAGGTGATGAGTCAAGGTCGAGCTGGACACTGTACGGACTCCACTCCACTCAGTCACACTCTTAGGACAGGGTGAGAGTCATGTAATAGGTCGATATAGGGAGAATCGAACCTCGGAATCATGCTCCATGAAAAAGGTCTCCTGCACTCCACCTGGTACAATTATGCAGCTATAACCAGCTTTTAAAAGAGAGGAGAAATTTTTCCTCGTTGCTGGCGTCAGTCCAAGCCATGTCCAAATATGCCTCAGAAATGGTGTATAAAACACCTGTGTCAATTTCAAAATATGATGTGTAAGATACTACAACAGACCAGTGTCACACTATTCTGAACTCTTAAAGCATCAAGGGTAGCAAAATCTTACAGCAGTGCTGGCGAGGACCTTTATTTTGTGAAGTGGCATAAAACCTGTAAGGTCTGCCAGTGCGACAACTCCAATCGGCCAAACCGAATGGGGCTCATACCCGAAAACTGCATGGAGAATGGCATAAGTTATATTACTAACACTAAAAACCATCAGTCGTAAGCAAATACAATGAAAAGTGATAATAGTATGAGATAAGTTACTTTAAGGCAAAAAGTAACAATATCCTTTTACAAAGTCGGTTTTTCTTTTACTTGTATGTTGGGTTAATTTTGTTTCTTAGCAACCATCTCAAATGTATCCCCTAAAGTTCCTAAAAAATTTCCATACACGTGAGGTACCAAAACTTCACTTTATGTAGATTTTAGTTTAACTTTAGCATGGATAAATGTTATCTAACAACCGACTGTCTTAAATGTGAAATGTCACCAAGAGTCACTATCGTTCATCCACGTAGAATTAAAAGCTAACATTAGGAAACAAAAGTTTAGGGACTTTAGGGGACAATAGAAAATATTTGGATTGCTAAAAGGACAGCATTCCTTGTATGTTTTGTACAAAAAGGATAGAATGCAAGAAAGTTAGGTAGGGTCAAAAGGTTGATGTACCGGCAACCCCAACCGACTCACGCCAAACCGCTCTAAGCGACTAAGCCCATCATGTGAGAGGTAAATCAAGCTGACCTAGCGGTAAAGCAACACTGGGGAGTCCAATGGCTTCAAGGGAGCAACTTTGCCACTCCTCCACCTCGAACCCCTGACCTTTGTTAGGTGTGGTCAAATTTACCAGTGCCCTTTCCAACTAGGCTACACGTGCGGAGGCAGAATGCAAGAAAGTAAGAATCAACTATATGAAAAGCAAAGAGGCAAGTTGTCAAAGGCAAAGATGAAACAACGACACAAACACATTAAGGTTCTGGTAAGTTCTAAAGCATTAGCTTATGGTCCATATGGATGTTTACCATAGAACACATTCAAGGTATTGATAGAGCCAAGGAAAGGCTTTCAAGTACTGTATTCCTTCAATTTTTGAAATCAATAAAGGTGTTTGAACTTTTAGTATAAAATCATGAATTGATTAAATTTTACTCCCCCTCAAAAGAACTTATAACCAGTTTGTAAAATTTGCCCTCCATAGATTTCTGGTTACTACCAACTCATTATATTATGAAAATTGATCATGTTTCCATATATGGACAGATTCTAACAGGCTTAAGTTGCAGCCTAGTAAAGTTTACAAAGTGAGAGTCATGTTTCCTAATATATGTTACTGCAATATTAAGATTTCTACTCTTTCATAATAATAACTTTTTTGAAAGCTCACCTACACTACCACCTACTTATTCTGTACTAACACCTATGTCTCAAATGAACTTGAACAACCTCGTGGCTAGGGCAATACCTTGATACCGCTAGGCCAAAGGCCTTTTGGTCTGTGTTTTAAAAAGCGCGCCTCAGGCTCAGTGAGGCGCGAGGCTCAAAGCCTTGCGCAACACACGCTGTTGCGAGCGCCTCCTTGTCGTTTCATTAAATTTGGCCCAGAAAAGAATAAAATGAGTCCTTTTTTGATTAATTGTTAAAGGAATTCAATTTTGTAAAGAAGATTGTGTGTATTTTCTATATTTTGGTATTCTTGTAACATCCCTAATTTTCAATTACTTGTAATAGACAATTTTAAGACTCAATTATTTTTATTAATGAAATATTGTGTCAATTTAAGTTAAATTTTGATCATATTATCAGTTAAATAAGAAAATACGAAGTTGAGGGGTGCATTATGCATATGGGTCAAATAGGAATAAAAGAAAGGAAACCCCTTTCATTTTCACCATCTCCTTCTCTCTCTAACTCTCTCGATTCTCTCTCTTCCTCTCTCTAAAAACCCACCAATTTCATTATCAAAAATCCGAAAAGTGTTGGATTCAAGTGCTAAAATTCGGGATTCAAGTGATTTGGAAGGAACTATAAGCATTGCAACAAACGATTTAAGGTAACATTCATCCAAACTTGCAATTTTGATGGTTTTTGGTTCGGTTTTATAGAAACCGAATCATAGGAATTTGATCTGAAATGTTGATGCATGTTATATATTCTTGTTGTAATGTTTAAATCGAGTATTGATGATGTTACATACCAAATTTCAGAATCAGATTCCACCTCTAAGTGTGATTTCTAGATAAGTGTGTGTTTTAGTGTGTGTGTTCATCGAGACATGTAGAAAATGGACACAAATGGGTTGTTTTGGTACATAAGTGTTATGATATAAGTTGAAATAGTGTTTCTAAGTTCATATTTACTATTTTAGTTACTGAAACATGCAAAAATGGACCAAACATAATTTCTGGAAAATGTTGGAAAAACTTCCAAGTATGAACTCGGACCTGTCCCATTTCGGACCAACACCAAATTCGGTCCTGTACATCCGAGTTCGGACCAGAAGCCATTTCGGACCAACAGTGACTTCGGACGCTCCCCATTTCGGGTCCATCCCAATTCGGATCCCCATCCTAATTCGGACCCTGTCAATTTCGGACAAATCCTCATTTCGGACCACCCATTTTGGATCACCCCAATTCGGACCACACCCTATTTCGGACTTCAACCATAATTCGGACCATCCGAATTCGGATGTGGTCCGAAATCAGACCCATTTACACTAAATTTTCAGAATTTAAGATTTAATCAATTACTGACACAAAACCACTGTTACACTTACTTTACAGATCATTGTGGTGTTATCAAAACACACATTGATTCTGAGACAAATCACACAATACCAATCACTGTGAGTAACAGATTGTCATTCTAACATTTATTGTTTTTGCATTCATGTTTATATATTCAATGGCATGTTCACATTGTTCATATACATCATTTGGCACTCGTACATGACTTGTTGTTATGATGCACACTCGTAATTGACATGTAACACACATGTAGCCAGCGTTCATTTGAAAGTGCATCTATTTACATCATGCTTGCACTGCATGATCATTACTTCACAATCTGATGCGACCTGGACTGGGGCTGACAGCAGGCCACTGTCGGGGACTGATCATCCCACTCGTTATCCCGTCAGGTTCGGCACATCCCCGATCAGCATTTGAACTGACAACCCCATGCTAGCAATGCATGGTTTACTCATACATTGAGGCTTACACTGCCTGTTTTCACATACATGGGGCTTACACTGCCCATGGTTAAGCATTGCTTGTAAAGAAATATTTGTTGTTTGCATAATCTGTTATCTCAATAAGCATTAGCTTACTGTTGACTCACCATGTTTTCAGGCAAAGGCAAAAGTGTAGCTGGACCTTCCACTTAAGCAAATCAATTCAATATCCCGGAGACTTAGAAGTTATTGGTACACAGATAATGTGACTTGGGGCTGGGATATTATGACTTGTAAAACAATTATCTTGATGTAATAGTTAGACTTAATCACTGTAGACATGTACTTTCATTGCTTTAGTGTGGAACTGCTTAAATCTATTTTAAGTATTCAATTTCAATTATCATATTAAACGTTGGGTTGTTTGTTGATCCTGGTGATTCCAATTATAATATCAAAGCAAGAGGGTGTCACAATTCTAGAATTTGGTATTTTACATTTTCAGTTGTTAAAGTGGTATTAATGTGTTACTATATATGAATTATGATACCAAAACAAGTGCGCCTCGCGTACGTGATGCGCGCGCCTCACGCCTCGGGCTTCAGAACCCTTTTCGCAACGGTGCGCCTCGCGCTTTTTAAAACCAAGCTTTTGGTACAAATAATATTAATTAGTATAAACTATGAAACATATTGGAGAGGAGAGAATAGTTTTAGATGTAAATGAACATAAAGCACTTTAGGTAATATGTCACATCTTCTAGAAACCGAAGTAACACAAACTGTATAGTTGAAAGGGATCAATTGATTTTTAGTTGAATCAAATGTCTCCATTCAAACCATATATAAATTAGATCTCACAGAGTTCACAGTAAGTTACCATTTCATTTCTGATAGCGTAATAGATCATGTCAATTCTCAACCAAAGAGGAAAATAGAACTATAGCCCAAGATTCTACGTTGTAAAACCTATTGAACGTGAATTCAAATGATATACCAAAATATAAAAACATAAGGACTCAATTACCATAAGCCTGATCGGGGTTGAAGGATTTATAATCCTCTACATATAGTGTAACAGGAAAATAACGGACAGCATGCTTGCATATATACCTGAAATTGAGAGAGAGCAAACTTCAGTGTATGTTGTGTTACCATCTGTTAACATTGCTACAATTGAAGTAGCATGCTAGCAGCTCAAATTTGAGTTTAGGATCACAAAAACTTCATTGGAATTCTTCCCGGAACTACCATCATGCCACCTCACTATACAAGACTTTGGGGGCTTTTTTAAGATGCAATCAAAGTAATTACTGTGACTCGACAGTTTTGAATGTTTAGCAAAACCAATATTGATTATGAAGTAAATGTAAAAGTATCAATCCTTCAACAAACAATTATCTGATTCATAATCGGGCAAACTCAGTTTCATTTCAAAATGCACATCCAAACACCTCTTACATACGTCAACAAACTCAGATTTGAAAATCTAGGCCATTTTATGGGGAAATCATCCATCCAGACATCCAGTAGAGCTGTACACAACAGTATCAAAATGTATATAATCACACTGCGATTTAGGGGAAAAAAAAAATATTAACCTGCCTAAAGCTCTGCCAAATCTACTCTTCTCGTTAATCGGAATCACCACCAAGATCACAAGTATTCCCAAAACCCTGAGAAACAACAAATTTTACAATAACAAAACACAAAAAACAAGTAAATAAATCATGTTTCTTATAACTAACAACAAATTACGAAAGAATGGATCCGCAATTAAATTACTCACATGAAGAATTTGTGAAGAGGAAGGAAGAAGAAGGAAGCGAAAACGATAAAAGCGTTGAGATGTAAAGAGCCAAGCCAAAGCATCATTGCGAATATTGCATAAACGAGTGGCTCTCTTTTTCCGGTGAACTCCGCCACGGACGGCTGCTGCGGGGGCCGGATCCCATTCGTCTCCGTCGCCGTCGACATGAGAGAGAGAAAAAGTTGTACAATTAGCTTTGAGAGTTGTAAAAAGGTTGTAAACGTAGAAGAGTCAAGAAAGGTCTGTTTGACTTTTGAGTGTGTACAAGTCCACGTGGATGCCCCCTTCCTTGTTTTCGTATCATCAATTTTATTTGGCTCTTTATTTATAGCAGTCTTTGAGGGACGAAAAAATCGAGAAAACTGAATTTCAAACCGAAAATAAATAAAAAACTTATAAGGGTTTATTATGAAAAAATCAAATACGATTTTACATTTTTTGTGTTTTCGTCCCTCCATGTAATTTTTTTTTCATTATAGTACTCAAGTTTATTTTTTCTTTTTGGTTTAGTGAAAATTGGACATTAGACCCTAGTTATAATTAGTGAACCGGGTTTTATTGTTCAAATTTCACTAAACCAAAATGAAAAAATTAACTTGAGAACTTTTAAAAAAATAATATGGAGTGACGAAAATGCAAAAAAATATGAAAACATGTTGGTTTTTTTCGTGATAAACCCAACTTATAAAACACAATATATTTTTAAGTTAATTTTTATGTAAAGAGTTCATATTAAAAAAGGTCCTTTTTTATTTTCATTGATCTTTAAATTATATTTTTTTTCGTATTTTAATTATTTACTTTTTTCATCGTACCCAATTTGATTCTTCTGTCTGGGACGAAGGGATCAAATTGATAAAAACATAAAAGTATGATTGTTCAAATGACGTATAAGCAATAAAATTCATTATGATTTATATTTTTATCGGTTTAGTCTCTTTACATATATTTATATAATTTTCAAAAGGATAAAAAAAACTATGTTTTTATGATAAGATATCACAAGTGCTATCAATTTGAAAATAGCTTAAAACATACATTATCTTTTATTATGATCACACATAGTTGAGTTTCATACATTTCCTATCTATCTATAATTTAAAGTCTATGTCTATAATATATAATCGGGCAAATGACCAAAAATAGTAACAAGTTTTAACATTTTTATCATTAATAGTAACATTATTTATTTTTTATTATTTATAGTAACAACTTTTTATTTTTCTATCAATAATAGTAATGGGTGACCTGCAAACTTGTTTAGCAGGTCACCAACAATTTTTCAGTTATCAAAAATAGTAACAACTTTTCATAGTTTTATCAATAACAGTAACATATCAAATTAAACCAAACTTTTTTTTTTAAGTTTTTCTAAGATTTCATAAACACCAAAATAAACTCAATTTATGTTTCAATTTATTTAATTATATTACTAGTATCTTTAATCACTATTTTTTTAATTTCATTAAATTTATTTATTTACAATTTTTATATATTCATAAACTTTTAAATTTTTAATATATATTCTAGAATCATTTCAATTTCACTTTTTCCAAACGAAAAAACTATAAATCATTCTATTTTAGTTTTTCCCAACTAAATAATATGAACTATTTTGATTTTTTAGTTTTTTCAATCTAAATTGGTTGCAGTATTTTTAAAGCTGGAAAACTACAAACCACAATTATTCATAATTTTTATGTTGTTAAAAATTGTAACACCCTGTCTTTGAGAAATATTACGTGGTTTTAATTTATTGGTTGATTAAATTATTAATATTGTGTTGGGGCAATGGTATGACGATTAGTGGAATGAACACGTGTCGGGGTCGAGTATACATGTCATCGGGTTATAATTCTAGCGGATCATTAATAATTACGAGACCACAAAATTAATTGGGAATATTGATAATTAATTATGAAATATTGATAACGGAGTCGGGTATCGGTGTCGATCCTGCGTTATAAACGATATGTTTATATGCATAACATGTTTAACTCTTTGCTTCCTTTTCATTCATACCAAAAACAATTGAGAAGTATTGTGTGTGTTTGTAAGAGCAAGCAGAAGGAAAAAAAATTTGTAACGGATCAAATTGAGCTGTGGAATTCATCTTCATCTTGGCTTGTGGTGTTATTTAACTTGGGAAGATAAGAAACCTCTAATTTAAATGAGTGGATTGTGTTATAAGCTGCTAAATTATGGAAATTGGTTTAGCAAGTGTTTGCAAGTGGTTATGTATCGTTTTTATGGGTTGCAATATTTTTCATTCAGAAAAACTGTAAACTGGAATAATTCATAGTTTTTTTCGTTGTTAAAAACACAAAAATAAATGAGTTCCAATTATTTTGTATGAAAAATCAAAATGTATAGTTTTTTGTAAAAAAATCTAGAACATGACTGGGTCGTAGTTTTTCTTTCGGGAAAGCTAAAAGTCAAATAGTTTGTAATCAATTTCGTTTGAAATTTACTAAAAAGCCAATCAATTTGTAATTTTTTATTTCAAATAAAAAGTATTGCGACCCACTCATTTTTTAGTTTTTTTATGAATGGAAAAATCATGACTTATTGTGGTTTATAGTTTTATGACTGAAAAATATTGAAACTCATTTTGATTTTTTGTTTTTTTAAATAAAAAACTATGTCCCATTTAGATTGGGAAAAAACTAAAAAATAGAACGATTTGTATTATTTTATTTTGAAAAACTAAGAAAAAAGATGTTTCGTAGTTTTTTAGTTGGAAAAAGTGAAAATTGAAATGATTCATAGTATTTTTTCATTCATATTATATATAATTGTGAATAAATAATCGAATATTATCTATCCGTAAATATTCGGAATATAAATTTGATTTATTTTGCTGTTATGAAAATTAGAAAACTTAATAAAATAAAATAAAATTATGTTTAATTTAATATGTTACTATTATTGATAAAAACCTGAAAATATGTTACTATTTTTGATAATTGAAAAGTGGGTGACCTGCTAAATAGGTTTGCAGGTCACCCATTACTATTAATGATAGAAAAATAAAAAGTTGTTACTATTGACGATAAAAAATAAATAATGTTACTATTAATGATAAAAATGTCAAAACTTGTTACTATTTTTGGTTATTTGCCCTATATAATTTATAAATATTATTAAAAAAAATAAAAGCTTGTCACTTGTTATCTTCTCCTTTAATTGGTCACTTGTCAAATTTTTTTTAATTTGACATGTCATTTACTATAATCTAATTTAAATTTAAATCAAATTAAATTCATCTCTATTTTTACTTAACTAATTTAATAATATTTTAACCAAAATTATATAAACTTCAATTTATTATTATTATTTTATATACATAATAAAAATATTTATTTTTAAATATTATTATTAAATCAACCCATGTAGTAGGGACGGATATAATGTTTTTCGACCAAACATTCATTAATGATATACATTCAAAGCATTATCAAAATATATGATTTTAACTATATAGTTCGGATAAAATTGGTTAAGTAACTTATTTTGTTATAATTTCATAACAAGAAGTTA
This sequence comes from Centrapalus pauciflorus, assembly GCA_020465985.1. Classification (NCBI taxonomy): domain Eukaryota; kingdom Viridiplantae; phylum Streptophyta; class Magnoliopsida; order Asterales; family Asteraceae; genus Centrapalus; species Centrapalus pauciflorus. The sequence continues at coordinate 854,708 of JAANYP010000876.1, forward strand.
TTTACTAAACATTTATGTGACAATCAATGAGTTACAACTTCATTAAAGATATGTCATCTTCAATTCCTCATCACCTCATCTCCGGGATTTTAATAGACATTGTTAAGTTCCAGTAAAAACCCTTTAATTCTGTAAAAATGTAAGAACTATTTCAAAATATACAAATTTGTACATCAAATACACAAAGTTAAAAGTTACATTTATAACATAAAACTATTATTGGACATCAATATTATTAAATATCATAATTTAACATTACAATTACATTTAAAACTTAAATTCATTAAATTATAAACTAAATGCACAATTTCATATATAAATTGGACAAATTTATCATGAAATGAGTAAATATTTACATGAAATGCATAAACTTTAATAAAAAATAACATAAGTATTAAAACGACAAACAATAACATTAACAGACCAAACTAACAAAACTATGAAAATATTACGATTATTTACCATTTTAACCAATGAAAAGATGAGGCATTATGGTGTTTTTACGTGAAACACAAAAAATAAATTGAAATGAATGGTTTTTCAACAATGTTAAAAGTAAATATGAGTACATGAAAGCATTACTCGCACACAAAATAACGACATTTTGGCAAGCATGCATAACATTATGCTTGATGAATAAACAAATGTTATACATACTCAGCTTGTTTTCATGAGTGCTAAGAAAACGGATTTTTTTTTTATATAAAAAGGATGGAAAGTAAGATAAGAAACGACGTATAACAGAATTCACACCGCATAAATGAAATAGAATAATACATGAAGAAAACCTGAACTTATAAATATTAATTCAGGCATTTTCAAAGCTCAGAAAAAGGTTATGTCACATTGTCATGCAATTTTCATTAGGTGGTTGATTAGTTACAAAATCAAATGTTAAATGTGTGAAATTGATGACGGCTATTAGAGATTAATATCATTATTAAGTAACATTTGTTAAGTTTCTTTTGTATTACTTAGGTTAAAAGACTTGTTTTGTATTATCTGAATTATCATACTTTATAAGTTCGTTATAAATTAGCCATTATCAGTTGTTGATGACACTTACAATGTCTTACATATATTTTTATTTTATTAGTATTATATTATATCTATAATAATGATAAATAATAACAATTATTAATATTTATTATATTATACTTATAATAATAATAATAACAACAACATTAGGAGTAATCTATCTATATCTATAATAAAAAAGTACATCCTATTACATGTAGCTCTCACGTTCTATCAAAATATTACTTTCCTATATTTTTATCAGTTGTTGATGACGCTTACATTGTCTTACAGAAAAAATTATTTTTATTAGCATTATATTATATTTACAATAATGATAAATAGTAACAATTATTATGTTTATAATATTACACTTATAATAATAACAACAACTGTTGTTGTTATTATTATAAGTGTAATATTATAAACAAAATAATTGTTATTATATATCATTATTATCGATATAATATGATACTAATAAAATAAAAATATTTGTAAGACACTGCAAGCGTCGTCAACAACATATAAAAATGTAGGAAAATAATATTTTGACAGAACATGAGAACTACATGTTATAAAAATATAGGAAAATAATATTTAAAAAAATTAAGAATAAATATTTATAAAAACACATGAAATAGTTATAAAAAATTGAGTTTATTAGATTAGTTAAACTAGATTATAATAGATTGAACTGGATTTGATTTAATTCAAATTCAAATTTAGTAATGACATGTTGCAGATTGAAGTTTTAACACGTGACAAATTAAATGAGTGATCGACATGTGTCAAATTAGTTACTCATTTAATAGTATTTACTAGTTTATAAACCCATGTATAACATGGGTATACATTTAAAAATTTAATTTCATTAATTTTATAGGATAATTTTTAAATATATTTTATCAAATTTATAATATCTATTTATATAATACAATAGATATAAGTATAAATATATAAAAAGAAAAGTTATCATTCAAATTCAAATTTGAGTTTTATATTAGATAAGATTTAGATTTTGTTAAATATTATTTAAATTATTTATTATAGATAGATTGAAAAAAATAAATTTTAGAAGCAAATTAATAGGAAATTGTTAGGTACACGTGGCAATCACATGTTAAGCCAATTGGCGCTCTATCTAGATGTCATGTGGCATCTAGTTACTCATATAATAGAATAGATAGAATAGATTTATAGATTATAGATAATAGTAGATTTTGGAAAAAAAAAATGAATGTGTTACAAGAAGATTTAAGCGTTTTCTTCCAACAAAAGGGTCTAAACATAGGGTTGGTGACGTTTTAATTTGATGGAATTTTTCTAACAATAACGTAAAAGAAAGATGAAACATTTTCTATGTTAAGAATTGGCATTTATTAGCATTTAATTCATTGAATTTTCAGTATTTTGTGGGATTCAGATTACGTATAGGTTTGTTTTATTTTATAAATGAGTTTATGTTGCATCAATTTTTAATGACAATTATTAAATTTAAAGGCAAATGTTATGTCTTCAAGAAAATAAAGGCACACGAAATGGGTGTGGCATTTGCTCGGGATCGAGTTTGGCATTGCGAGCACATCGCCCCATGGTTTCGGCATTGACAAGAAGCATCTTGGCATCGGCATTCAAATGTTGAGCCACATTTCCATTTGAATATAAATAAATATAATTTGGTTTGAGTAAGTACCACTCATTATTATGCAGCACTACAGAAGATACCACCTTTAGAAAAATTATTTAAATATTTTTTTTCTCATAAACATGTTTTAATTAAAATTATAAATATGATATGTAAATTTCACATAAATTCACATCTCCTAACTCCTTAAAAATAATGTGAACGTACATTGACATAAATTTGCATATATGTGAACCTACATTTATGTGATGCATGATTTTATACACTTAGAAAGTAAGTGAAATTTATATATCATCTTTCTAATGTTAATTAAAACATTTTTATGAAAAAAATTATTTTTAAGAGTGATACCTTCTGGTGCGCTGCATAAAACACTGATACTTATTTGAAAACACACACACACACACACACACACACACATATATATATATATATATATATATATATATATATATATATATATATATGATGCATCACGCAGGAATCATGATACATTACACGAGAATTGAGATGCATTTATAAATCTTTCTTGGTCTTTTGATGCATTATGGTTTTCCAGTAATGTGCATCTCTTAGGGTAAGGGGTGTACTCATCCCTCCGAAATCTACCATTTTGGACGCATTAACATCACATCAGTTTTTCACTCTCCATAATTTCCATTCTATTTTTTTATAAATACCCATCATTCTAATAATTTTATCTCAATACTCACTACCCAATTAATTTTTAAAGAGACAAAGAGAGAAGAGATGAAGAGAGATTGAAAGCCGAGCAGGGATGTAACCATTTTGTGAGGAAAACGGGGCTGACGGTGTTCCCACTGGGAAAACTTGATTTTGGAGAGGCCGCTCACCAGCGGCTTGAGTATACCGCCCCTCATACGGACACCAAACAACTTTTATTAAACATTTTCATAGAAATTAGAAAGTAAAAGGCTTATATGAACTATGGAACTCATTTTCGTTTACTATTTATAGTTTGTGTGACCACGTATTACGTTAAATATTTTTAATTAAATTTATTTATATAAAATGTATTAAAGTAAATATAAAAACATACAAAAATGATAGTTGTGTTTATTATATTATTTATAGATTAAAAAATAGAGCGTATTTTTTTTATTAAAAATAATAAAGTGTATTTGTCTTTTGTCTTTTTATAATAGTATGTTGTAATTATCTTTTTCAGTGAAACGTAGAGGTGACACGTAACATTTGATGTTCTACTTTATTATATACATATATAGATAATAATAATTTCCACAAGTAATGCAAACTTTTACATTTGGATTTAATTATGATTCTTTTGGATAATAACGATAGGTGTTTATTTTAGGTTAACATTATTTAATATGTTACAACATCTAATTTATTACTAATTCATTAATGAAAAAAGTTATAATCAAAATTTAATGTAATTATGTTTAAGTGTTAAATTCGGGAAAAAAAATAAAAAAATAAAAATTTCTTGAATGTAAAAGTAATGTTTGACATCAATTATTTTATTTTATTATAATATACAGTAATATAGATGTAGATTAGATTTAATCAAACAAACCCATTCTATTGGATTGCAGTTCAGCCACATAGGCCCAATAGCCCATGGAAGTTTCCCCTGGATGTATTCACACTTTTAAACCATTCATTCAATTAAGTTTTTACAAACTTGTTTATTTATTAATAAATTTATTTAAACGTAAAAAAAACTATCTTTAATTTTTTTTAACAATCATAATAATCATTTATGTTTTAAACATGTACACATTAATCTTTCATTCTTTTAACAAATATAGCAACATATGATCCTGAATAAAGGATTCCTAATCATATGTTACTATAAATTTTAGAAACTTGAAAGTTTAATGCTATAAAAGAATAAAAATTTAATAACATAGTTGCTATTTTTTGAATTTAGCCATTGCTATTTTTGTTATTATTAGAGATAAATTTTTTTTAAAAAAATCATCATGTTTTTACATTTTTATTAGTTTGGTTTGTAACGCTCCAGACTTTGTGGTATTATATACATGTGTGCGTGCGCGCGTACGTGCATGCGCGTGCGTGCGTGCGTATGTGTAAAAGATGAATTATGGTACATATCTGATAGCGTATCTAAAAATATCAATAACGTTGCTTGATCTTATCAAATATAATAATAATATTAACGATAATAATAATAACATCTTGTCTAAATTCTCATCTACAAATAGCCAACACTTTCACTTCAAAAATCACACGAGAGAAAGATTTCTTTACATATTCTCTTGTAATATTGAAGATTTTATAAGATCTAAAGGATCCTAGTTCTTTAATGTTTTTCATATTCGAAAATTTCGATTTCAGAACAGCAGGTAAGTTTCAATTTAATCCCACTTCGAGTCTATTGTATTTTTCTTCTTGCTGGACCGACTGAATTAGTATTCTAAATTATTGTCTCTATGATGCAATTTATACAGTTCGTTAGGGTATTATGTGAAATTTATATTTATTAAAATGATTTACTAAAATCTGATATAACTGTTTGCTTAAACACATGCATGAAATTTATAAGGGTATAAAGGGTTACTATGAAAAAGGTATTCGGAACCAAATTGATAAAACACTGCCATTTTTATTAACCTGTATAAATTTTATAGTTTCAATAGAAGCTAACATTATGATTAGATGGCAAGTAGTGATAGTGATATTATTATTATTATTATCCTGATAAATTACAATTTTTGTAGATCTAGTTATATAAAGTTTTCATGAATTATACTTTAGTCTTTATGTTAATTTAGTTATAAGTTTTGATATTTCAAGATGTCGAGAAATACCAAAAAAGGAAACCGAATTTAATTATATTTATCAATTTTTATATAATATTTCAAAATAATTAAGTTACTTATGCGTTATAGAGCAATATGGTTGATATCTTGCAAGTTGTAAATTGTAACGGTTAAAGTCAACATCCATAACCTTATAACTATATATGTATGTGTGTGTGTGTGTGTATATATATATATATATATATATATATATATATATATATATATATATATATATATATATATATATATATATATATATATATGTTACAAAATAAAATAGGTATCATCATTCTCGAATTTGAGTTTAGTATTTTGAATTTTAGGAAATTATGTAACTCAAATTATTATGTTGATTTATATTATTAGTTAAAGAAATTGAAAGTACATTGTATAAATGAATTGGTTCATTTGGTGCATGTAAAAGTATTAGTGGCCAATTTGAGAATTTAGAAACTTTAATTAAGTGAAATAGAAAAGTGCAGGGACTGCTTGGTCAATTCTTGAAAGTGTATGAACTATGAAGACTTGTTTAAGTAGGAAATATTGATTCTAAAGTTCATCATCATTTCTCATTTTACAACCAACATATAATTCCTCAAGTTCTCTACTCATAATAAACTAAATATATCAAAATGAGGTTAGATTTCTCTTGCATTTGATTAAGTAGATGGTGTATGATGATAATCAAGTGTTAGAAGAATCAATTTCAAGGTAAGTTTTGTGTTTTGTAAATATATGGGATAGGGTTAATACCCATTTGTTTACAAGTTAAAGGAACGGTAAAATTTGTGTTTGATACGATTTTGAAATCATTTATAAAATCTAAATTGAAATCCAATATGAGATTTGCAAAGAATTCAAGCCAAAGGTAATGCATGTTAATGTTTTGAGTGAGTTTAGAGTTCATATGAACCCTAACATTGATTTATATGATTTGATGATGTTTGGATTGTAAGAATAATTAAAAATGGGTTGTAGTTGATGTTTACAGATGTACAAACCATTTTTATGAGCTATACCAAAGATATGGTTAGGTTTTTGGTCAAAATGGTGATTTTCAAACTAAATGAACATGCATGCGTTGACTCGACAAGTTGGGATGTTGACTCATCGAGTCAAATGGTTCTAAAAAGTGATCTGATGCAGTTTTGGTTCGACTCGCTGTTGTTCGCGCACCTTTAATGTTTGCTTTATTTGAGTTCATTTTAACTTTGTTTTAAGCGTGATTTTTCATGGTTTTGTTATTCAGTCCTCTATTTATCTATGGAAATATTGAATTAAATTTAGAAGATAAAAACAGAAATATCAAACCCATTGGTTTAACATCATTTTGATAATGTTTTGATAATGTTTTACTTATAGAATCATTATATCATTATGTTACAGGTTCTAAGGGATATGTTTGAACATAAATGAGATTTGAGGATTGTATTTAAGTAATTGTATCAATTGAGATCGAGAATTGGATTGTGGTTTATTGTTGTGAGTACCTTTTAATCATTCATCTATTCATTTATGGCAATGTGCATATCTTTTTTAATTTTTGCATCATCTATATACATTGCTTATCATATGTGAAGTGGTGAAATTACGTGATATGTGGATAGGTGATTAATTATGGATTGAGAAGAGACAGTGGGCAGGTTGTCTCGACTTAGTAACAAGATTCTGAGTCATCCGATTGATGAGAATTTATGATCACAATATAAGATATAACCATGTGGACTGAGCCCCTTAAGTGAGGGTCGAGGTGAGGCTAATATATGATCCTTGTGGACGGAGTCCCCTTAAGTGGGGCCTGAGATGACACCAATTTATGATCATTGTGGACTGAGTCTAATATATGGCCTTAAGTATGGGCTAAGGTGAGGCTAATATATGGCCTTTGTGAACTAAGTACCCTTAAGTGGGGGCAAAAGTGAGACCAATTTATGACAATTGTGGATTGAGTCCCCTTAAGTGGGGTCGAGGTGAGGTAAAATCACGAATCCTTGTGGGTTGAGTCTCTTTAAATGGATGTTGAGACGAGATCCATATGTGCTATGTGATCAATGATTTGGAATATTTGTTGCATATACTTGCATGTTAAGTGGGAACTAACTAAGCTTTTGTAGCTTACTGTTTTAGATGTAAATTTTTCTCAGTTTTAGATAAGGGCAAGAAAGTTGTTGAACTTTCAAACAAGTGATACTTGAAAGTCATCAAAAGTATGAATCAGTGTATCCCATGAATAATGTAGAGGTGCTTATAATCACGTGGATTGAGTCCCTTAAAGTGGGGGCCGATGTGAGGCTAATATATTGATCCTTATGGACTGAGTCCCCTTAAGTGGAGTATGAGATGAGAATTTATGACCATTGTGGACTGAGAAGGGTCAAGGTCAGGCTAATATATGACCCTTGTGGACTGAGCCCCTTAAGTGGGGGCAAACGTGAGACCAATTTATTACCATTGTGGACTGAGTCCTCCTAAGTGGGGGCCGAGGTGATGTCAAATTACGAATCCTTGTGGGTTGAGTGTCTTTAAATAGAGGCCGAGATGAGATCCATATGTGCTATGTGATTAATGATTTGGATTATTTGTTGCATATACTTGCATTACAATATGGTTTGACGTATGAGTAATTAAATAATTAAAGCTCTTGTAGCTTACTGTTTTAGACGTAAATTTCTCTCAGGTTTAGATAAGGACAAAAAAGTCGTTGAATATTCCAACAAGTGATACTTGAAAGTCATCAGAAGTATGAATTAGTGTATCGCATAAATAATTTAGAGGTGCTTGTGTGTAAATGAAGTTTTATGAAATAATTAAGTAAGGGGTTACAAAAACTATAATTTATATGTGACAAATATGATTTGTATAACTCAAGTTCTTTATTAATTTATGTATAAATAATAATTATTTCATGAGACTTTAACCCAATAAAAAACATTTCGGTATAACTTATATAAGCTCACGATATTTCGAGTGCCTAAAGTAAAAAGGTGAAAGAGGAAAGAAAAGGTGATAATTACAAATTCCATTACTACCCACCATTTTGTTAAATGATATTTATAATTATTATTAATGGAATTAATATTCCTTGAGGTAATTATCACCATTCATAATGTACTGATTTTCTATATATATAAAAAAAAAAGTCTTCACAATGATATTTACAGAAATTTAATTAAATATATGATCCATTTATATTGATACATACATCTTAGGAAGATATTATGACATATTTTTTTAAAAGATAAATAACCTTAAAAAATTGAAATTTATGAATAGTAAACTCAAGACTTTCATTGAAGAATCTTAAAATCAGCCGAATACGATTCAAAGTGATGTATCATTTACTCATCACATTTCACACTCCACCCATACCATTTACTCTACGTTTCATGCTACCGACCCCTCCTTGTCTTTGAACCACGACATCTTTCTTTTTCTCTATCATCTCTCTCTAAATAATTTTGTTGTTTTATTTTTAATTTAAAATGAGAAAGTAAAGATCATTTTTGAATTTAAACTGTGAACTGTTGTGAAAAAGTAAAATGATGTAGCGTTGATATGATAAATATGTGAACTATAAAGAGTGAAAATCATTTCCCATGGACTAAAGCTCAACCAACAACTAAACCACCATACAGGATGTATTATTACATAGTAGATTTAGAAGGATTACAATGGTGTTTGGATTTGTGTTTAAAAAAGTGTTGTAGCGTTTTAAAGACTAATAATCAGATAATATTTACAAAAAAAGTATGACAATAGATTAATTTTTGACGCAATAAACCCTAAAAAAGTACACATACGTGAACGTATGATTTTTTTTTATTTTCAGTTTACAAAAACGATTTTTTTTGGTTCATATACTCCGATATGTTAATATTTGCATTTTTTATATAAAAAAATATTTTATCTTGATCGATACTTACAGAAATCTTTTAATATATGGTACACATACGATCTTATTTATATGTATGTGTTGTTTGAAAGCTTATTTAGTTCATATGATATTGATTTTTCATGAACATAAATAATTCAAAATGAATAAGACACCTAGCAAACAAACTAGATCATGTTCATGATTATTAGGAAAAAGGTTCTATCTTATAATCACTATCAAAAATTTAGTGGTTGCTTTTGATCAATATGAAAAAAAAAAATTGTTCCTATATTCAAAGTTCCAATAATTGTTATTAATCATTTATGATCACAATATCAAATAAAATGATGTTGTCATACATACAGGGTCATTTCTATCATTTTTAGAACTTGAGATATAAATTTGAAAAAGCTCTCTAAATAGTCAAAATTTACAAAAAAAAAAAAAAAAAAAAAAACTTCTGAGGTCCTCAGTAATGTACAACAATACAAATGAAAAGCAAGTCAAACAAATTCAATCATAAGACCTGTCATCTAGATAGAATACGTATGGTTATACATAAACATTTGGAGGTGGCATTATTACGTTGTTATTTGTTATTATAGTTCAAGTCCAAGGAATTTTACGACGACTTATATCACTAAAGATACCTTAATTCCAAGCAGAATACTAGGTTAAACTAATCCTAGTCTAATTTTACAGTCGGTGTATTGACTTGATGTTGTTTTAGTTGATAGTTTGATATTTTACAGTTAGTTTTCCTTTATATTGGAATAATCCACAAAATGTTTACTATTTTGATATCTCTTAAGTTGTCTTGAGTTTACTTTTGTATTTTGATTTTGATTTTTTTTTTTTGGTTTCTGTCCTTCTTCCAATTAAATATCTGATTGCAAAATAAGGACAACTACTGTTTAGTTCTCCATCTACTATTATGCATTTTCACTCGGTTACAGTTAAAAATTGTGTCATATGAGATTGATGATTTGTATTGTCAGGTTGTTCCTCAAATTTTTTTGGTAGGTTTTATACTCAAAGAACCCTTTTGCATTAATCTTGTTCAATTATAGTAATTTTAAGACTGATGCACCATAAGGTAGGAACTCTTCAAATGTTTTTGTATAATCGCACATATTCTATCTAGATGACAGTTCTTATGATAGGAACTCTTTACGTCATTCTATCTTGCGTTTCAAATTTTAAGACTGGTTTTTTGTGTTGTACTACTTTACATTATGGTAGGAACTCTTTATTTTATTTTATTTTATTATTTTTTTGTGAATTTTGGTTATAAAGAGGACCTTTTTAAATTTATGTCCTGGGCTCAGAAAATGATAGGAACGACCTTACATATTAGACTAGAGAACCAAAGCTAATTGAATCCAGCCATGTGTGTGGAGAGAGAGAGAGAGAGAGAGAGAGAGAGAGAGAGAGAGAGAGAGAGAGAGAGAGAGAGAGAGAGAACCTAAATTTCGTGAAAAATCGGATAACCAATTTAAATTATTAATTTTTTAATCATAAATTATTATTTTTAATAAATTTATACATTTATTGATATTTTTAAAAATAAACTTTTCTTATTGATTCAGAATACACAATTTTAATTGTGCATAAACTCAATGAGATTTTGTTCAGTAAGAAAAGTTTTACACAAATAATATCATGCATTTTATGCAAAAAAAAAAAAAAATTATATTTTAGAAAATTAATAATAAATTTTTAAATCGACTAAAAATAAACAATATTAAGAGAGAGTGGTGAATCACATGCAATAGAATTATTATCTTAATATCTGTGGTGTGAAATATATTAATTATTTATTTCCAAAAGTAGATGGTAATTATTAAAGGTGATACGTCTGATTTTAAATTTTTTTATATGTTTTAGCCCAAGCCTAAGTCTAAAATATCCAACCAAAAGATATAATTAAATGAGTAAACGTGTTTAGTTTTTTAAACGGATTTTTATGCAAATAAAAAAAAAAAAAAACCCTTCAAGTTCGATCACTTTTGTGATTAAAATACTCAAACGTTTTTGTTTTTATAAAAAAGTTTAACTAATTAAAATTTAACAAAATAGTATCTGGTTGCAACAAATAACATATCGGTTTTATGAAAATTTAGTCGGTTTTGGGTTTCTTATGACAAAATCCATGGTTGACAGCTTTAATTAGGTTTCTTCTACGTAAATATCTCTTCTTCTTTTTTTTTTTTTAAATATTATTACCTGTATTTGTGTTCCCAAATTTTATATTGTATCATTGCATAAACCTAACAACGATAATTTAAGGATTGATATTTAAAATTTTATAACGGGTTTCAACATATTAATTGAGACTACTTGCCTTAAAAAAAGTGACACTTCTAGTTGTATAATCAACATATTGATGATTTACATATCGCTAATAACTTACACTTGTTGTATATAGCAAAATAGAATTTGCAATTGCTCGTTATGTTGTCAAATCTTAACAGACAAATGTTAAAAAGATTAACATTTTCGGGTTATAAATAACGCCAAAACTACTGCCTCCGTCTCAAATTAATTGTTTATTATTCCTTTTTAACCTGTCTCAAAATGTTTTAAAAAATTGACTTTTTGGATAAAACTATCATTTTATTCATTAAAGGTTTTAATTATTAGGGGTTACTAAAACTATGTGTTTTTATCTTTTTTTTTTTAAACAGTAGAACACACACCCATATAATCTTATTGTTAAATCTACATCTTTGTCCATAATGGGACTCGAACAAGTATAAATCGATATAATTGATGAATTACATATCGAACCCTCCAACAGTGGGGACTCCCTTAACACCTGGCATCGTTGGATTACGAACTCTTTGATTTTTTTTTCTAGTTGACATTTATTTTGGGACAGATAAAAAATATTTATAAAAGGAAAATTATATAAATTAAAGAAAAAATTTAGTCAACAAAGAACAACGAATACAATACTAAGGTCTATTAATTAAAATACGTCACAGTAACATGGAATTTTTATCGATTTGTCAAAAAAAAATTTGTTATATAAACTTTAAAAATTTTAGTCTACCGTGAGTATTTCAAAAAGTATATTTGTTTTTCAATTTTTTTATATAAATATGTATAGGGAAGATTATACACAAAATACTTTTGATATTTTTCGATTAAGTCCCTGTACAAAAAACGTTTCCATAAAAGTCCTTCAACTTGAAATTTTTTACGAATTGTGTTGTTTTATGAGATTTTTAAAGGATATTTCAGAAGTTTTTCATAAGATTTGTTAAGTTAAAAGGCTTTTATGAAAACATTTTATGTGTAGAGATTTTTACGAAAATATTTTTAGGTTGAAAGATTTTTATTAAAACCTTTTTGGTACAATGGTTTTTTCGAAAAATGGTTTTTTACATGATTTCAAACCAATATTAAAAGAATACTCTTCAGATCAATATACATTTGATTGATTAATATTCAAAAGATAAATAAGGTAAACATCTCAAAATTTGTGTAAATCATCAATCATTCACACAAACTTAACGTAAATGGTCGCTATTCATTGAAATTGTTACATAGTTTTTAATTTGTATGTGTTTGTGTGTGTTTTTCCCAAAGAGTCTTTTATTATTAATTTCAACAAAATTATTAAAATTTTGAACAAATTAATTTTAAACGAGGTACATTTAGTACATAAAATTTTTAGAGATACTATTTTTTAATTATACATATTGGGAGGTGATTCATACATAACAAACCTTTTTCATACACAACAATTTTACATGAAATGATTATTCTATCATTACTTGGATGAGATAATATATATATATATATATATATATATATATATATATATATATATATATATATATATATATATATATAAGGATTATAAAAGTGTTAGTAACGGTAATATAGTCATTTTATAAAGTTGTTGTGTATAACAAATTATTATTATTATTGTGTGAAAAGCACTGTGATTATCATATTATCGCGAGATTTTGTTTATGCATAAAGTCCGTCTTTATGCACACCACTTTCGTGCATAAAATGAACTTTATCCACAAATAAAATTTCGTGTTTTGTGCATTATCAAAAAATGTTTTTATAAAGGTTCTAAAAAAAGTTTACATTTATTAAGAATAAAAAAATTGTGATGAAAAACATGAAATTTAAAAAGGTTGTGTCGATTCTGCATTAGATTTTAAAAGTTTACATTTATACTCACATTGTTTTTTTTTATTTCTCTTCATATTTATCTTTCAATACAAGAATTTACACGGGAATCATAATGCATCACACGAGAATCATGATGCATTTGTGGTTCTCTTTTAGTTTTTAAATGCTTGTTGGTGTTGAGTGAGAGAGAGAGAGAGAGAGAGAGAGAGAGAGAGAGAGAGAGAGAGAGAGAGAAAGAGAGAGAGAGAGAGAGAGAGAGAGAGAGAGTGGGAGAGAGTGAATGGAGAAAACTTTCTACTATCTCAACTTGTTACAACGAACAGATGAATAAATATATGTAGAGCTTACAAAGAAGTGAACCTAATATAACAAACTAAAACTGAAATCTAACTAACTATAGATGTAGAATCGCGTTTGACAAACAGAGAATAACCTTTAAGCCATAATGCATCAGACTATTTGGCATACCATTACCTTGAAGTCAGTTTAAGACCGTAAAGAGATTTCTTGAGCTTGCAAACTAAGGTGGATGAAGGTACAAATAAACCAGGTGGTGGAGGTTTCATATTCTTCATGCAAATCCCCATAAATAAATGCATTAGTAACATCTAATTGATGCCTTTTCCAACCTATTTTACTAAAGTGGCAATAAACTTCTAATGGTTACAATAACAACTGAATAACAGGTTTTTGAGAACAACCTTTTATAAGCCATCGAGCCTTACATCTTCCTAATGTTTCATCAGCATTATACTTTACTTTATAAACTCATTTGCCACTAATTGCCTTTTTAATTTTAGGCAGATCTGTAACTTCCCATGTGTTTGTAGCACTAAGGGCTTGTAGATCTTTGTCTGTACCTTCAACCCAAATTGGGTTATTTGTAACATCACACAATAAGGTGAGGTTGTCTCTATGTCTTAGGTTCTAGAAATAAAACCGTGAGGCATTTGCCAAAGCAGGCAATATCTTGTCTCAGGGTGGTCTGGGATGTTAAATTTTTAGTAGCTTCCTTATAACAAGAAGACTCAATAATTTCTGACAAAATATGTACTAACTGTTGACTTTGAGATGTGAAAGCAGAAAAACAAACTAAACCAGAATTACAACTAAGAAGTTAGGATTGTTATTGGGAGAAATATTTGGAGAAGATGACGGATTAGAATGACTATAGATGTCGAAAGATTTAATCTTGAATGATGGGATGATTGATAATGGAATTGTACTTTGAAAAGTTGAGCTCCATTAGATTGGCCATACCTATCTTTGACAACATTGATCAACCAAGAAGTAACCATATCATTACAACATATCCATTGATTGAGAAGATTAAGAGAAATTGTTAGGCGAACTAAACTGCCACCAATAAAACCAACTTTGTTTTTGGCTTAAAGAGCAATCTTAATGGACTTCTTCCATGAATTAAATCCACTGCCATCAAAATTTTGGGAAATAAGGCTCATACCAGGTGAATTAGATGGATGAAGATAGAGAGGATTAATAGGAGTGATGTTAGAAAGAGGATCAGTAGGTGTGCTATTTGGTGCCATTGGTTGAGGAATTTCGTTAAACAGTTGGTGTGGAGATTACAATGCCACAAATCTTTATCGCAGGATCCTGATATTAATCTGATACCATGTTGGTGTTGAGAATATACAAGACAGAGAGAGTGGAGAAAACTTTATGTTATCTCAACTTGTTACGATGAACAGAAAGAATGAATATGTGTAGAGCATACAAAGAAATGAACAAAATATAACAAACTAAAATTGAAATCTCATCAACTATGCTAACTAGATAAATGTATATAAAATATCTTTCTACATATAGTTTTTTCTTGAACCTCACTTTATATATTACGATAAAAGTTAAGTAGAAAAATGATAAAAATAACAAAATAGTACTTGCAGTGCTTAAATATATTTTTTTTATGTTTAGTGATCCAAATGAGAAAAAGTTAATTACTCAGAATAGATTAAAAATATAAGTTTGTTGCTATATGATGCTATTTGACTTTTATACTCATTAATAATATTATTTAATAATATTTCGCGATTTCCTAAAAACATTATTATTTTAGTATAAATAAATACAAAAAGGGAATAAAAGTGCCGTTAAGAAAAAGTTACAAACATGTGGAAAAAAGAAAGCCCACTTTGAGATAACATTGTTGTTTTTGTTTGTAATTACTCACAAACCAACGGTAATATCACTTTAATTAACCACTTTGAGATTAAAAAAAAAAGATACATAAATATTTCGTCTGGTATTATGAAACTTAGGGACTTTGTCTCTGTCGCATTTTAATTATATGAATGATTCATACTTTTCAAAACTTTATTGGTTTTAATCACTGAAACTAACGAATAGTTAACACTCTATTAAGGTTAAGAGCTTTTTCGTCTTTTTAATTTTTAGGGATCATTTATGAACTTCTTTGATTTTATTTTTTTTATTCTTTTTAATATTAATTTTTGTGTTTTTACATTATACACATACACATTTGTATTTAATAAGTTTTTACTTTTTTAATCATTTATGTATCTTTTAATCAGTTTGCGTAATTTTATAATGTTGTTTTTGTTTATATCATAATATGGTTTTATTAAGTTTTTAAGTGTTATATCATTTATATATTTTGTAATAGCTTGCAAATTTTTATATTTTATATTTTTGTTCATGTTAATATTTATTTTTATTAAGTTTTTAAGTTTTATCATGTATTTACGTTGAGTAAAACTTTATATAATTACTGGAAAAACGACTAATAATTGTGACTTTTGGTTTAATATATCAAACGTAAAACAATCAACCAATCGAACATCGGAAAAAACAAATGGTTCCGCTATTTTTTGATCGGTTAAATTGAAAATATGAATGACTCGTCTTTTAATCTGTTCGAAAAAATTAAATATCAGAATAATTCGTATTTTTTACGATTCAAAAGAAAAACTAATAAACAAATGAGTTATTTTTTGATCATAATACATGATCTTTAATTTTGGTCAAATTGTAGTTATAATGTTTAACTGCTACTACCCGTATACTTAACTAGAAAATTTTAACCAAAATTAAAAATTATGTGTTACAACAAAAACTAACCACACTTGTTTTTTAATTTTTCAAAACGGAAAAAACGATAAGCAGTTTCAATTTCAAATTAAACAAACAGAAACAAGACCAACCAATGTAATGTTAAATATTTAATATATGGAATAACAATAAACCATTAAGTTTTAAATTTAACCGAACGGAAAAAAGACGAATCTATCTAAGTTTTTATGTTTTCGACAAAAAAAAAATCTAAACTATTTTGGTTTTTAATTTTTCCAAACGGATTAAAAAAATGAACAACTCATATTTCAATTTAATCTATCGAAAATATTGATGAACCGTATGTTTTTTCCGATCAGAAACATTGAATTTTAGATTAGGTCACTTTTAAGTTTGGTTAAACTAAAAGTAAAACTTATTAGTCATTTTTCAGTAATTATACAAAATTATGGTGAGGGTAATTAAATGATACAAAGTTAAAACCTTATTAAAAATATATATTAACATAAACAAAAATACAAAATTTTGCAAGCTATTTAAAACATATACAATGATAAAACACTTTAAAACTTATTAAAACTATGACATAAATAAAATAAAAATCATAGATTATGAAAACTAATTAAAAGATTTATTAATAAAATATTAAAAACTTATTAAAATAGAAATGTATTAATAAAACATAAAAACTAATACTGAAAAACAAAATAAAAACATAAAAAATAAAATTAGAGAGAATAAAAAAACAAAAAATTAAAAGGTCATGAAAGAAGTTTTAAAATGATCCTGAAGAGTCGAAAAGACCCTTAAACTTAACAGAGAGTTAACCATCCATTAGTTTTAGGGACTAAAAGTGTAACATCCGTCATTTCGACCTGTACATGGAATTATTTTAGTGGATGAATAATTTATTAATATTGGGTTGATCCAATTATATCCCGTTTCGTGGATTGATACGTGTCGGGATTGTGCTTGCGTGTCATCGGGTTTAATTTTAATGAACGGATTATGTTTCTGGGATCGCGGGATTAAATTAATTAAATGGGCACTAATATTGAAAATGTGATATCGGGTTCGGGTTAATGGGTTCGGGACCGGCTAAATTAGAAGCGTATATATGTTTGAGCTTATCTCCCTCACTCTTATCCACTTCTAAATACCCTAAAAGTGTATGTGTGTGAATTGTGTGAAGAGCTCCAACAAAGTGAAGCCTCAAATCCAAAGTTCTGCTGAAATTGAAGCTGATTTTATCATCTTTATCTCCTCTTTTGGTGTTCTTGATCTTCAAGGAGGTAAGTAGCTTGATTTGAGGTTCTAATTGGGGTTGTGCATTGAGAAGTTGTTTAAATTGATTCTTGAATTGTAAAGGGTGATATGTACTGATTATATGTGGTCATGTGGGTCTAAAATTGAATTGAGAGTAGTTGTATACTCCTGGACAGCCATGAAAATCGCAGGGCAGAGCTGAGGGTTTCGCGGTGTCGCGGCGCGACCAAGGGCCTGCAGGAGAAATCCGAATTTAGTCTTGTAAAAGGGATTTTGGGTCAAATTGTGTCGGGTTCCTTTGGGATTGCTCGGGATGGGTTTTGTTTGGGTTTAGGGTCTCATTGGGATTGCTTTGAGTCGGGTTTTGGGTCAGGTCCGGGTATCAGTTGAATTTCGGTTCCGTCGGGTCGGTCGGGTCCGAGTCGATTTTGTGTTATTATGGGATTGTCGTGTGTGCATCGGCTAAATTGTGTTTAATCTTCGGGATATCCGTGTATTACAGGGACTAGCGGACAGCGGGCCGGATTCGATCAGGGTGCTCAAACTTCGGGGAATCAGTCAGGTGAGTACTCGAGTCGTTTTCTTAACGCGCGCCATCTTTTACATTATAGTCGTGTAGCTATATTGTGTGTGTTATATATAAATGAGACAGGGACGTGAACCTCAGGTATACTCTATTTCCTTATACGTGTTATGTATGAGATATGAGATCGATCCAGGGGTCCGTGATGTGTTCCATACGGACAGTGAGTCGCGAAAGGGATCGCGCGGGTTGGCTGTCCCTAACAGTCCTTGGGGCGTATATATACGGCAGGGCCTGTAATCGGGTCGCTCCTGTGCTACAGGGTTATTGCCGCCCACTGCTGTGTGCGGTGTGTCGGCCGGGGAAGGGTCCCCACAGGGCCAGTGTACTATTCCGATCTCATACTTGTGTTTATATACCTGAGATGCGTGTTGGGCTATCGGGACAGGGATAGGGATTGCGTGTTATGTGCTTATGTGCAGTGTCAACCCTCGTGTGCTCACGGGCTTTATAGCTCATGTATTCGAGTCTAACATGTTCAGAGAATCAGAAAGGACCACGGCAGCCGCAGCCAAGGTAGATCCGAGATGGATTGAAGATCCGTAACGGTTTCATGTTCTGCATAGAACAATCTGTGATAGTTGTTTTGGGAATGTATGTTGGTTTTAATCGGGATTTGCGAATTCTCTGGGATGTAATCGTATGTTGTTATCTATGTGTTAAAGTTTTAAATTCGCTGTAATCAGCATAATCCTATGACACGTGTATTATAGATCCGTTGCGTTATTGACACTTATGATATTATATTGACGTGACGTTTCCGGGATCGGGAGGGGTGTTACAAAAAGCAAACAAATTTTAAAAACTAGTGCCCATTCATGTAATTAGAAAGCGACAATGACGAAATCCGTACGTTACATTACACTACAATGACGATTTGTGTAATTTACTCTTAGTTTATTACCTAGGGTTGACTTAATAAAGTGGATTATTTGATTCAAATTTAAATTAGATTGTAATAAATGACGTGTCAAATTGAAAAAAACAACAAATGATAAAATAAAAAAGAATATGACAAGTGACAAATTTTTATCATTTAACGGTACTTATTTACTTTTAAAATTTTTGATTTTATTTTTAAATAAGTTATTGTTTATTGTTTTATAAATAATGTTAAGAAGGTCGGAATCTCTTCGACCCTCACAAGTCACAACCCTTAATAGAGTGATTGTCAAGTAATGTTTAACGAACTAACAAAGTAACAATACGTTGATTCAAATTGAGTTGATTATTAGTTTATTACTTTGAAGCTATGTTCAAAATGAGATATATTCGAACAAATTTTATTTTAAATATAAAAATAATATAATAGAAACTTGAAATAAAAATGTAATGACTAACTTATCTTAATTTTAAATTGATTTTCATAAATTTTCTTAAAATTATATTATTTTTAAAAAAATATATATACAATAAGGAAACCTGAAATAAAAATCAACCATAAATAATTAAATATGCTAACCCAATATTTGCAAATAAAATAAAGGGAAAATTGCGCAAAAAACCTCTAAGTTGGATCATTTTTGCGATTAAAACCTCCAATCATTTTTCATTGCACAAAAAACCTCCAACCGGTTAAAACTTTGTAAATTTGGGTTTTTTTCAAAAAATCTGACTAAACCGGTTGCAACTTGATGACGTGTAACATTTTTAAATAGATTTTTGCGTAAAAAACCTCCAACTTGTTTAGTTTTTTCAATTAAAACCCCAAATCATATTTCATTTGATAAAAAACCTCCAACCAACAAAGATAATTAAAATTGATTCTTCACTGATTTCATTTTGATGACATGTATATTTATTAAAATTTTATTTATTAAACAAAGAATTCGTTTCCCAATGAAACATCCACCCTCTAGGCTAGCGAACCTCACTACTCTGGCTGATCATATTCAGAAGCTAAAATGAAACATAAATAAACGAAATTGAACATAAAGCTGAACCTAAAAATGCAACTCGTGAACACAAAATGAAATCGATTCCATCGGCACAATTGAAGTTAAAATTCAAGATTAAACGGAAAAAGTTAATCGAACATACATACATACATAAAATGATAAAATAAACAGCACTGAACATAAAGAGAGGATAAAGTAGTCGAAGTTGCCGGAGGTAGAGAAGTAGAGAAAATGTAAATATTATTGTTGGTTAGAGGTGAGAAATATATAGTTAAGGGTTTTAATAAAAAATCACAAATTTCGAGGTTTTTTATGCAAAAATTCAGTTTAAGAATTATACATGCAGTGCCACGTAGGCGCCACGTAGGCGGGTTTGCCATGTGGACGCTACGTGTGTGCCATGTAAGCATAGCAACCTAATATAACCGGTCAAGTCCTAATTTCAAAAGATTTTACCGGTTAGAGGTTTTTTGTGCAACCAAAAATGGTTAGGGGTTTTAATCATAAAAATGGTCCAACTTTAAGGTTTTTTTGCGCAATTATTCCTAAAATAAAATACAATCCAACCAAGTATCCAATAATTCCAACCCGGCTTTTGGATCCAAAATTGTGCCTTTTTAACTCAAAGTACATTGCCAGTTTGTGCCACCATCACCCCAAGACAACATCCCCACAGTATCCCTGTGACTAATCTCCCAAATCCCTTTTCTCTCATTCTTCTTGTGTTTGTTTGTGTCTTCTTCTTCTTCTCTATTTTATTCCAAAACTGCCCATAAATTCTCTCTCTTTTTCAATAAATTCCCTTTTTTTTCTTAAAATTATTTTGCCATCAGTAAGTAAGTTACCATTCCTTGAAGACCCATTTTCTGTTTCTATCTTTCAGAAATGGGTTCTTCTTCATCTCCTTCTAACAATGTCCTTTTCAGTCTTTTCATATGCATTTCTCTTGCACAGATTCCAATCTTCACTTCTGCTAAGGTATGATTTCTTCCTTTTGAACAAGTTCTATATATATATATGTATGCATATACATATATATATATATATATATATATATATATATATATATATATATATATATATATATATATATATATATATATATATATATATATATATATATATATATATATATACATATATATATATGTGTGTGTGTGTGTGTGTACCCTCAAAGCTTGTAAAATATGGTATATTGTCTTGAATAGAAATCTTTAGTGCATAAAAGAAGCATGGTATGAGTGTATATTGGAAGTTTTTTAAAGGGTATATAGGATAATATGAAATTGAAAGAAAAAATTGGATCTTGATTTGGTGCCTATTTTTCAAGAAAGTAAGTAATGATTGGTGTAATTGGTTTGTATTGTAGGTTTATGTGGTGTATATGGGTGGCAATGATAGTGATGACCCAGATGAGATTTTGATGAAAAATCATCAAATGCTTGTTTCTGTTCATAGTGGAAGGTAAATAATAATTACATTCAATTTCAATTTTAAATCTAGTGTTTCTTAAAAGGATAATTGCATCAATATGTAACCAACTTATGGCTGGGGTGTAAACGAGTCGAGTCAGAGCCCGAGCTCGTTTAAGCTCGAGCCCGTTTAAGCTCGAGCTCGGCTCGTTTAAAATATCATGCTCAAGTTCGAGCTCGGCTCGTTTCGAACTTTTTATGTAAAGCTCGAGCTCATCTCGTAAATAATTTTTCAAGCTGGGGCTCAGCTCGTTTTTTATATATTCTAACTTTTTAATTAATATTTAAATAATTTTTTATATATATAACTTGTTATTTTAATATATTTATATTTATTTAATCTATATATTATATATTTATTAATTTAAAAATATATTTATATATAGGCTCGCGAGCTCGATATGTGAAGCTCGGGCTCAAGCTCGTTTATTAAACGAGCTCGAATTTAAGTTCGAGTTCGGCTCGGGCTCGTTTAATTCGAGATTTTAACAAGTTGAGCTCGAGTAGCTCACGAGTAGATCGACTCATTTACACCCCTATTTCTATACGAGATAACAAACTAAATTTGTCCTTCTACATACAAAGGTAACATATTTTTTAAAAAAAAAAACTGTAAAGAAAAGGTAATTTTGTGTATATAGTTATTGTTTTGGCATTTTTAACGACATTTTTTCCATATAAATATCAAAGTTAGTTTATCGTTTTTAAAACATTTTAAAAGTGCATTATGTTTCTATCGAGAAAAATTTAGTTCATTACCTGAAATAGAAATCAACCTCAAGTATGATACGTTTTGATGCAATTATTCTTTTCATAAAAATTGGTGCTTTTTTTTTTTTTTTTTTTTTTTTTTTTTTTTTTAAAGTTGATGAATTTTGTGTTGAATCAGTGTTGAAGAAGCAGAAACATCTCATTTGTATAGTTATAAACATGGGTTTAGAGGTTTTGCAGCCAAATTAAGTGATGATCAAGCTCTACAAATTGCTAGTAAGTTACATTCTTTTCTCACTTTTATATTATTTTTCTAGTATATCACAAGGTTAAAATAGTCTTTTCATATAAATCAGATATAAACTTTAGGTCTTCAAACTCACTAAAAATAGAAAAAACTACATCAAAACCTGATTTAAAAAAAATAGTTAATCTAGTATTATATAACGAAAAAAAAAATCGAAATTGTGTTTGATATGCCTAATTCATATACCTAAATATATGTCTAAGAATACGATGGTGACGCTGACACAAGCCAAGATCTCTTAGATGAAGAGAGGCTTAGTCATATGAATTAGGCATGTATATCATTACTCAACTGAAAAGGACAAGATGGGCCATACCGCCATAGCACATGGCCCAAAAATTTTTTTTTTCTAGTTTTGTGAAAATTGACTATTAGATCCCAGTTATAATTACCAAACCGGGTTTTTAAAAACTAAAAACCCGGGTTCTAATAATAACCGGGATCTAATAGTCAATTTTCACAAAACTAGAAAATTTTTTTTTTTAACTTGAGGACTGTTAAAGAATAACATTGAGGACCCGGGTTCTAATAATCAAATTTCACTAAACCAAAAAGATTAAATTAACTTAAGGACTTCTATAGAAAAAAATAACATTGAGTGACGAAAACGCAAAAACAATAAACCAATATATAAATGACCTTTCTATGATTATTACCTAGGACCTCCAAAATCTAAGTGACGGCCCTGAGCTTACCTACTAAATTCGATTCTTGAATTTTGTCGGTTTATTATTAAATGGAGGGGAAGGGGGAATGAGAATTTAATGATAGAATGTTGTTATTTTTTGCAGAGATGGAAGGTGTGGTTTCAGTGTTTGAGAACAAAAGGAGAAGTTTGCATACAACACATTCATGGGATTTCATTGGTCTTGTTGGGGAAGAAACCATGGAAATCCCTGGTTTTTCTACTAAGGATCAACATAATGTCATTATTGGCTTTATTGATACAGGTTTGATTCTTATAAATACTCTTTTCTTTATTTGTATAAAAAGGTAACGTACTTATGGTTGTTTTCTATTTCATGTAACAAATTAAGTTTGTTGTTGTTAAACTCGTAAATATGGTTGTTTTTAGGGGTTTAATTACGTCAGAAGGTAATTTATTGTCATTGTTTTTTCAATTTGGGTAACATACTAATTTTTTTTTTCTATTTGAGGTAACATACTTTTCAAATCAAGTCAATCAACGTAAGGATTGAAAGGTGACAATTACTAACATGATAGTTCTTTATCCAGTCATCGGTTTTTTAATTTGTAATGTTGCTTAATTATTTTTAATATTGCTCAAAATAACAAGGTATTATCAAAAAGTACTTTTAAATTGCATAAAATAGTGCACATCATGTAACAATTAAATTGTCATTTCTGTAAAAAAAAATATTGATCGGACAAAGAAATGGTCACATCATAATTTTTACATTTCAATCCGATATGGTTACATTGATTCACTTAATTTGGAAAGTATGCTACTGTAATTAGAAAAAAAAATTAGTATATTACCCAAATCGAAAAAACTGTGACAGTAGGAGTAGGTTACCTTTTGACGTAATTAACCCTTATTTTAGTGTAAAGTGTCGCTAAAAGCAAAAGTTAAACCTTTTGTAGAACTTTTCAAGAGTAGATCGTACCTATAATATATTCAGTCATAACTATGTTGTCTTTTTATATAATTAAACTATTAAAAAACAAAACTTTAGTTTGAGGGTATATTCGTCATTTCTCATTGACAAAAACTTTGTTTTTGTTTCTTTTGAGAGTTCTTGTATCAAAATACAATATACTTTCAATCAATTTTTATTTTGGAAATGGAATTTTACTATTTTAAATTCCATGTTTGACACATGTTACAAGTTTATTATATTTTTTTTTTGACTTTTGCTAAATTGTTTTTCAGATAGATATTTATTTGATTATAAACTTATGATATAAGCCCTTAAATGTTGATTATGCAAACAAAAAAAAAAACTTGACTAAAGTACGTTACACTTTTATGCAATTCACCCTTTTTTAGGGCTAATTGCTTAAAATAGCAACAAAATTACTCTTTTTACAAATAAAAGTGATCCGTGATTAAACCTGACAATTCGTGTATTCGTGTCGTTTTCACGTGTCAGACACCGAATTTGACACGACACGAATACACGGAGGGGAATAAGTTGTATATCACTTTTTAAGATGTATTCGTGTCGTGTTGTGTCTTTCACGAACTCGTGTATTCGTGTCTTCCATTGTCAGGTCTATCCATAATAACTTTTTAACATCAATAGCAACTTACCATCATTTTGGTACTATTGATAACAAAAAAAAAACTGGAAGTATGTTGTTAATATTAGTACGAAATTGGAAGTTTGTTGCTATTTTAGTCAATCAATCATTTTTATAATATGGCATCTTACCCTTTGGTCTAAATATCATAAATCATTCGTACATGTTACTGATACAACACTTATTTACACGATGTTACGAAAACCTTATTTTTATTTCTACTTGTACAGTTTTATCGAACCGATACCAGAAATATGAAGTAATCTTTCTCTAGTCATGTTACTCTCAAAAGGAATGGGGATTTTGTTGTGTATTATCACATGTTGGAAAAGACACAACACATGACCTCTTTCAAGGACCATAAAGACAGATCTTCAAAGCACATTGCCATAATTCCACATTTTCTTTTTTTTTTTTAAGGAAATTTTGACTTATTTTTCTAAATTGGGAAAATTGCAAGCAATTTTTCTTTCTTTTTCTTCTTTTTTATTCAATTATAGCAATATTGTAAATTTTGTACCAAATAATGGAATTACTATTGGTTTACTCCCGATTATAGTATTTAACCGGCAAACAACAAGTAGGTTGTTATTTCAAACAATATATTGAATGGTAAAAAATAAAACTAATTGTCACAATAAGAAGAAAAAATAAACAGCAGGTTGTTATTTCAAACAATAAACCCTCCTATGTATAACCTTTTTTTACTGGTTAACTTTTGTTGTTCACCGGTTAAATGCTATAATCAGGAATAAACAAAGAGTTAGTTTCATTATATGGGACAAAATTACGAGCTTGCTATAATAAAAAAAAAAAGAAAAAAGAAAAAAGGTTGTGTTTTCTGTGATGTTACCGAAAGATATGAACTATAATTATGTTTTAAAATGATTTACAATGTGTTTATCGTTGTGGGATTTACAAAAAATCACACATTTTCGATGTTTTCGTTGATTATCAGCAAACTAATGTTTAGTTGACTTATTTTCGACGAAAATTTTCGTCGAAAACGAAAGGTTTCTAGAATACGTGTTCAGATCCATACTGATTTTAGATGTTTTCAGTTTGAGTTTTTCAATTTATAGCACTATCTATTGAAAACTTCATTTTTATGTTTTCAGACCGCATTTTCGTTTTCAAACGAGAGAATGAGGGTTTTGTAGAGAGAGGTGTGTGTGACGGTTGAACGAAAACAAAAAAAAACCTCTTTTAACCGTTCTAAACATGTTTTGCTTATAAAACATTTTTTTAAGAACACCCTTGTTGCTTTCAGTTTTATTAAAAACTCAAACCGAAAGTTTTCATCAACTAAACAGACTCTAAAGTTTCGTTATGTTTTCATCAACTAAACAGGAATTTGGCCCGAATCGGCGAGTTTTAGTGACACCGACATGCCTCCGGTGCCAGCTGGTTGGAGAGGAAAATGCCAATCTGGGGAAGCATTCAATACTTCACATTGTAACAGGTCTTCTTCTTCAATTATTATCTCCATGATTGGTTTCATTATTTTATAAGTGTGCAAACTAATATCAGTTTTTAAATGACGCGGAATTTAATTTGACTAAGGGGTTGTTTGTTTACCTCTTAATTGAATCATTAAGAAGTCATTTAAACGTAAAATGACCTCTTAATGAAATCTGAACAAACAATGCCTAAACTAGTAACGATCGCCATAATCATGAAAATGCAGAAAGTGGATTGTTATAATTAGTAAAATTTAAAGTACATTGCTATAGTAGTGAAAAGTCAGAAACTAGATTGCTATTATTATGTCCATGATTGGTTTCAGTATTTTAGAAGCGTGCAAACTAATATCAGTTTTTGAATGACGTGGAATCTAATTTGACTAAACTATTAACGGTCGTCATAATCATGAAAATTGTTATAATTGGTAAAATTTAAAGTACGTTGCTATAATAGTGAAAAGTTAGAAACTAGATTGCTATTATTCGTAAAATAAAAGTAGATTAGTAAAGTAGGTTGCTATATCTTGCAACTAACCGTTTTGTGACTAAAGCCTTGTTTGTTTTTTGCAATAAGCTCTTTTATATCTTCACGTGGAAGGATATTTTATTTTAACGGCAAATATGAAAATGATTTCTGTCATTTAATCTCTTAAAAACAAACAACACTTTAGTGATCGGTTTATATCTGATATGATCTAAGTTTTTTTCTTCACATAGGAAAGTAATCGGTGCAAGATACTATTTGAGTGGTTACGAAGCCGAAAGACAAGAAAAGCTCGAGAACGAGGATGATCCGAAGAACAAACGATCGTTTCAATCTCCGAGAGATAGTAACGGGCATGGAACCCATACGGCGTCTACAGCTGCTGGACGTTATGTGACGGACATGAACTACAAGGGTCTGGCTCGTGGTGGTGCGAGAGGTGGTGCGCCAATGGCTAGGGTCGCGGTTTACAAGACGTGTTGGGATTCGGGTTGTTACGATGCTGATATATTAGCGGCGTTTGATGATGCGGTGAGAGACGGAGTCCACATCGTGTCGTTATCGCTTGGTCCTGATGCACCTCAAGGAGATTATTTCAGCGATGCGATTTCTATTGGTTCGTTTCATGCGGTTAGCCGTGGAATAACGGTCGTTTCTTCGGTTGGTAACGAAGGGACGAAAGGTTCCGCCACGAATCTTGCTCCGTGGATCATTACGGTTGCGGCTACCTCCATCGATAGAGAGTTTACGGCTGACATTGCGATGGGAAATGGCGTTAAATTGAAGGTATATCTCGATCTTTCTTACGAGGGATGACAAAAAAAAAACAGAACCCGAAAGAAAAAACCGAAAACCGGGATCGTCACGTCGGGTATCATCAATCCCAAACCCGACCCAACAATCCTGGTTTTCGGTTTTTTTTGCCATCCGTGTATTTATCAGAACGAAAGGTGGTCTCGTAAATCTTGAAATTCGATTACGTGATCGATATCGGTTCGTTTTTGATCTTAACAGGGTGAAAGTCTAAGTGTTCTTCAGATGAACTCTTCTGCAAGAATCATATCTGCTTCAATAGCAAATGGGGGTTACTTCACTCCCTATCAATCCAGGTGAAGAATCAGGTATTTTTATCGATCGTTTCGAAGTAAACGATTATTATCGAGTAAAGTGAAGCGTTAAAGAAATCTTTACGTTCGTGGTGTAGTTACTGCTTAGAAAGCTCGTTAAACTACACGAAAACGAGAGGGAAAGTGTTGTTATGTCGGCACGCCGAGCGTTCATCGGAGTCGAAGGTGGCTAAGAGCGAGATAGTCAAAGCAGCCGGTGGAGTTGGGATGATTCTCGTAGATGACGACGTTGATGTAGCTGTCCCGTTTGCGATCCCGGCAGCTATCGTCCGGAGAAAAGTAGGAAACAGGATTTTATCGTATATTAACAACACAAGGTTCGGTAATCGTTACTCGTGTTCTTCTAAATGTGATTTTCTCCGAGTTAATGAGGGGTCGTTTGGTTTACAGGAATCCGACGTCACAGATTTACTCGGCGGAGGCGGTATTAGGATCTCAACCTGCTCCTCGTGTATCGTCGTTCTCATCTAAAGGTCCGAATGGATTAACTCCCGAGATTTTAAAGGTGAGATTACGTATCGAAGTTGTTTTTTGATCCAAAGATACCCGAGACTATCGGTGTATCCGTTTGTTACATGTTTATAGAAACGGATTTACGTGGTTTGCAGCCGGATATTGCCGCTCCCGGATTGAACATTCTTGCAGCATGGTCTCCGGCGATCGGGCAAAAACTAGAGTACAACATTATGTCCGGAACTTCTATGGCGTGCCCTCACGTAACCGGAATCGTGGCCTTGATCAAAGCCGTTCATCCGTCGTGGTCTCCTTCAACGATTAAATCGGCTATCATGACAACTGGTAATCATCTTTATTTGTACCTTTTAGAATTACGAATGGTCAAATGAACCGAGGACTGAAAACCGGAGTACGGATATTCCCGGGGCTCCTGTCCAATGTGGCATGAAGTCTCGGGCTCGAATACTGTTACACTATGTTTAATACAGAGAATTAAGGCTAGGGAAATGGAAATAAGAACAAACATGAGAATTCCTCTCATTTCCATTTCCCTAGCGTTTTCAAGATTATGTTTGTGCTATTTGTCCAAGAATCTGAATATCTGATACGAACAACGGTTAATTACGCAGCTTCGATTTTCGATAAGAGCGGAAAACCAATGAGGGTTGACCCCGAAGAACGAAGGGGGAACGCCTTTGACTACGGCTCAGGGTTCGTTGACCCCACGATGGTTCTCGACCCAGGTCTAGTCTACGACGCAACACCCGTAGACTACAAAGCCTTTCTTTGTTCAATCGGCTACGACGAAAGATCTCTTCGCCTCATAACCCGAGACAACAGCACTTGCGAAACCCAAACATTCTCGACGCCCTCCAACCTCAACTACCCTTCCATCGTCATACCCGACCTGAAGTCAAACTTCTCGGTCACAAGAACTTTGACTTATGTCGGAAACCCGCGACAAAGAACCGTTTATAGAGCCGTAGTGGCTCCTCCACGTGGGGTTCAAGTCGACATAGTCCCACGAAGGCTCGTTTTTGATAGATACGGCCAGGAAATCAGTTTTACCGCCACTTTCAGGACAATTGCACCATCGCGAGGCTACGTGTTCGGTTACTTGCAATGGAAGAACGGGAAGTCACACGTGATCACGCCTTTGGTGGTCCGTATCACGGCTTCGGACGTGGGCTCGAGTCCGTAATCGGAAGCTTTAAAGATTTGTATGAAGATTAGCATACTAAACTGGCTTTAGAAAAAGATATAAATTTCAATACAGATTTGTTTTGTGCAGTTTTCTTGAACATATAGAGAGGATTGGAAATGAATGGCATTTGTAGAATTATTTTTTTTAAAGGGAAATTTGCGCAAAAAACCCTAAAGTTGGACAATTTTTGTGATTAAAACCCCGAACCATTTTTTATTGCACAAAAAACCTCTAACCGGTAAAATCTTCTGAAATTAGGACGTTACCTGTTATAATAGGTTGTCATGCTTACATGGCACACACGTGGCGTCCACATGGCAAACTCGACTTACGTGGCGCCTACATGGCACTACATGTATAATTATTAAACTGAATTTTTGCATAAAAACCCCGAATTTGGTGACTTTTTCGATTAAAACCCTTAACTATTTTTTTTCTCACATCTAACCAACAATCGTATTTACCTCTTCTCTTTTCATCTACCTCGAGCAACTCCGATTACTCTATCTACTCCTTTATAATCAATGTTGTTTATTTTATGTATGCATGTTCGATTAAATTTTGTCGCATAATCTTGAATTTTAACTTCAATTATGCCGATGGAATCGATTTCATTTTGTGTTCACGAGTTATATTTTTAGGTTCAACATCATGTTCAATTTCATTTATTTATGTTCCATTTTAGCTTCTGAACATGATCGAACAGAGCAATGAGGTTCATTATAGCCTAGATGGTGGAGATTTCATTGGGAAACAAATTCTTTATTTAATAAATAAAATTTTAATAAATATCCATGTCATCAAAATACAATCAGTGAAGACTCAATTTTAATTATCTTTGTTGGTTGGTGATTTTTTATCCAACGAAATATGATTTGGGGTTTTAATTGAAAAAACTAAACAAGTTGAGGGTTTTTTTATGCAAAAATCTACTTAAAAATTTTACACGTCATCAAGTTGCAACCGGCTAAACCGGTTGCAAGTCAGATTTTTTGAAAAAAACCCAAATTCACAAAGTTTTAACCGGTTGGAGGTTTTTTATGCAATGAAAAATGGTTTGGGGTTTTAATCGCAAAAATGATCCAACTATGAGGTTTTTTGCGCAATTTCCCCTTTTTTAAATTATTAACAAAATTGTGATCGTAAATTTATTAAATTTAGAGATTGGGGTTTATCGAAATAAATCCAATTGATCCGTTTACCCCGATAACTTTAATAAATATGTTTTAATAGAGCTATATAAACTTAAAACTAAAAGTTAATATTCAAACTAATAAAATTTAATATATCTTATTATAATTAATTTATGTATAAATCGTTTAAACAAAAAAACTAATCATTAATAACTTTTAAGTTTATTATTAATATTATGTCATCATTATAACTTTTAGTCAAAAAAATCTTTTAATTATTGTTTGTTGTGATTTTGTGGAATTTAAGTATCTAACCATAAAATTTTCAATTAATCTTGAAATACTAATTAACATATGTTATTAATAAAAGTTGTCATTTGGCATCATAAGAAAATGACAATTTAGTTACTATTCTAATAGTAGTTATAGATTTGAGTTGCGTTGTTTTCCTAAATCTATATTATATATAATAAGAAAACCACCTGGAGTTTCTGGACCATTTGATGGAAAGAAATCAATGGCCCAGATTAATGACAACTCATAATTATTTATGAAATGTCTCTTATACCCTTAATTAAAATCAATAATTATACCTATGCCATATTTTTAATTCATTTCCAAATTTACTACATTACCTTAATTACATTAAAATTTGATTTTAATTTTTTCATTAATGAATTAATATTTACCTAAAATAAATATGTGTCATTATTATCCTTAATGATCATAGTTAAATTCAAATGGAAAATTTTGAATTTAAATGTAGAAGTGTAGTAAATAAAGTTAAAAATTTTTGTTAATTATATTGCTAACAAGATTTAAAATTTAATTGATAAAACTTCAATTGTGAATATGATAAATTTTGATTGTTGATTTTCAGATATTCCATTTTTATACTTTATCATATTCAAAATATATACACATTCACATAATTGAAGTTTTTTGTTTCTTACATTGATACATATGTGAAGTTAATAAAAATAAAAGAAACATTTTTCGCAAACACATATTATCTGTTTTTAATAATACAATATAATAATATTTTTCTAATTAATATCAAACAACTAAGTATTTTTTTTATCTTTAATTTAACCAGCTTTCAATTTTTTTTTAATTATATATAAATTTTATAATAATTTATTTAAATATAAAAAAATATGTATTTTCTAATCAACCCAAGTAATACATTATACATGGGTTGATTAGTCTATATATTATAATAAAACAAAACAATTCATGTCACATGTCACTTCTACAATACAATATTTTTCCACATATTTTTCCAAATTTAACACCTTAACTTAATTGCATTAAATTTTGACTTTATTTTTTTCATTAATTAATTAGTAATAAATTAGATTTTGTGACATTTAAAATTAATGTTTACCTAAAATAAATATCTATCATTATTATCCAT
This sequence comes from Centrapalus pauciflorus, assembly GCA_020465985.1. Classification (NCBI taxonomy): domain Eukaryota; kingdom Viridiplantae; phylum Streptophyta; class Magnoliopsida; order Asterales; family Asteraceae; genus Centrapalus; species Centrapalus pauciflorus. The sequence continues at coordinate 887,049 of JAANYP010000876.1, forward strand.
AATAATCATAATTAGATCCAAATGTAATAATTTGAATTAGTCGTGAAAATTTTTATTATTATGTATAATAAAGGAAAACATCAAATGTCACGTGTCACCTCTACGTTCACCAAAAAGATAATTACAACTTATAAAAATAAAAGATAAATATAATTTAATATTTTTAAAAAAGATAAATATACTCTATTTTTTAATCTGTAAATAATAAAAAATAAACAAAATTATTATTTTTGTATGTTTTTATTTTTACTCATATACATTTTATATAAATAAATTTAATAAAAAATATCCACGTAATACGTGGGTTATAAGCTAGTTCAAATTTAATTGAAAACCAACTACTGATCCATTCAACAGCCCAAATTTGAATTTATTTGTCTAGTTTAGGATTTGGATATCAAAAAACTTATATATCATGTTTGGTTGAAAAAAGTGGGAGAAATCTAATTTAATTTAGCATTTGGTATTTTCTTAACCTCATCATCTTCCCTCTATCACAATTATAAAGCGTTTAGTTTGCAAATCTTTTTCTCTGAAATTTACATTTTGTCAAAAGATTTGCATTTGTCAGAATTTTGTTAAAAAAATTACATTATCTTTTAGGAAAATGTTGCTAATCTGAAAAAAATAATATAACTGAGATTTAAAATCCTAATGGATGGCATGGTTTTTAAAATAAGAAAGGGATTTAAGCAATCCTGTGATTTTAATCCTTACCGGAATCTGCTAACCAAACACAGATATTTAAATATAAATACCATTAAATCTCAGAAAATCCACAAACGAAAAGTCTCTTATTATGTAATCCCTAAAACTAAGCTTTTTATAATCCTCTCATTAGTTCTTAAGTTTTCAAATCTTGTCATGTTCAAAGCTTGTCACGTCAGATTCCTTCTAATCTTGAAACAAAATTTTTTAAGCATTCTTAAGACGTGGTACAATTTTATAAGCATAATGTACAAGTCAAGAAAAAATTTACCTTTGGTTATTTTTCCATAATAAAGCAAGAGCATCTACAACACCATGAAAGCTACCAAACCGAGAACTAACCACATTTACACTCACTCCTAAACTCTCCGCTCCGGCCGCCGTCACCGGCCCATGCGCCGCCACCACCATCCCCGGATTTGCCCTCACCACCGCCTCCCAATCCAACTCCATTGCCTTCAAACTCTTCAACATCCCCTCTACTTCCGCTGTACTCGTAAACACAATCGCATCCACCACACTACCACCGTCTCTCCGTACCACCGCCGCCGCGCACTCCGCCCCCATCCACCGCGTCTCGTACGCGTTCACTTTCACTGCCACCCAACCTTTTGAATCTAAATCTCGTAAGAAATTAGGAACGACCGACGGTTCTTCCAATCCAACCACCAACGGCACCGGACACAATACATTCCGGCCACGTCCTAACCCTAGCGATTCCACCAGTCCTTCCGGCGACGGAATTTTAGGAACCAAAACCTTAATTCTGTCACTGTTGTTACAGATTTTACTAACGAATGAGTTATTGATTAATTCGGCGTCGTTTCCGAGAGCGCAGATTGTGAAATCTTCGCCGGAAGGGGATAATGGTGGAGATTTGAGCTCCGATAAGGCGTCGGAGAAAGCTGAGATGCCTGACCGGGAAGTGAAAGCGAGAACGGAGAATTGTTCAAGGAGTGGCGGAGGTGAGAGGTAATGGAGGAGAGACGATTTAGTGTGGGTTGTAGGTTCTACGGCGACGGTGGGGCACCAGAGCGGTGTCCAACCTTGAAGGTGGATGAGGCGGGAGAGACGGACGGCGTAGTTTTCCGGCGTGGTGAAGGCGATAAGTCGGTGGTTGTTGATGGCGGTTGAAGAGTTCATTTTTGCAGTTTTGCTTGCTCGTAGTTATTTTCTTATCATCTGGAAGAAAGGAAAAGTACACTTAAACCCCATCAGTTATTGGATTTTTGCAAAACGGTCCCTGTAAGAATCAAATATTTATAGGTTAAGATAAAATTTTTTAATAAATAAAACGTTAATACTATAAAAGCATATGAAATTCAAAGTATCCTTTTCTATAAATTAAAAAACGAAAATTATATATTCATACCGGTATGTTTTTTTACATGTTGACTATCATTTTGATCATTTAACTTTTTGATTTTATTTATTTAGCAATTAAATTATTTTTTGCTTTGATTTAGCTATTAAACTATTTTTTGTATACATAGTCATCAAACATTATTTTACTGACTGAAAATTGTCTTGATTTATCCACTAAACTATCATATTTTACTCCAATATAACCATTAGTTTTATTCATTAGTACAAAGTTAAACAGTAAACTAAAATTTAATGGCTAAATCAAGACAAAAAATAATTTAGTGGTTAGAGACAAATCTAAAAGTTGGATTGTATGACTTTTTTTTATATATGTAAGATGTGAATGTATATATGTACATTTAAATTATAAAAAGATAATATCCTGGATTCGTACACTTTTACAATGTTAACTTGTACATAAATATTAAAGAAAATATTCCAGTTAGAGTGATAAAGCAAGGTATTATATTTATGATGAATCCTAATCGAATATGATTGTTCATAGCCTAGTGGTTTGAGACATTAAATCTATAATGAAGGTTCAAAGTTTAAAATTTACATATATATTTTTTTTTAAACTATAATGTAACGCAAGTTACCTCTTTTATGTTGGCGGCTGTGTACAGGTCGATAGAACTTCGAGAAATACCAAATTTATTAGAAAAAATTATCAAGAAAATAATATAAAATACAAATTTTGGGATAAGAAAGATAATCAAATGTTATTTTTTACTAAAAAATAACATAAAGTTAAAATTTTACCTTCTTAATTGGTATCAATATCTTTTTTCTCAAATATAAATTTTATGTTGTCTTTTTTGTCTACAAATATTTCACCATTACCTTTGTTATATATTGAACAAGTTGCAATGTACATATCGCATGAATTATTTCTTTTGGGACGTGTAAGGTCACAAAATCAATGTCGTTTTACAAATTGGTAAAAGTAACATTTTAAAAAAACATTATTGCGAGTCCATCATTACATAAATCAGGTCAAAATCACAATGGCTCGTAATGGTCGTGTAAATTGGTAAAATATGAAACATTAATACAACTGCAAATCCGATGAAAATTCAGCATCAATTAGCTTCGATTTCGATTACATTATTTTTTGTATTCAGTTTCGGTTTTATCGGCAAATCTGATGAAAGTGAAAAGGAAAAAAGCGTTATTTTGAAAAAGTTAACACAGATGAACCATTTTTACAAGTATATAGTGTTTTGAAGACCATTTATGTAATTTTAAAGAACAGTGACTATATCCATTTTGACCAAACCGACAATTTTGTAATTTACTCTTTATTATAAATTGAACATGTTGCAATGTACATATCGCATGAATTATTTCTCTTGGAACGTGTAATGTCAAAATCAATGTCATTTTACAAATTGGTAAAATAAACATTTTAAAAAACATTATTGCGAGTCCATTATTACATAAATCGTGTCAAAATCACAATGGTTGTATAAATTGGTAAAATAAGAAACATTAATACAACTGCAAATCCGATGAAAATCTGCATCAATAGCTTCGACTCCGATTACGTTATTTTTTGTATTCAGTTTCGGTTTCATCGGGTTTGGTTCCAATCCAATGATGCCGGCATCAATTGGTTTACAAGAACCATACAAGGTGTTCTTACACATAAACCAACATATAAGAAAATTATACTTCAAAGAATGAAATAATAATTCCTATAAGACAGACAAATTGTGATCCAAAGGCATGAAGTATAAAAAAAAGATTCACACCTTTGGCTTCTTACCGAAAACTCGTAACCGCTCCATGACTGTTCGTATACGTTCTGATATATCGATGTAAAGGCATCTTTGTGCCAACTCGTCCATCGGCCCAAAAGGCGGCCAACCTTTCTTTGGTGAAGATGATAAATTTCTAGATGTCGATAGAGCTGTCTGCTTCAACTTGGCAATGTCAAATTCTATTGGCTCGCCGATGATTATATTTAAGTCCTTCTTCCATAACGGGAAAGGAGGTCGCCGATCAAAAATGTAATTTTCTGGCATCATCTGTAAATGAATTTAGTAGCATTAACTAAAACGAATTTGGTATGATCTATAACTTGGTGAAGAAAGAGTTATCATGCTGTCATTACGCAATGAAAGGGTTAAGTGTCATTTTGACCATCCAACTTTTAATTTTTTTTTTTTTAATTTAGTCATTAAACTATCTTTTGTCCCGATTTAGCCACTGAACTATTTTTTGTATATATATTTAACCACTAAACTTTATTTTTACCGATTTAACCACTGAAAATTGTCCCGATTTAGCCACCAAACTATCATATTTTTTTTTACCAATTTAGCCATTAGTTTTAATCATTTTTCCCAAAATAGAACATTAAACTAAAGTTTAGTGGCTAAATCAGGACAATAAATAGTTTAGTGGTTAAATGAGACAAATTTAAAAGTTAAATGGTCAAAATGATACCTAACCCTGCAATGACATTATCTTCTATAAACGAAAAGGCTTTTTGCCAAGGTTATACCAGTTCCATGTAGTCTCGGTTCTGAATGGTTTCAGTACGATACCAAATTAGTGGTAAATTTGTTACTGTCTAGTATTGGTTTTAGAGTTTCGGTTTGGTTTTGGTACTGTTTCGAATTCTGCACACCCTTATACCAATGAAGGGTGTTTAGAATTCGGATGTGAGTTTTCAGCCTTGTTATTTGATTCTTTTACGATTGATTTCAAGCCATATATTATTAGTTTTTAGTGTCCGGGTAAACTACCTGTTTCGAGGGATCAAATAACTAGGATTTGTGAAACGATCAAACACTGATGATCTGATTTAAAAAATACGAACAGCAGCACATCCTAACACCATCTCCTACAGCCCTTTTGTTACAAATGATTAATTGATTCAAGATTATTTAGTATTTGGTTTAGCTTCTGCTGTTTGCTATCATAATTATCAAATAATCAGTTTTTAAAGTGTTTGGATTTGCGTTTTTACTTGTAAAATGACCAAATAATCACTTATTAAGCAAATAAGCTACATTTTTTAACTTATGAAAAAGTGTGGTAAGATTAACTCTAAACGCAAATAATCACTTATTAACGTATGCAATCCAAACACTTTAAACCAATTATTTGCGTTATTGTAACGTAATAAGCTAATAATCACGTTCATAACGCAAAACCAAACACCCCTTTACAAAACGCTGCAACACTTTTTCAAACGCAAATCCAAACACCCTCTTAGTGTCATTTTATCATTTCATGCTATACTAGTATAATATGACCAGGATTTGCCAAACAAACACCAAATAATTGATTATTTCAATTTCAAACAGTAGAAACACGTCTAACGAACTATCTTCCTACAACTTGTTACAACCGATTGTCTGATTCAGATTATTTAACATCACATAATAACTTTCAAAACACCCCCTAAATCTTGCCAACCAGAACATAGAGGTTTGAGTTTCGCAAGAGACGTGTGGGTGTGGGTGTTTCGTCATATAAAAGTTTTCCTTTAAAGGTAAAAACTCATCTTCTATAATCTAGTGAGTTTGGTGTATCATGCGACCAAAATTATACAAGTACAGCTGTTGTATCAAATATTTTTCGTCATTATTAGTATTATCGTCTCCTGGTAATATACTTACATAACCAGGAAAAAAAAAGTAGAAAATATAGGAAATTTACCTTCTCAAAACCATTGTGGACGATCGGCAAGACTATTGGGGTAACTGGGGCACGTGCAATGAGACTTGCAGTTCCCCACTTCAAACGTCGGATGGGTTCATCTTCCTGGCAGACTTTTCCCTCAGGAAATGTATGTAGCTGTTGAACAAGATTTATAAGAATTAGAGTAGTTACTGATTATACTTTACGCAAAAAATTACACCATGAAAAGTTACTCTTGCCGAAGTATATAAGGTCATAACGTAACTATATAATGTGTGGAGAATCATTTAAACGATATAAATCAGAAACTATCATAATGCGAATAAAAGGGTATTTGGATGTGAGTTCTGAAAGTGATTATCTGTATCAGTTTCTAGTTTCTGGGTAACATATCGTTCTGCCTATCATTGTTAGGGGTCACATAAGCAGTTTCTGTTTGGAACTAAATGCAACAAAAGTACAGCTTAGTTGTTGTCATATGGTCAAGCTGGAGCTGCCCCTAGAAAGTGGGATTCCAAGGGGGTGGGGAGTTTACGGCCCAAATATCAAGTAAAAATATATCTATCTCTCCTATCTAATTGTAAAAAAAATCTGAAATCAGTAAAAGGAACTCACTAGTGCGACCGTCAGGTAGGTCATTCTTGGACTGAACACGTGTATTATGTATGAGAGGCTATATATGCCAACACGGATCTGTAAGAGATTGCAGTTTTTTTCAACACTCTTTAGAACAGATTCTCAGGGTGATAGAACTCCAAATTCACTGGCTTCTACCAACAAATGGTAGAACCTCACAATTTGTTGAACTAGATGTTGACATTTAGCTCCACTGCTAACAGAGTTACTTAATTATAAATACAATATCGCTACCTATTTTAATCTTTGTAACACCATCATTGTGCTATTTTGATTATGGAAATACCATTGGGCAAATAAACAGGCCTAACACAGAACCCAATAGAGAAATTAGAAAGATTTAGGTGGCAACTATTCTCAATACGGACTTAGTAAAATACAAATGTTGGGAGAGACCGAAAAAAGGGGAACCAATATTAGTCACACATAGCTTATCAGTGATGAGATGAATCAAAGGATAAAAGTAACTAAGAATGTAAAGTATGCATAACGTATTCTTGAGTAAGTAAAATAGTAGAAATATTGAGGAAGTACCCATTCACCATTACTTAACCGATCAAGAGCTTCATTCATGTGTTCTTGATGAATTCCACCACCCCTTGTAATTGGTATGCATTTTCCTGCAGACTTTACAGTTTTAAAGGTAGAACAAGATTTACGAGTTACGGAAATAGAAATAAAGATGTATGTACTGAAAAGCAACTGCAGTTATATATGATCATTTCTACAACCAATGAACTTTCCTTATAAAAACTCTAACTTGAGCCAATGTTCAACATATACGCATCGAGTAGAATAATATTCGATTATGAAATTAATACTACGGTTTCATGCATACAACATCTATGATACATGTCAAGTTGTCATTACACTCCACGGCCAAGTGGTGGCTGTTTTAATATGGTTTCATGCATACAGCATCTATGATACACGTCAAGTTGCCCTTACACAATCAATGGCCAAGTAGTTGCTGTTTTTCAAATTATTCATTAGTGGTAAAACTTGCACTTACAAATCAATATTCAATTTGGATTCCACGTAAGAATGCCTAGCATAACAGTACTAGCCACAAAACTCAATTTCCGTAATTATTTTTTCCTTTTCCCATGGTCATAATTGAGATATCCTAATTACAAAACCATGAAACAATTTGCAGATTCTAGCTAGTCTCTATGTAAGAATACATATGAGACTTTAGGGTGTTTGGATTTGCGTTTTGAGGGTGACTATTGGCTATAAAGGCTTTTGACAATCAAATCATTTTTCTGGTGCCATTTTTGTCTTCTGGTGCCCAAACCGCACTTTATAAAACCTTGTTTGGAAAAATTTCTTTGCAGCACTTTCGAAAACGCACTTTGCCAAAATGCAAATTCAAACACCCCATTAATTAAATAATCAATGCATAAAGCAGAACATCTTAGTTAAGCCAGTATGACATGAGGAAGCAAAAGACAGTCTAGAGGTAATGGTACATACAGATGAATAAACTGAAGGTATGATATCTAGTTTCATCTATGGTGTACAGAAACTTCCTCCATTAGGGTCCAACTCAAGGGAACTTCCCTGAGTCGAGCTGCTCGGTTCTTGGCTGGTCTTTTTTGCCAACTTTCAGAAATATTTTCAACATTATGCATCATTTCAAGGCTTAGATTATTACTTTTTTTATTCTTTTGATGAAATTATCATTCAATATTAAGGGGCAAGGAGAAGTTAAAATTTCCACCATGTAGACATCAAAAGACCATACAAACTCCGGAAAAAAGTACCATATACACAAATAATCACACACCAAGCCGGAAAAAGTATGAAAGGACCGTATTTTTGAAGCAAATGTCTTCAGCAGCTAGTACCCATCGTTGCAGGTTTGCATTACATGTTGGGAAACCTTTAAATCCCCACATAACTGGGTCATCCAACCTGTAATGATTAAATACTAATAAGAGAGTAAACCTAATACGAATTTATTAAAAAAACAGAATGATAAACAACGCCTGAAAATTTTGAACTTTACAAAGCCTCTCTTCACCAGAAATTTTACAAAATCACAAATGTGCATTTTGAAACAAACCACTGTGACTTGAATATTCAGAACCATAATCAAATAATCAGTTAATAAAACCACAGATGACCGGTAGCCCAGTAACTTTACTTCTAATCAATTTTCTTAAAGCAAACTGCAAACATCTTACCTGATTCTCTAACTCTGTTTATTTTAACCCTAAATTATAGTAAATAGTAGAATTAGATCCATCACTTTTACTCAAAAGAAAACTGACTGTAAAAGGAAGTTACTTTTAAACCAGTTCTAAATTAAACAATACACTTTTGATATCAATGTTTCTGTGTCTATGTTATAAGTTAATAATTGACTTGGTTATCTAAGGTATAAAAAACTAATATTATGTTTCATAAAACTATCCCTATTTGGTTATAGATTTATTCACATGACCTTAAGCATTGATTTTAAAAGTACATTTCTGAAATAGATTTGGCAAGGTCATCTTATCAGCAATCTTCAACACTCAACATTGGTTATTATTTTAAATTTGGTTTCCAAACACCCCCATAGTAGTGACATTCGAAATCAGCAGTTTGCCAGATACAGCCATTTAATGTCTCAGAAATTGAGCACCACAAATTCAACAAACTAATTAGAATTCAATTACCACACACCACAAAACTTTATTTCCATACATCCGAAGTAAAGAATTTAGGTTTCTCTAACCAACATTTTTCCTCAAAGAATACCTAATCAAACATCGGAGAACCTAACAGTGGCTTTTAATAAAATACACGCCTAATTTCATTCAGATCATCAAATCGAAGTCCCTAACCGACAGTTCACCTCATCCAATACCTAATCAAACATCGGAGAACCTAACATCATCAGTTACTAAAATACACGCCTAATTTCATTCAGTTCATCAAATTGAAGAGTAGGAAAGAATGAAGAAGTAATTAACTGACGTTGACATGTGATTGCTAACGGTGATGAGAGGAACACCGGGAGGTCGAGATCTGACGAGGCGGAGCAGAGTGTCTGCGTTGTGAACGGAAGTAGAGTTGAGGAGAGTTGCAACAGCTTTAGCGAATGTTCCGACCGCCATTATCACCGTCTTCCTTGGTATCCCTCCCAAGTGATTTGCTTTTCCCGCCCACTCCATTATCCGCCCCATAACTATTCGCCGACGACAACACCACCTTCTGCCGCCGCCTCACACAACTAATTTAGAATATCAGATTAGGTCAAACTTGATCGGCTATCAAAAACAGCCATGGAAACTGGAAAGCTCAGTCCGGAGGTTTTTTTATGAGTTCTGTAGAAGAAGAAAATTTTGATAGGAACCAGGGGCAAATTTGGAAGACAATTTTTTTATTTAAACCATTGAAAATCTTGGTTCCAAAATCGGTCCGAATCCAAAAAATAAACAAAAAATGTCTAAAATTAAGAACGAAGAATCAACCCAAAAACATCTGGTCCTGCTCAGTTTGGTCCTGGTTTTTTCTCCGGATTTTACAAAGAAAAACTTGAAAACAAAATCGAACAGAACCTGATGAACAGAAAAATGATTTAATAGAATTATAGGAACCAACAATCAGCATGAAAAATCTAATTTGGTTCAGCACAGTTCTAGTTTGGTTCAAATAAACAGGTTTTTGCGCATTCCTATTATGTCCTTTAAAACTTATAAAATATTATATCAATAACATTTGTTAATCGGTATCTCGTTAACTTGCAAAAAATATTGTCTGTATCTACTTTCGTTCTTTATATAAATAGTAGATTGCACTGGTAACGTTTCGTTTGTTTCTTTACTCGTGAATCTTACTATCCCAACTAGATTGCTTTTTTCATAGTAAATAATCAAAGTGAAATCTGTAAAAAATTATAGTCAAAAGCCATATCAACAGTTCTTTTTGAAAATGTTAACAGAATCTGATATATTAACGTTGCTTGATGTGATCCATACTACTTCAACTTATATCAGTTGTTTTTGGCCAACTAATCAATCAATACTTTATGACTAATAGTGATATTTTGAACTGGCAATAGGCTAACATTTGAAAAACTTATATGAGATGATGCTCTAAATTGAAGAATTGAACAATAACTTTCATTATAAGTTGATTGTATATTAATGCACATGATAACTATAAAGAAATGAAGTACTCTATTAATGGAGTTCTTGAGAATTCATAAAGGCAATACACAAGGATTCCATTTGTTTTTGTTTTTTTGTCCTAGTCAAGAAGGTTTTGACTTACTTTTTTTAGTTTGACCGATTATTGTTTGATCTAGTTGAATTAGTGGACGGCTCAAAAAGCAAAGTCATTAAATGATTGTTTGATCGACTGCATAATGATGTATTAAAGTATGATTCAATAAAATAGTTCCCGTTTACTCTCCATGAATAACCAACTGCGCAATCAATATCGTAACTTTGTTAAAACTAGTTTTTTTTATCTGTGTGTTGCGGTAGAACCAACAAATGAAAAAACATATATGATACATCTTTGATTCTAGCAAAAAAATTGCATTTGATTTTAACAAAGTACATTTAGGCTTTATCTCAACCATTGGTTTGATTTTTCTTACAACTAAATGACAAAAACTACGTATAAACTTAATTTTTTTCATCCATTTTTGTTACGTCATTTAAGAATCACTTTACTAATAAAACATGCTTGACCTTTAAGTCTTTAACCTATTTTACTTTCATTTATTTAACTTGCCATAAATTTGTAAATTTACATGTGATTGTTTAATATATAAATTGAAGTATTTTACACGTGGTTATATAGGGTAAGAGGTTATATAACGTTGTATTAGTTTTTCTCTCTTCACCATTTATATTATAATCTTTTGGAGATACCCACAATTCTAGTCTTTTGGAAATACCCAATATTTTAATATTTTGGTGATATTACCATTTGCCAAAAAAACAAAGAAAAAGAAAAGTCGTTGGCAGTGGGAGGAGACCGAGTCATGATCATTTTCAGCAGGGCCGCTAACAGGGGGTGATATTCCCACTAGCCTATGGCTGAGATGGCAACCGCCTACTTAGAGTGAAAGATATGACATGTTTTTTAAACCCACATTTCTATACATATTAGCGTCACATCAGTTTTTCTCTCTCCACCTTTCTAACTTGGAAATACTCATCTTTCTAAACATTTCCATATTTCTTAATTTTTTTGAAAAACTACACAATTAAAAATACAAACGTAAAATAATAAACTGAAATTATGAACATAAAATACGAAACTAAAATATTAATAAAACAATTAAAACTAAAATATTCAAAATACGAAACTGAAATTACAAATGAAATAACAATTACGAACGTAAAATACGAAACTGTACAAACGAAACAACAGTTATGAAACTAAAAATAAAAAAATACAAACATTTACGAAACTATAATAAAAATAAAAAAATTATAAAACCAAAATTATATATATATATATATATATGTGTGTGTGTGTGTGTGTGTGTTGTATATGTTTGTGTGTGTGTTGACAGTAAAGAAAAAAAAAAGAAAAAGGAAAGGGCGAGGACGTGCAGTGTGAAGGAGCCGGGGAGGGGTGGAACTCGTCGGGGCTGAGGTTGGGTGGCGGTGTAGCCGCCGGCCTCCTTGCCATGTGGCAAGGCCGATTGCCTTCCCCGAAGGTATACCTCATGCTCTTAGCAAGGGAAGTATACCCCTAGGCCTTACTAAATCACAAATTACGGTATTATTATTAATAAAGTCAAAATCTTTTAGCTTTTACTAAGTTTAATAAGTAATTTTATATGTATCCCCAACGTATTGACGTGAATTCATCTGATTATGTATCCTTTTATAATTGAATACTCTCTCCCACACTTCTTTTGTATTCCTATCTCTATACTATGATTTCCACTTACATCACTATAGATGGGAAGTGAGATGTGCACATAAAAAATAATACACTTTTAATGTTGTGTAAATATGTAGTTTTGTTAAGTTCGACATAGCTTTACATTTATTTTATCATGAATTCGTAAATTTGTTGACGAGTTTGAGGTTATGAAATTTAAAAAAAATTAATTATTGTTTCAACATGGTACATTCAAAACCTAAAATTCATTTAAGGCATTGTTATATGTACACCCATCTTCTTAATTTTTACTTATCACACACCTCCTTACTCACATGATTTTTGTTAATGGCGGTAGACTCAATAATTAAAAGATAATTTCTTCCCACAGTAAGAAGGTGGTATGTGATTAGCAATTTGAGGGGTTGTGTTTATAAAATTACTCTTCATTTAAATTCGGTAAGAAAATTATTCAACCGATACATTGGTGACATAAACACCCATGTCGTTTGATGAATTAGTTTATTACATCTTTTGTCACACATTCATACACTAAGAGTGTGGGGAGTACCCACCTTTCCCAAACCCACCTTTCTGTACACGTCAGCGCCACATCAGCTTTTCTCTCTCCACCTTTCCCCACCTTTCTAACTAGGAAATACCCACCTTTCTTAACATTTCCATCTTTCTTAATTTTTTTAAGATTTTAATTAATTTTAACTAACAAAACAAATACTAGAACTAAAATAATTAATTTCATAAAATATTTAAAAACTATTACATAAACTAAAAATTAAAAATTACTGAATTAAAATAAAAAAATACATAACAATAAATAAAAACTAAAATTACGAATGAACATAAAAAAAATACAAACTAGCCGTCTAAATTTGGTATCTGGGCAAGTGCAATATGTTCCATAAGATAATTTGGTATTACGAACGAAAGAATAATTACAAAACTAAAATAAAAAAATGCAAACATTTACGAAACTGAAATAAAAAAAATTAAAAAATTAAAATTATATATATATATATATATATATATATATATATATATATATATATATATATATATATAAAAGTATATATGTATGCTATGTTTGAAAACAAAAAAAAAAGAAGGGGGTGAAAGGAGAAGAGGGAAGCGGGGTGCAGCGGGGTAGATGAGCCGGGCCGGGGTTGGAATTGCGCGGGGCCGAGTGGGCGGGGTGGTGTAGCCGCCGGCCTTCGCTGATGTGGCGAAGCCGGGCACCCCGCGGGATGAGTACTCCGCACGCCCTAATGGTGTGTTTGACTTGCCAATATTAAAATGTAAGTAATTAAAATTTATTTTAATTGTGTTTGAACTATAAAGTCACTAGCTAAAATTTTATTTAAAAATGGTCAAAATTTACAATTACTTTTTTTTTTAATTTCTAACTATTTGCAATAGAATTTAGAATCCAATGCTTCGTTTTTGGATTCATGTTAACAAGTTTTCTTGTCAAAATCACGAAGATTCATATTTGAACAATATTTATTCCTATCGGGTTCAAGTCATGTCAGTTGTTTTGTATTGGTCTCATGTCAAAGCATGGGATTACCAATATTGTTTCTATTTTTTTCAATTTTTACATTAGATTTTGTTTTCGAATTCGTTTTTCTCATATTACATATATATATATATATATATATATATATATATATATATATATATATATATATATATATATACACACACACACATGTATCATATGTTCTCCACGAATGACAATTTTTCTTTTTTTTTCTTTTTATATTTTAAATTTAAATTTTCATAATACACCATCATTCCGGGCCGACCCAGAGCAAGGTTAACATGAGCAACCGCCCAGGACCCATTAATCATAGGGGCCCATTTTCAAAAAATCGGGTGAACATAGTTAGACCGAAACCGATTAAACCGGCCAAACCGAAATCATTCGGCCGGTTTGGCCGGGTTAGAAAAGTAATGTTCGGCCGACTGGTTGGAAAAGTTTTCAAACCGAGTTTACTGGCCGGCCGATGGATTGCAATATCAAACCGGCCGTTTCGGCCGAACCGGCCAAGTTAGGTTATATATATAAGTTTCTTTTGTGTTTTTTCATCAATTTTTAAATTATTTAAATAAATGTCTGTAATTATTTATAAATTGATTCTAATATTTTCTATTATAGAATCAAATAAACAAATACGATACGATACAAATGCAATTTCTTTGAACATATTTATAATTGTTAATCAAATTTCAATAAAATGCAACATCAATTTAATTTGTAACAATTTACATATTTAAGTTTAGTTTTTTACTAATTACAACAAGATATTGATCATATTTTTTTCTTTTTATGTTGTGTATTAATACACCAATTTATTTGTTTTTCTTTTTAATTTGTTAGAATATTTATAAATTAACTCAAAGTTTCTAATTCAAACCGTGAAACCGGCCGAACCAAACCAATTATTTGCGGTTTGGCCGGTCCAGTCGAGCCGTTAGTCTTGGCCGGTTTGGTTTGAGAATTTTCCAAACCGAAGTTACCGGTTTGGCCGAGATTTTAGTCGCCAAACCGGCCGAACCGGACCGTGTTCACCCCTACTATTATGTATACTTAGGTCTATTAACGGTTGAGCAAAATTACTGACTTGTCAAAAATTTTAGTTTATATTATATAATTATAAGTTTTGTTTTTTATTTATTACATTTACTTATTTTGATAATACATATATATTTATAGGGCTCCTTTAAGTTTTTGCCCAGGGCCTCGAAAATGATTGGACCGGCCCTGCCCTCATCTTAATGTTATTTTTTATTTAACCCTTTTATATAATACATTTTCATTTAGTCATGTTTTAACGTTTATTAGTACAACATTTTCGTACATACTTAGAATTATACTTTTAATTATACTTATGTTTGTAGTTGTCTTTTAATTATAATTATGTTTGTAGTATTTTGACGGTACGATCGAAATCCCAATCAGATAAAACTCAGAGAAATAACGAACAAAGAATATGGAATATGTTACTGATTTTCGTGTACCCATAAAATGACCAAAACGACGGGTAATTATTTGGCGGGTAACCGCCAAAATGGTCAACCGCTATTTTAACCGCCAAAAGTAACTATAATTCGAATTCAACCGAATTTAGGGTCCAGTTCGGATCATCCGAATTCGGGTCCAATTCGGATCATCCGAATTCAACCGAATTCGGGTCCAATTTCGCATCAAATTTCCAAGCTGACCTGGCAGCTCGACCCCAGCCAGAGGCTCTGCCCCTTGGACCCCACTACCAGGGGTTGCCGCCCCTGGAACCTCGCTATCGGGGGCGCTGCCCCCGAACCCCCGGTAATTAATCTTAAACAATATTGAACAAGTGTGCACTCCGCACCAACCCAACTTGTACATTATGTAATAAGATTATTTTGGTCAAACAAGTTCATCCCATTACACTTAAATATTATTGGTGATAAATCACCAACATGCCACACGTACCAACGAGGTTGGTGGTTGGTCTGAATGTGATTCAAAAAATTTTGTGTTAGTTTCGTATCGATCTAACTTTAATCCATTCGTTTATGTAACATCCTCGGATTTAAATTATTGTATTTGAAGTTATTAAGTTTAAATTTGTAATTTAAGTTGAATTATGAAAGTTGGTTGCTATTTTAAGAAATTATGAAGTTTTGGAATTTTAGAATTATGAAAGTTGGTTGCTATTTTAAGAAATTATGAAGTTTTGGAATTTTAAATTATTATTATGAAATAAGATGATTCATAGTTTATCACCTTTATATTTCATTGTCGGATTGTGTCATAAATTATATCAAATTATAGATAAAATGAAGGATGAGAAAAAAACCAAACCCGACGGGAAAAACCAAAAACCGATCTAATCGAGGCAAATCGATTAAGTTAAACTGGCGATGGGGCGGGTATGATATTGATAATACCCGCCCCGTATACCCGATTCGATAACCCGTTAATACCCCGATTACTTTTAATAATAACATGCTATTTATATTGTATATATATTATATATAACATATGTATATTTATCTGTTTTATATATTATACATAAAAATTATTATGTATAATTTAAAAAACTTATTTATTTACATATAATTTATTAAAATAATATTTTTTTGTTATCATTTGACAGGGCCGGTTCTGAGTATATTGATGCCCAGGGCGAGTTAGAAGTATAACCCCCCTTAAAAAATTTACATACAATATACTATTTTTATAAGAGGTTTAGAACCTAGTCAAGCTAGACAGCTCATTTCCATACCAATTATTATTAATAAATATAAAATCCAAATACAAGTTTAACAAGTAATGGATCACCTAAAGATTGTGCAAGTTCTTGTTTTTTTTCTTTTTCTATTTTGGCCACCGAAAGGTTGTGAATGTGAAAACATGCTAATCAATAGTGTATACTATGATAAAATAATATTTAAAACAAGTTGTAAGCATTGAAATATTTAACCTGAATGTTTTTTCTTTGAATCTTTCTATTCTTTTATTCTTCTTCTTGTTACTCAATCAAAAGGCAATAATCAACACCTACAACCAACACAACCTTGAGTCCATGATTCTAGTATTCTACACCTACAAAATTAAAAAATAAATTAGAAATAAAAACTATCGGAAGATCTAGAGAAAAGCAACATTTGATCCTCCAATTGACATTCTCAACTCATACAAACACTAGGTAATAGATTAACAAGCATGAAACATCTGTAATACAATGTCTTTTAATCCTTTCATGATGAATAGAATATATGAAACATTGATCCAGTAAAGGGAATTCTAGGTAGACTTATTCGTTTATTCTTTAACATTGCTTTGACTAATGACTAGTAAATCAAAAACTACTTCCCAAATTATCAATATACAGACCTGTCTAAGTCTAATTTGAGGTAAAAGACTAAAAGCTAACACAAAATGAATTAAAATGTTTATGGGTATCATCAATTCAGCATCATATGGTTGGATTGATTGGTGAACAGCTAAATTTTAGTTAAACAATAGAAAAATTGTCACGTGAGAATCTAATAAATCATAAATTCAGTTAACAATTTTGTGATATTATTTACTAAATTCTAAAAACATTTAGTCAATCACAATCAACAAGTAACACTGTAACACACGTGTGACTAATAAAATTTTGATGTTATATGTTTATATACCTAATATCTTGTGGGCTTGCGGCTTGTGTTTCGTTTGATGAATAGAGACTGATTCCGATTGCGTTTGTGAGCATTCAGCGGACACTGACTCTAATTGCTTTCAAATAAACATAATTCCCGT
This sequence comes from Centrapalus pauciflorus, assembly GCA_020465985.1. Taxonomy (NCBI): domain Eukaryota; kingdom Viridiplantae; phylum Streptophyta; class Magnoliopsida; order Asterales; family Asteraceae; genus Centrapalus; species Centrapalus pauciflorus. The sequence continues at coordinate 904,564 of JAANYP010000876.1, forward strand.
TTGTGAGCACTAAGCAGAGAATGATTCCGATTGCTTTGAAATAAGGAATCAACGAATGGTTTATTTGAAATCTTTCAACGCAATTTCCGTTTGTGGGCACTAAGCAAAGTCGCAAAGGCACACTGAGGCCTGAGCAGAGGCTGAAAGGCGTCGAGCAATCGAGATTGATTCCTTTTATGAGCAATTTTCGTTCACAGTATGTGAGACTGATTCCGATTTGTGAGATCATCCATCTTCTTAGCTATATTCTGTCTTACCTTCTCCCCTTCCTGACTCTTCGCCTTCTTCGCTTGAATACTGCCGTTTCTTAATATCATTCAATCATATGCAGCTTTGTGTAACCAAATCATGTATCTTGATCGACGTCGCCCTTTCATCTCGCTAAGCGTCGTCCGCCTCTTGGTCTCCCTCTGCAGATGTCGTCTCTCGGTCTCCCTCTGCATATGTGACTATGTGAGGCGCTGCGTTTTTTTTAAACCTAACCTATGTATTGAACCAGAATCATGAAGCAGAGGAATGCCCCCTTTACAAGTGCTGCCCTAGGCCTAGGCCCAGTTCTCCCCATTGGGCCGACCCTGTCATTTGATAGAGATACAAAATTTAATTTAATATTAGCATTGTAATTTTAACATACAGTGTTATGAACCATTTGATTAAATCTCGTATCATTGATTTATAAGGACATTGCTATATGTACACTCACCTTTCTTTAATCTATATATATTAATAAAAGAAAACAATTCAGGACACATGTAGCTTCCTCATCGCATTAAAATTTCATTTTCCCGCCTTTTTTTCATAATCAAATATCTCATTTACTAATTTATCTATTTATCTATTATTAATAAAAGAAAAATCTATTTTGAGTACTTTCCTATTTAATTCATGATTGCAATAAAAGAAACACATTATATATTAAATATTTCTTATTAATTTCAAAATTATTTTTAGTAGAAAATTTTATTTATAAGTAAATTTGTATTAAATTTTAGGGTTTATTATGAAAAAAGATCAACAACTTTTTACGGTTTTTGTGTTTTAGTCCCTCCATGTTTTTTTTTAAATCTTCAAGATAATTTTTTTTCTTGGTTTTGTGAAATTTGTCTATTATAGTCAGGTTATAATTGGTAGACTGAGTTTTTAAAGACTGAAAAATCGAGTTCTTATAATCAAATTTCACTAGACAAAAAAATTAACTTAAGGATTTTCTGAAAAAAATAATATGGAGGGACGAAAACACAAAAAAATAAAAACACAGGTTTTCTTCATAATAAATTCTTAATATATTAACCTTTTTAAAAACATAAATGTTTATTAAAAATACCCATGTTTACATGGGTAGATAAACTAGTTTTTACTAATCACACACTCCCTTACTCACATTATTTTTGTTAATGACGTGTAACTCAATGATTGAAAGTTAATCTACTCTCACATTAAGAAGGGGGTCTATGATTAGCAACCGGAGGTGTGCGTATAGAATTGTCCATTTATAAATGGGTTACCTGATTTTCCGCAGGTTTCTTTGCGTACCTGATGAGGATTCCCATTTAATACTCACGGTTTCTTTAAACGGTAACGAGATTTTCATTTCCCGTCCTGAGGCCGTCCCGTCCCGTTGCCATCCGTCGTGGTAAACTGTTTATATGAGGGAGGGTTCATTTAAACACGATAAAAAATAATAAAAAAAATGGTTAGTTGTTATTGACGTGACCGGAAATTCATCTCGGCCTCACCGTAGACCCTCCTCCGTATCGAATCATCATTTCCTGTGATTTTCCCCCAAATTCCCATCGGAAACCCCCATTCTCTCTCTCTCTCTCTCTCTCTCTCTCTCTCTCTCTCTCTCTCCCTCCGTGTTAATGGCGTCGACGGCGACCACCGCTCTCCTCCTCTTCTCAATTCTCATCGGCGTCTGTTCAATCTTCGCCACCGCAAGACCTTGCAAAACCATCTTCTTCATCACTTCCTCGTCTCACTACCCTACCGACGATCATTTCCTCCCAAAACCTAATTTCCACCTCCTCCGAAACCCTAACAATTCCCCACGTCTCACCTTCTTTGTCACCGAAATCCGCGAATTCCACCGCACCAGATCTCTTCCCCGTCCTTTGTTCTTTGATCGCTCAATCGAATCATTTTCATCATCATCGTCGTCATCATCATCGGATGATGTTGTCTCTTCAGAACCCTATTATTCCGCTACTTCATCTGTTAAAGCATCCATTCGTGAACGAACTATGGATATTATGAGTATTGTTGGCGCGTTACTGTTTGGTGTTGGATGTGGTGCTCTCACCGCCGCGACTATGTACTTAGTCTGGTCTCTATTTGCTCCCAGGCGCTTTGATTTCGGCGCTGATTCCGATGAGGAGAGCGATGATGAAGAGAATGACGTTAGACCTCATAAGAACGGTTATGTCGCTATCCCTGCCGCTACCAAACCTGTGCCTCCTACTGCTGATGAAGTTTCTGCAATGAAATGAATGAAGCTATGATTTCGAGGTTTCAGATTTTAGTAAGTGTTGTTGGATTTTCGAATATTGTGTTCTCCTTGTCTATTCTTCCTGCTGTTACTAATATCGTAATGTGGAAATGCAATGAATTTCTGTTGTCATGATAATTCTGGAATTCTGTGGTTCTTTTGCTATGTGTGTGTGTATTTGAGATTGCTATGTTCTATACTCGCGTTATGGTGTTGTGGTATTGGTTTACTTTGATTTTGCTATATCATACGATGTGTTATTTGGTGCAGGGAAAGCTTATTTATCATTCACTGTTGTTTGTTTCCAGAAATATCATCCACTGTTGTTTCAATTGAAATCAATGGCTTTCGTAATATGGGATCACTTCAAATTGAGGGATTTCATTCATCAATTCTTTTGGTGTTTTAAAAGTCACTTGAGTTTTCCAATTCATTTAAAGACAGTAGTAGCATGATCATCCCTATAAAGTTTTCCATAAATTGGTGAAAATGTTGCTGATCTCGGAAGTTTTACTTGGAAATTGTGATCTTCACATTAGTTTATGAATTTGACTACCGTTTAGGGGGAAAACAACATATCTTTCTGTTGGCTGTATCCCGTATAACATGAATAAGATGATGCAAAGTTTGAGGCTTTTAGTTGCATATCTATTATCTATCAGTTCGTATATTTTCGTTGAGAGTTTGATGTTTGTAGTTTGTACTGCATCATTCAAAGAATCACAGTAGTATTATTATGGTGGTCCTCTCTTTTGCTGTAATTGATGTCACATGATTTCTGTTACTCTTCTTGTAGAAGTTTTAGTAAACATCTTAGTTTCTGCGTATACTACTCTTTTTATGTACATTTTTGGATCTTTTTCGGCACCATTATCATTTTCATTAGGATATGCATTTCTTGTTATTCCTATATCTTGATTGAGAGCTTTATTTTAGGTTTGCGTTATTTCAGTGACCATAACTTCTGGTGTGATTGATGTCACATGGTTTCTATTGCTTTTTTATAGAATATTCTTTGTGCAAATATTATATTCATTATTACTTTTTTCATTGAACTGTATGGTCTAGTTTTACATCATAATAATCTCACTGCATAATCTTTTCTTTTCGGTGTAAAAAGAATTAAAGATCTTTACTTCACACCCATATCATCAAAATGCAAAGCATAAACGAAATGTAAACTAGAGAAGATAGATGGATTTTTCACGACCCCATTGTGGCACGAAGTGTTAACTCTTAAGTTAGAATTTCACTAGGTGCTATTGGTTTCTTTAGCGGTAACACCGACATTGAACATTAGAACATATATGGTTCTTAAGTTTGGTTCTCACTAGGCACTAACAATTTCTTTGAGGGCCACACTCATTTTTCGAAAGTGTGTTTAAACTTTATTATCCTGTTCTATGGTTCATATAGAAGTTCTGTACTGCATGAGTAGTTTGACAACATGTGCTGGATACCATGGTTTCACAAAAGTGTGTGTGTGTGTGTGGTTTTTTTTTTTTTTTTTTTTTTTTGGTATTTTCCTGTACTTGTGCCTTTACATAATACATGTAGGTAGGTTACAAATAAGTTTAGTTTAGGTCGAGCTTGAGGATGATTCTAAAGGCCGAGCTAGAGCTTTTAGTAGCACGATTTGAGAACCAAATGTATGTATTTATCTATGGTAATTGCAAATTAGTTGAGTTTTTATTGAGCAACTTAAGGAGTTTGAACTCGAACCAAATGCCACAAGGGTAATGAATGAGTTTAGGTGACAAATATACGATGTTTATAATTATATTCAAGTTTTTTAAGCTGATCTTGAGCCAAAGTTTCAAGGCGTTTTCAAGCTGAGTTCAAATCTACATCTCAGTCGAGCTATCAAGTTGAGCTCAATCTCTTCCCATTTTCCCAACTCGTTTCTGGGTAATCTTGCTTCCTGCTTTTCTTCACTTGTTAAGGCACCTTTCTCAATGGGTTACTATTAGAAAAATCCATTGAGTTTTTAAGAAATTGAAATTTATTTATAACGAGGAAATTTGCCCGCGTTTTGCAATGGGTTTAACATAATGCATTTTTATGATTAATTAATCTAATTAATATACATCTATATCTATTAATAAATGAAAACAATATTGGACAAGTGTCACTCTCTAACGATATCATTTTTTCATTTTCCTGCTCTTTTTTCTAATTTAGCACATGACGACAATTAATTTAATTCAATGAAAAGTAAATAAAATTTGTTTTTGATTTGTTTCCTAAATTTGCCACTCAATTAATCAACCAAATTAATTATATTAATGATAATTTTATTAATAATTTTCTTGATGCAATACCTTACAACTAAAACCTATATTTATATCTATGTATATTAATAAAAAAGATTTCATCATCACAAGTAGTCATAATATTACAAAATAATTTTTTGACCACCATATTTCTTATTAAATTAACCAATATTAGGTTAATGGAACATGAATACACATATTCATTTTTTCAAAGACTAATTCTGTTTATTCTCATCATTTTCAATTACATATTATATATATTTAATAATTCTTGTTAGGTCAAATTAATATCATTTCATTATTAATATATTTTTGGTATCTTTATAACAATAGTTTAGTAGTTATATATGTTTTAAGATAAAAATTATTTATAAAATATACACATGTAATACATGGGTTAATAGACTAGTAAAGTAATATATTAGTACACAAATTTAAAACAAAAGTCAATGTATAGTTGATATTACAACTAAAATTACATAGTATGCATGTGTTATGATATCGAGTATGCAATTGGTGGTGTGTGTTACAATTACGTCAAATATATATCACAACAACTAAACTTATGTATATTTAGATGTTGGACAAATGACTAAAAATAGTAACAACTTTTGACATTTTTATCATTAATAATAACATTATTTATTTTTTATCATTAATAGTAATAACTTTTTATTTTTCAATCAATAATAGTAATGGGGTGACCTGCAAACCTGTTTAGCAGGTCATCAACTTTTCATTTATCAATAATAGTAACATCTTTTCAGATTTTTATCAATAATAGTAATATATCAAATTAAAAACATAATTTTTTTATTTTATTAAGTTTTCTAATATTTCATAAACACCAAAATAAACCAAATTTTTATTCCGAATATTTACAGATAGATAATATTTGATTATTTATTCACAACTATATACAATTTAATATAAAAAATACTATAAAAAATTTCAATTTTCACTTATTCCAACAAAAAAACTACGAACGATCATTTTCATAGTTTTTCTGAATAAAATAATACAAATCGTTTCATTTTTTAGTTTTTTCCAATATAAATGGATCATAGTTTTTTATTTAAAAATCAAAATGGGTCTCAATATTTTTCATTCATAAAACTATAAACCACAATGAGACATGATTTTTCCATTCACAGAAAAACTAAAAAATGAATGGGTTGTAATACTTTTCCATTCGTAGTAATTTTCATTTGGAATAAAAAAAATTACAAAATGAACGGTTTTATAGTAAATTCTACGAAATTGATTACAAATCATTCAACTTTTAGCTTTCCCGAATGAAAAACTACGACCCAATCATGTTTTTAAGTTTTTTTACAAAAAACTATAAATCATTTTGAGTTTTCGTACAAAATAATTGCATCTCATTTATTTTTGTGTTTTTAACAACGAAAAAAACACTTGCTAAACCAATTTCTATAATTTAGCATCTTATAACACAATCAACTCATTTAAATTAGATGTTTCTTACCTTTCCAAGTTAAAGAACTCCACAAGCCAAGATAAAGATGAATTCCATAGCTCAATTCGACCAGTTACGACTTTTTTTCATCCTGTTTGCTCTTACAAACACACACAACACTTCTCAATTGTTTTTGGAATGAATGAAAATGAAGCAAAGAGTTAAACGTGTTATACATATAAACATATCGTTTATAATGCGGGTTCGACACCGACACCCGACCTGTTATCAATATTTCATAATTAATATCTATATTACCATTTAATTCTGTGGTCTCATAATTAATAATAATCCACTAGAATTATAACCCAGTGACATGTATACTCAACCCCAACACGTGTTCATTTCACTAATGGTTATACGATTGCCCAAGTAATATTAATAATTTAATCATTTAATAAATTAAATCCACGAAATATTTCTCAAAGACGGGGTGTTACAATTTTTAACTACACAAAAAATTATGAATAATTGTGGTCTATAGTTTTTCTGCTTGAAAAATATTGCAACCAATTTTTAAATTTAGGCTTTTTATATAAAAAACCTACAGCCCATTTAGATCGAAAAAACTAAAAAACCAAAATAGTTCATATTATTTTGTTGGAAAAAAAACTAAAAATAAAATGATTTATAGTTTTTCGTTTGGAAAAATTGAAATTGAAATGATTCGTAGTATTTTTTTTCGTTCATATTATATATAATTGTGAATAAATAATCAAATATTATCTAACCGTAAATAAATATTCAGAATAAAAATTTGGAATAAAAATTTGGTTTATTTTGGTATTTATGAAATATTAGAAAACTTAATAAAATAAAAAAAATCATGTTTTTAATTTTGATATGTTACTATTATTGGTAAAAATCTGAAAAGATATTACTATTATTGATATAAAAATAAAAAGTTGTTACTATTAATGATAAAAAAATAAATAATGTTACCATTAATGATAAAAATGTCAAAAGTTACTATTTTTGGTCATTTGCCCTTAGATGTTCCATTAAAACAGTATTCACATAAGGTATTATTGTAAAAGTTAGCAGGAGACGTGTGATGGTGTTACTTAATAAAAGTGTAAACAAAAAGTCTTTAATGTCCAAATTTTACTAAATCAAAAACAAAAAAATAACTTGAGGACTTTATGACAAAAAAAATAATATGGAAGAACGAAAACACAAAAAATACATGTTTATTTTTCATAATGAACCCTTTTTTTAACCGTGTGTATTGATTACACCAAATTATTTTTTACCATATATACAATTCAAATATGAATATTTTGATATGTTAATGGTAGAAAATAACAGACTTTGATGTAACATCCACATCATCAAGAGTCTCCATATCAGTATTGTAGCGATTTAAACGTGTTAATGTTGGCCAAACTAAACAATAAAAAGAAGTTGAATGATTAAACTTTTTTTAAAAAAAAGTTTAGGTTGCGTTGATGAAAATTTTCAAAATTTCTATTTTAATTTTCAAAAATTGAAAACTTATTTACTTAACAACAATTTCATAAATTTTCATTTCATTTTTTAAAATACCACTTTTTATACCCTCTTTTTTACTTTTATATTACCTATCCTATATTTCTTTATAATACTTTATTTCTCTCTCTTAATTTTTTATCAGATATCCTATTATTTTTATTCTATAATCACACAACTTATTTTTTTCTTAAAACTAAAGTTAAATAAGTTTTCACTTTTTATAGAAACCTTTTTTTTCAAGAGAATTATAACTTAAAAACTAAAATTGAACAATGACAGTTTTCGTTAACTAAACGCAACATTAGTGTCAAAAAATAGGCATATTGCTAGTTTTGATAACACTTGAATCACTATAATTAAAACAAATAGCAACCATAATGTGCATTATCACAAATCATTATTTGGCATTCAACTTATTAACAAAAGTTTAAAATGTAACTAAGAAAAATCAACAAAAGCACAAATCAAATATCATTTATTACTTAAAATCTCAAAAACACAAACAGAAAGATAACATCTCACAGTCACACTTAATAATATTAACATTCAAACATACACATGCCAAACGACTTGATCGAAATCTTATTCGATGCTGCACTAATCTTCGATCATATAGATGACCGAATTGGAAGTCAAGTAATGATCGGATCAACGACAAGGGACTTGATATGAGTTATAAGTTCTTCTCCAACATGCGTGAAATGATCTTTATTCTTATACAACACATCCATCGCTCGAGCTAAATTAATCACTCGCATAATTATAGGCATTTTAACATCTTTGCACATCAGACACTCTCGATTCATTTCTTTCCATGCTTCTTCAACTTTTTCGTTGAACAAATCGTACGTATGTTTCTCGGTGGCATCAAACTGTTTCATGTAACATTCAATGCTAGAGGGAACATGCTTTCTTTCCTGCTCTTCCTGCAATTTTTTACTCCAATTTTGTTACTTAACACAAATTATACATGAATGAGAAACTTTTTGATAACATACTAAGGTTAATAATCATATTTAGCTTTTATTTTGACATGAATTCAGTATCAGTCCTGAGTATTTTTATGCCCAGAACGAGATAGAAGAAAATATCTTTTTTAAAAATATAACATACTAATTTTTTAAATGGGTTTGGCCAAGATATAAAAATATAGTCTTTTTAACAATACTAACATTGTTTTTTAAAGAGTTTTTTTTTTCCATTTATTGGGCTGAAAATTTAAAAAATACATGTGTGAGCCTAATGTACTACCTATCGGACTGAAAAATAATGCCCCTTATTTGTATGATGCCCTAAGCGGTAGTCCATGTGGTCCCACTCAGGGCCGGCCTTGCATGAATTAAGCGAAGTTTCTAGCTGAATGTACCTTGTGAGTGACGATATCATCCATGATCCTACAAAGCACACAACAAGATTTGAGAAGAGGTGGATTAGTGAAAGCCCATTTGAATGTCTCGTCCGTGATTACATCACCCATGGCTATAAAACTTGACGCAAGAACAAACTTATATCCGCTACTAATATACGTAACTTCTATGTGCTCCTCCACTGTTGGTACATATCCTTCATGTGTCCATTTCGCTTCTTTCATGTAGCTTTCAACGTATTCTATCATCTGTAAAACGACGATAAGCTCAATCACAAGCTATGAAACGAAAGGATCGTAGTTATAGACAACATACAAACATAGAGTTGGAAAACAAGCTAGCTTAAAAAGTATATAACTATGATTTAAAGACTCACTATTGGTATGATATAATCAAGATGATGTGCTTGTCCCATATTTATCAACATTTCTTTCATTTCCTCGAAACTATTCATCAGCATTCGGTAGATGAGTTTCATGTTATCTGGAAGCTCATCTGTGCTTTTAATCGACCACCTACAAATATTTATGCGCAATTTGATGATAAATTTGGTTAAATATTTAAATCTAATCTATTACATGAATCTTCTTTCATATACGGTTACCTTTGAATTGCTTCAGTAAAGATCACAAGTTCTTCATAAGTACCGTAAGCATCATAAGTGTCATCAATAATCGTTGCGATTGCGAAAGCTTTTGCTAAGAACATTCTTGAAAGAGAATAGTGAGGCTCAAAGTACACTCCTAATGTCCAAAAGTAGCATTCAATCAATCTATTTCTTGCATAAGGTATATTCTTTGGGATGTCAAATCCTTTCCACCACCTACAATAAATAAATACACATGTATATACATCAAATTAATGACTACATACATACATACATACATACATGCACACACACACACACACACACATATATATATATATATATATATATATATATATATATATATATATATATATATATATATATATATATATATATATATATATATATATATATATATACATACTAGTACAGTACCCGCGCATAGCGGCGGCGGCAACAAATGGATTCCATTAGTAATATATTTAATCAGTAAGATATTACCTTGTAGACGACATAGACGAAAAATTACGGTTGTTTAAAACATGTGATTCGTAGATTGACATCATCAATACATTGCGTAAAAACGTTAAAACTAAACTGCATAAAAACATAAGATATATATCGACTGTAGAAACATTTCCAATGTGAAGTCTTGATTAACCAAAATTCGATATAATTCACAACCCCAGCAATGTATGAACAACTTGAAAAATATAGTTGTAAAAAATAAAAATTATACCCAACTTACAACTTCAAAAGGAAACAAATCAACATAAATATCACCCATATAGGATAATATCTACCCCAATTTGCACTTCCGTAGCAAAATAAATAAACCAAAATAAACATTGTCTTGTCAGAATATGTGTGGCAATTTCAGCCCATTCAAGTAAATGAGTCAAACGGGTTGACGACCAAAAGTTATAAAATTTACATAATTTTGAAATTTTTTTCAAACAATTTGTTCTAAACTCAGCATCGTCCTTCGTATGGAGGGAAATCATATATCTCTAACAGAATCGCCATGAACCTGCCACTATCACGAACCATAATTTCCAACGCAAAGGATTACTGCTGACTCCATCCCATATTGCCCAGATGAGTAGTTGTCACCCCCATGGCAACGCACACTGTCATGTTACCAATATGGCAATATTCATTATAAAGAACCTGGTAAGTTCATGAAAGTATCTTTTGTGTAAATATATGGTTAAATCTTTTGGCATACATGTGGGATGAGTTGCAAAAGTAGGATGATTTCATAGAGATAAGAAAGATACCATAATCCAGTTTGTAGTTGTTGAGGTATAATATGTGGGTGGTAACAAATGTGAGTATGGAGCAAAAACCATGACCCTGCAGCCTCAAGCCTCACATTGAAGCTACTAAATACAGCTATAATGAGCGAGTATCCAAGTAATGCAATTGCAGAGAAGTATTCTAGATTTTCTGTCAACTCCACGTCTCTGTATGTCAACAAAATTAGCGAGCTATATCATCATATGAACTCAGTTTTAAAAGACCAAATCGATTATGTAACATGTTTATTTAAAGGCCATTTCTAGTGCGTGGTCATGTTTACTTGATGAACATCATGTGAACCACTTTGGTTTGCATAAAATATAAACCGCTTACAACTTCTAATTCATTCGAGGCAATTTACAACTGAACATTTTCAGTTATATGTATTTTGATTCTTTAGATACTCTTCACCATTCTTTTCAATCCTCCCCCACCCAATTCCAAAAAAGAAAAGGTCCATCCTAGCCTTTTGTTCTTCAGACACCAACTTCCACCCTGATCGAAGAAAATTAAAAATATTTCTCCACGGAGTTCTGAAGCTTCTAAGAAACTAAGTCAGTCTTGAAAACACGATCAAACATCCTTTCAACATATCGATCCAAATGCTAAAAGCTTTACATCACCTCCACCCAACAGTTATGTTTTCACTTGTTTATCATGAAAGAAATCAAGAGAAATAGAGAAATATGTCATCTTAAACAACTAATTCCATAGTTTGGTGGTCTAGAATTCCTCTAATAATATAAACTGTTCTCATACACTTTACACTTTGAGCTGACTCATAACTTGGTTCATACATGGCAGGATGTCTACTTATCTAAATATGTTGCATATGAATTAGAAATGATCAGAAAGAATATTAGCAAGCAGCAGCCCCCTCAATATGAATATATAAACTAAAAGATTAGTGGTGTGTGTGGCTTAAATACAGAATGAGAGATCAGTAGAACCCAGCAGTCCCTTAACAGCCCTTTAATTGAGTTATAAATTAAAAGAAGCATTAGCAACCTTCAATAGCAACACTAATATGTAAAATTTAATTAATGACCAGGTGAGTGTGTGTCAAACAGGATAGAAGATCAGCAGCAGCGTAGTCTATATATGTATGCATAAAAGTTTAGTGTTGTGTGTGTAAATGTTACACAACAACAAATATCAACAAAATCAGCAGCCCCATTTAACATGTATATATATATATATAACGACAATAGCAAAAATTATAATCAATGCACCAGTAAGGTCCCAATAATCCATCAAGAACTTCAAACCACTGCAAAAGTTAAAACACAAAAGAAAATTAAATTATTTCTAAATAAATATTAAAAATAAGAGACTTGTTTGTGACAGTGTTTATGTAAAAATGATTAATTTAACTAAATTTTATGGAATCTCGTCAAATATTTAATACTCATATTATAGTTTAATATTTAGCTAAAAATAAAGTTAAAATGTTGCTAAAAGATATAAATTATTACTTTTAAGAACAGATATTAAAGAACTTGTAATCAAATATTTCATATATATTTAACACCAATATAATAAATAAATTTTCTCCCTGGCGACCCAACCAATTTTGATTCACAAAAAAAACTTTGTAGCCAATAATCTGGGACTTATGTCTTGATAACTTTTTGTATACTTAAACATGAAGAATGATCACCTCCAGGACTATACTGTTCAACACTCTTTGCATCTGAAGCAGATCTGCCTCCCATGCAAGCAAGATAGCGCATCAACTGCATTGTGCTTTCAGTTTTACCAGCTCCACTCTCTCCACTAACCAATATAGACAGACTCATACCTTCATTTATCATAACCCCGCACCAGAATGATGATTTTGTTTATTGTGGATAATGATGCAATCCATAGATTAGCATACGATGGTATTAATGTCTGTACCTGTACGCATCATCTGCAACGACAAAAGTGTGAGGACTCAATTCACCAAATGCTGCCCCCTCTATGTTGTGCCATCATATACCTATCATACAAATGTTGTAATCTTGTTAAAGGATTTACATCTATTAATAAGTCATATAGAGCCATCATTAGCTTCAAATTGGCTTATTGAGCTGTTTATAAAAAAGAAAAGAATATCAGGTATTTATGTGTAGCATAGGAGAGAGGGAACAACAAAACTCACATGTCTCTCATTAATGTCATATCATTCAAGCAAATTTCAAAAGCAACAGATTTGTGAGTAGGGATTACCAACAAATCTGTTAATTTCAATAAATCAACTGGATATATGCAATTTATATAAACAACAAGGATAAAATATTTGTGACCTGTTTTACGAACATCCCCTTGCTGCTTTTCACCCCACAGAAACTTTACCGGCCTACATTAGGCTTAGGCAACTAACATTTTTCATTTCTATCACACACCAATATTGATAAGTTTAATTATTGGGGAGTGAAAGCCAATGTTTGAACAAAGATTGACACTAATGTAAAAGATTAGTTCACACCATTCAATCACATTTTGGGTTTGAAGTCCAGCACGCAAAGATGTATAATGATAATTCTTGTAAAACATATGAAAGTTAGGAACACATCTATTATACACTGTCAGAATTGTAAATCAAAAATATTCCAGTTCACAAATTTAGGAAAAACTTATGGTTGAGATTAAATATCCACAAAAGAATGTTGAGATTATACCATTTCTTGTTATTCCTTTGCCATGTATCCCTTAGCAAGCTTACTTTTTCATCCAAGCCCATAAAACGACACTTGTCACAACATGGAGCATGTTATGTCAACAGATGTTACCACTAACTAACTGTAGTAAGCAGCCAATCCTACTCTGGTAATGATCTTGGCTCAGGCGCATGTATGTGTAATAGAGCAATCATCCACTGAAATAGAAAAAAAAACCAAAAAGAAAAATAAGTTCTCGGACTAATATATTGATGTCCAGTTCGATCATGACAACTCAAAAAACTATTCTTTATAGCAGTTCGAGAAATAGATGAATCCATCTCTTCGGTTTTGTAGCAATCAAGATTCTTTTCGATTTTAGAGAATTCTTTTCGATGGTAATCATGTCATGATTCTTACTTTTTAAAATTTATGTTATATGCAGCAAAAATGGACACTGATGGTTACCCTTAGGCTGGAAAATTGATTGGCGTTTTTCATGTTGAATCAGACTTTAGCTAGTGGAAGGTTGCATTAATTGCAAATGAAAAACCAATAATCCATTACACAACATGAAACAAAAATCAAATTAAAGAAACAAAATTGATGTTCATATGTTGTATTAACCCTTTAAAAATCATACAAGGAAAAGGAAGCCAAAGAAGAAAATCATTGTAGCATTATCTGTGAGGGCAGAGGACAAAGATTGACCCCAAAAGCAAATCTGAAAAAAGAACATGAAAGGGTGAAAATCTAACTCAAATGTTAATCAAATCTACAATTACAAAACTTTCACATGAGAGAGATGGAAACGAACCACATCTCAGCCAATCAGAAAGTGGGGTGAGATGAGAGAAAGAGAAACACAACCCTAGCGGTGTCGCAAGGCAGAGTGATGGAAACAAAAGGGAGTACCTACTGAAAGGGCGGCAAGGGTCGTCGTCAGCAGGGTGGCATCGCAACAAGGGTCGTCGGCGGTCAGAAGGGCGGCACCGCAGCAAGGGTTGTCGACGGTAAGGAGGGCGGCACCACAGCAAGGGTTGTCGGCGGTGGGCGGTGTCGCAAGACAGAGTTGAAGAGTCAGTTTTGTTCTTCTGGTGCATAGAATAGAGGCGGTCATGGAATAAAGACGTCAAGAATTTGAAGAGTTGGCTTGTTCCCAATGCACTGAGTGAGCTATTCACGTTTTCCCTGTTCTCCTGTTCCCAATTGTAGCAGACTTTTCAAAAATTTAAATTCCATGCATAAATAACTTGTAAATCATGCTAAAACAGGTTGTATGTCTTAAAATTCAAGTTTATGCTTTGTTAAGTTGTATTCTATGCATGATAAATTGAGTTGAACTAAATGCTTTATTAGTAGTTAAGATTAAGATATATATATATATATATATATATATATATATATATATATATATATATATATATATATATATATAGGGGTGAGTTCAATGGAAAACCACTATGCACCGGAAAACTGTGGAAACCTACGCATACCGTCCGATTTGGTGCATTTTATGAAAAACGCGGTGACATGATCGTAAATAAAGTGATGCATCACGCGGGATTTTGATGCATCACGCAGGGAATTTGATGCATTTGTGGTGGTGCAGTGCGGTTTTCACAGGTTTTCAGGTGCATTGTGGTTTTCCATTGAACCCCCCTATATATATATATATATATATATATATATATATATATATATATATATATATATATATATATATATATATATATATATATATATATATATATATATATATATATATATATATATATTCTTTGAAGAACAAAATATACTTATTATATCATTATGCTAACATGTAGCTAGCAATACTGACACACCTCATTTACATCATATTCTTAACGTTATATAAGGTTGGTCTAATCATTTTTGAGATTTTGAACAGAAACTTAAAAATGACACTCTATATATATACATATTCAAAATAAACAAATTTTACATATAGTAAAAATGGTAAATGAGTAAAAAGACTTACAATTAGACAATGTTGAAATTAAAAACTTTGTAAGTCAATAAACGTGTTCAATTGTTTATAGAGTTAAGCATATAAGAGTTATTTTAGAATAAGCCCCTAAGATTGATGGTCTCTGGACAATTACCCGTGTTACCATTGCTCATGGCTGACCCTGTGCATATAGAAACTAACTAGCAACATTAGTTGAGACTCATCAAAAGAAGGAAGGGTATATGTATATATGTGTTACATACATGCATATTTGGCTAAGCTCTTCCTTTTGTTGTGATTGAAGTAGGTTGAACCCTAGCTTGGCAAGTTTTAGCAAAGACTCGTTACAGGTAGGTTGTTGTTGGTAGAAAGACATGTAGCGGACTGCCTCTAATCTCGGTAACCTTTTACGTAATGGTTGAGTTAGTGCTCTATGTATTTCACTAGAAATAGCAAAGTCTTTCCAAAGAGGATCCTTTGCAATATTAGCAAGCTGAGTTTTTGTATAAGCAAGAGCATCATCTAATATGATTTCGCCGGGCACCCTGAGATACGTTGCCTCATAAAGCTCCAACAAACCTTGAACATCAGTTTTCAAGGACTCTTTGAAACCTCCGTCTTGGTCCTTGTAATTATTGAAAATATCTGTTTCATTTGATATAATTAGAAGTTAGGGTTAATGTTGAAAAAACCTTACGAAGTTATCGATTAAGTCACTGGACTTTTTTTTTAGTGTTTAAGTCTCTGAACAATTTTTATCTTACTCAAAACTATATTGACCTACTATTTGTTTAACCGATAAAAATTTAGTTTATCGAAGTTTAATATTTAGAAAACTTTCTTTTTTTACAGAGTGTCGGAAATCACGGAGCGATGTAACTGGGGTTACAAGATTAAGTTATCAATTTAGTTACAAACGAATTAATAAATAGCAACTAATTCGCGTAAGCCCAAAAATGGAAGTCTGCTACTCCCGCCCCAATCATCCACAAAATATTGAGCTCCTATCCGAGCTCCAAACGATATCTAACAACTTGGGCCAGCCGGGCCTTTGCCCTTAACAAATCCTGAAAACATATAACAACTAAGGGTAAACAACAAAGTTGTTTAGTGAGATTCTAGATTAAAGTACCATGCGATATATGAATGATGCCATGCAATGCCATGAATTCGACTAACAAATTTGGAGGCCAACTAATGGCTACAAGCTACCACATTGCGGTTACCATACACAAGCTTACCGTACAATGGGTTTACAATCTACTGCTCGATTACCACACCACAGGCTTATCGATATGCAGTTTACAATGATGCCATACGATTACCACCACAGGCTTATCGTTTTACAGGCAATAATGGTTACCACACTCAGGCTTACCATTATGATTCCGCTAGGTTACCACACTCAGGCTTACCGTCTCGGCGGAGAGGTCAAACGAACGATCAACAACTTATCAACCGAGTGATAAACAATAATTATGATGTATGTGATGGCAAAGCATGAAAATGACAATAATGATACGAAAGCAGTAACATACAATTCATGATATGCATGCAAATACGTTAATACTAGAACTCACAGTGATACAAAATACGCTCTCGGCCTCGAAACCGAGTTATAATCGTCGAAGTAAGAGTGATAGTCTTCACGCGACTTAACCCGTCAAAACCCCTACAAGTAGGTTCATAATATAATATTCATAAGTCTCACCGCTTACAATTTCTCAACTTTGATCCGGACATATTAGTCGTAAGACCTAATAAATTTTCGCATCGACTTACATAATTATTTTGGCCTAATTATCCTTCATAATTGGTGACATAAGTTATTATGGCAAAAGATCCCGAGGACTAATTAAAATTACAATTTCAGGCCAAAACTGGGCCGAACTCGCCGAGTAAGGGTCCGAACTCGCCGAGTTCTCCCATCCGAATTCGGGTCAAACCGAATTTCAAATCATCCGAATTCGGTCAGGGACCATCCGAATTTCGGATCCCTTTCAACCGAAGCACGGTCCGAACTCGGTTCAAACCACATCCGAATTTCGGACCACCCCATCCGAATTCGGATCCCAAGTCATCCGGATCCTTTAACTTAGAAATTTTTCTTTCAAAAATCAAGGGGGAACTCGCCGAGTTCACCAGGGAACTCGCCGAGTTCAAGTGCAGGTCTGCACTTTTTGCCCTTCGGATTTAATGCTCAAAACTACCAACATTCCTTACATTTAATACAAACGGTTTGGAATCATTCCCAAACATATATATACTTTTCTAAACTCATTTTTACATTAAGAACACCATTTCATTCATTTTTAAACCCATGGGAGTTCATAAAACTCCATTTTCGGGTTTTTGAGCTAAAACCCATCAAACTTCATAAAACTTGCATATTATGTTTAAAATGATGATTCTTACTATGTTTCACTATCATACTTCAAGATCTAACAATTTCTCCATAATATTCATAAAAACCCATTTGGGTTTCTCATCTTCTTCATATGAAGTTGGAGAGGAGAAGAAAGTAAATAGCAAGATTTATAAATGAGAGTGGTACCTCTTGGATCTTTCGAAACCAACAAGAATCTCCCAATAAAAGTTTGATTTTGGCTTCTTCTTCTTTTTTCTTCTATCCTCTTTTCTCTCTATTTTGGAGCTTTTGAAGAAAAGATGAACACACACACACAATGTGTGTGTCTGCGTAGGTATAAAGCCAAAAAGAAGAAGACTTCTTCTTCTTTTTCTTTGCAACCCACAACTTTCACATATTTACCATTTATACCTTGGAATTAATTGCATTTCTTTTAAAGTCCATTCTATAAATCCAAGACATATATTCATAATTATCCATACACAACTTTTATTTATGTGTTTGAAATAAATTAATATCTCGAATCGTATTTCGTTACAATAAATATTATTCATCAATTATATAAAATTCGGGTCGTTACAAAATTGTCAGTTGAATCAGGGAATCAATGCATGTGAATGAAAGCATCAAAATAAACCAATGGTGCATAATATGCACTCTTTTAGTCAATTGTGATAGGGTTAATATTTAAAAAACCCTATAAATTTTTCTCATTTTCACGATTAAGTTTCTAAACTTTTTTTTTTTCTGATTGTTTAAGTATTTAAACTATTTTTGTATCATTCAAAAGTTTATATTTTTTATTGGCTACCGGATGAGTAGGTAAAACACAACCAATAAAACAAAAAGTTTAGGGACTTAATTGCTAAAACATGTAAGGATAGTGAGTTTTTTAAACAAGACAAAAATAGTTAAGGGACTTAAACAATCAGAAAAAAGTTTAGGGACTTAATCACAAAACTAAGAAAAGTTTATAGGGTTTTTTCGATATTAACCCATTGTGATATAATGGATGTGGCCCAAACTTACAATTATATCATATAAAGCAATGATGGATATACCGAAGAACCTCATGTGAATAGATTAACTTAAATTCTTATATGAATCAAAGAATTAAGGGTTTAATATGAAAAAAACCAACATGTTCTTCACGTTTTTGCAGTGTAGTCTCTTCATGTTATTTTTTACCAATCAAATCCTTAAGTAATATATTTGTTTGTGATCTTTAGAATTTTTCTTTATTTTTTCAAAAAAGTCTTCAAGTTTGTGGACTTTTCGGAGAAAAATAGTGAAAACATGTTGATTTTTTGTGGAAAAAGATAAGGTTGGTTATGAGAAAAAACAAAACTTTTATGAAAACCGAATTGAAAACAATAACTTGATGACTTTCTTAGTAAAAAATAACATGAAGGGACTAAATCGAAAAAAAAAACACGAAAACATGTTGGGTTTTTTTTTTCATATTATACCCAAGAATTAATGAGAGATTTTTACGTAAAAAATCCTTACATTTGATCAATTTTATGATTAAAACTCATAACCAGGTTTTTTGTAACAAAAAAAAAAAAATCCATAATCGACTTAAATATCACAAAACTGGTATGTCATATGTTGCAACAAGTTACCTTTATCTCCGACAAATACTCTGGCGACCGTTGAAACCTCCGACGACTGATTTGGTTTCTCGTTTACGGTTGGATGCAATTAAACCTCCGACGGTGACACTTATATCTCTGATGAAGCCTCCGTTGACCCTTGAAGCACTTGAAGCTTCGAGTTCTTCATCATAAAATTGTTGATTTAGACTTTTGGTTCAATATGTTAGGCTTTAGATTCAATCTATTAGGCTTTAGGCTGTTGATTTGCTTTTGGAATTTCATCCGAATTCATTTGTTCTTGAAAAATTATCAGAAAAGGTAGTGGTTAGAGCAAAATGCAGTAGGTTAAACCTGTTGTAGATCACTTTTTTTTAAAGTAAAATCACTATTTTGATAAATTTTAGTCGGATGAGGTTTTTTTTACAACAAAAATATTTGAAGGTTTTTATCATAAAAAATGGTTTAACTTGAAGGTTTTTTTTACATAAAATCCCAATTAATGACGAGCAAAGTAACAAACAACAGTTATAATAAAAAGTATAAAGAAGGAATGACTATTTTATAGTTTATTTTTTAATTTTTTTGATCGATTAAATTCCCAATCGACAATCCTAGTCCGTCTCTTTATATCACATTCTTGATCTCCTATGACACTAAAGAAATTTACATGATGTTAAAAATCACAATTCACCGCAAAAAAAAATCATTTTTCCTATAATGATTGTCGAACTAAGATGCAAAAACCGAACCAAACATTAACGGAAAAATAGGTAAATCAGTATCGTACTTCATTGGATTCGACATGGTAGGGAAACTATGTGATCGTTCATCGTTGTATAAAACTTCTTTCATTCATTGGATTTTTAACATTTTATGCATCAAAATTGTTTTTATTAGTATAACGAAAAGTTTATATTTATTAAAAATAATAATCATATAAATAAAATAATCATAAAAAATAAGTACTAGTTGATTCTCTCTAGCCAATCTGATTAATGTACGATGAATTTGTGTTTTTATGCATCAAGCACGGCTTTGCTTTTGCTTTGCTTTACAGACTTATGTTCAAAAAAAGTATCACTCAACATCGAGTGTACTAAGGTGCCACTTTTAAATAGTTTTCTTTTTTTTTTTAATAAAAAAAAAATTTCTATCATTTTCAAATTAATGTTACACATGTTATATATGAATTTCAGATAAATTCATTAAGTTAACGTCTTCAAAAATTTTGTAATCATATATATATTTCTATGAATGATTCACTCACACAATTCACATGATCTTTTTAACCATTCACAAGATTTATTTTTTAAAATTTTAATGTATAAATGTATGATTATTTTGATTAAATATATTATAATTATGATTTCTACGTGTTAAAAAGTAAATTTTTTTTTTTTTTGTAAATGATCATTCACAATAGATATGCTTCGTACATTTGATTTTTTGAGGTACGCTAATGAACTCGTATCTATAATATATATCTATATATATAGGATTAGGATTCTGTGAAAAAAATAAATATATGTGAGAAACGTTGAATCAAAATAATAAATATGTTAAATCAACGTGTTATTTTGTGATTTAACATATGTGGAATCAAACACAAAATGATCATTTAACTTTGATTCAACACTTTTTGTTGAATCACAATAACACATTGATTTAACATATATATTATATTAATTTAACATTTCTCATATTTCTCACATATATTTGATTTCTTATTTGATTGTATGTGTATGTGTGTGTATGTTACGAATCTTGTGAGAATTTAAATATTGATAAAAAAATGTTGAATATATATATATATATATATATATATATATATATATATATATATATATATATATATATATATATATATATATATATATATATAATCAAGGTTTTATTTCATTTATGCTAAATGAACTTGTTAATATTCTTATAAAGAACAATAACAAGTTATACCCTTCAAAAATCTATAAATACTAATAAAAGAGCAAATATACTCATTCTTGAGTGGTTATATCTATCCAAATCTAATATAATATACTTTTAAATTCAAATCAAATCAAACAAAATCTAATATTCTACTGACTTATTTATTATAATATAATATATTAAAAGTTTTAAAACATATATAAAAATAATTACTATTCGTATATATTTATAAAAACCCATTTGGGTTTCTCATCTTCTTCATATGAAGTTGGAGAGGAGAAGAAAGTAAATAGCAAGATTTATAAATGAGAGTGGTACCTCTTGGATCTTTCGAAACCAACAAGAATCTCCCAATAAAAGTTTGATTTTGGCTTCTTCTTCTTTTTTCTTCTATCCTCTTTTCTCTCTATTTTGGAGCTTTTGAAGAAAAGATGAACACACACACACACAATGTGTGTGTCTGCGTAGGTATAAAGCCAAAAAGAAGAAGACTTCTTCTTCTTTTTCTTTGCAACCCACAACTTTCACATATTTACCATTTATACCTTGGAATTAATTGCATTTCTTTTAAAGTCCATTCTATAAATCCAAGACATATATTCATAATTATCCATACACGACTTTTATTTATGTGTTTGAAATAAATTAATATCTCGAATCGTATTTCGTTACAATAAATATTATTCATCAATTATATAAAATTCGGGTCGTTACAAAATTGTCAGTTGAATCAGGGAATCAATGCATGTGAATGAAAGCATCAAAATAAACCAATGGTGCATAATATGCACTCTTTTAGTCAATTGTGATAGGGTTAATATTTAAAAAACCCTATAAATTTTTCTCATTTTCACGATTAAGTTTCTAAACTTTTTTTTTTTCTGATTGTTTAAGTATTTAAACTATTTTTGTATCATTCAAAAGTTTATATTTTTTATTGGCTACCGGATGAGTAGGTAAAACACAACCAATAAAACAAAAAGTTTAGGGACTTAATTGCTAAAACATGTAAGGATAGTGAGTTTTTTAAACAAGACAAAAATAGTTAAGGGACTTAAACAATCAGAAAAAAGTTTAGGGACTTAATCACAAAACTAAGAAAAGTTTATAGAGTTTTTTCGATATTAACCCATTGTGATATAATGGATGTGGCCCAAACTTACAATTATATCATATAAAGCAATGATGGATATACCGAAGAACCTCATGTGAATAGATTAACTTAAATTCTTATATGAATCAAAGAATTAAGGGTTTAATATGAAAAAAACCAACATGTTCTTCACGTTTTTGCAGTGTAGTCTCTTCATGTTATTTTTTACCAATCAAATCCTTAAGTAATATATTTGTTTGTGATCTTTAGAATTTTTCTTTATTTTTTCAAAAAAGTCTTCAAGTTTGTGGACTTTTCGGAGAAAAATAGTGAAAACATGTTGATTTTTTGTGGAAAAAGATAAGGTTGGTTATGAGAAAAAACAAAACTTTTATGAAAACCGAATTGAAAACAATAACTTGATGACTTTCTTAGTAAAAAATAACATGAAGGGACTAAATCGAAAAAAAAAACACGAAAACATGTTGGGTTTTTTTTTTTCATATTATACCCAAGAATTAATGAGAGATTTTTACGTAAAAAATCCTTACATTTGATCAATTTTATGATTAAAACTCATAACCAGGTTTTTTGTAACAAAAAAAAAAAAAAAATCCATAATCGACTTAAATATCACAAAACTGGTATGTCATATGTTGCAACAAGTTACCTTTATCTCCGACAAATACTCTGGCGACCGTTGAAACCTCCGACGACTGATTTGGTTTCTCGTTTACGGTTGGATGCAATTAAACCTCCGACGGTGACACTTATATCTCTGATGAAGCCTCCGTTGACCCTTGAAGCACTTGAAGCTTCGAGTTCTTCATCATAAAATTGTAGATTTAGACTTTTGGTTCAATATGTTAGGCTTTAGATTCAATCTATTAGGCTTTAGGCTGTTGATTTGCTTTTGGAATTTCATCCGAATTCATTTGTTCTTGAAAAATTATCAGAAAAGGTAGTGGTTAGAGCAAAATGCAGTAGGTTAAACCTGTTGTAGATCACTTTTTTTTAAAGTAAAATCACTATTTTGATAAATTTTAGTCGGATGAGGTTTTTTTTTACAACAAAAATATTTGAAGGTTTTTATCATAAAAAATGGTTTAACTTGAAGGTTTTTTTTACATAAAATCCCAATTAATGACGAGCAAAGTAACAAACAACAGTTATAATAAAAAGTATAAAGAAGGAATGACTATTTTATAGTTTATTTTTTAATTTTTTTGATCGATTAAAATTTCCCAATCGACAATCCTAGTCCGTCTCTTTATATCACATTCTTGATCTCCGTATGACACTAAAGAAATTACATGATGGTTAAAAATCACAATTCACCGCAAAAAAAAAATCATTTCCTATAATGATTGTCGAAACTATAAGATGAAAAACCGAACCAAACATAACGGAAAAATAGTAAATCAGTATCGTGTACTTCATGGATTCGACCATGGTAGGCGAAATATTTGGATCGGTTTCACTCTTGTATAAAAACTTCTTTCATTTCATTGGATTTTAACATTTATGCCCATCCAAAATTGTTTTATAGTATAACGAAAAAGTTTATATTAATATAAAAAAATTAGATCATATAAATAAAATAATATCATAAAAATATAGTACTAGTTGATTCTCTGCTAGCCATCTGCATTATGTACGATGAATTTGTGTTTTTATGCATCAAGCACGCTTGGCTTTTGCTTTGCTTTACAACTTATGTTCTCAAAAAAAGTATCACTCAACATCGGTGTACTAAGTGCCACTTTAAAAGTGTTTTCTTTTTTTTTAATAAAAAAAAAAATTTCTATCATTTTCAAATTAATGTTACACATGTTATATATGAATTTCAGATAAATTCATTAAGTTAACGTCTTCAAAAATTTTGTAATCATATATATATTTCTATGAATGATTCACTCACACAATTCACATGATCTTTTTAACCATTCACAAGATTTATTTTTTAAAATTTTAATGTATAAATGTATGATTATTTTGATTAAATATATTATAATTATGATTTCTACGTGTTAAAAAGTAAATTTTTTTTTTTTTTGTAAATGATCATTCACAATAGATATGCTTCGTACATTTGATTTTTTGAGGTACGCTAATGAACTCGTATCTATAATATATATCTATATATATAGGATTAGGATTCTGTGAAAAAAATAAATATATGTGAGAAACGTTGAATCAAAATAATAAATATGTTAAATCAACGTGTTATTTTGTGATTTAACATATGTGGAATATGTGGAATCAAACACAAAATGATCATTTAACTTTGATTCAACACTTTTTGTTGAATCACAATAACACATTGATTTAACATATATATTATATTAATTTAACATTTCTCATATTTCTCACATATATTTGATTTCTTATTTGATTGTATGTGTATGTGTGTGTATGTTACGAATCTTGTGAGAATTTAAATATTGATAAAAAAATGTTGAATATATATATATATATATATATATATATATATATATATATATATATATATATATATATATATATATATATATATATATATATAATCAAGGTTTTATTTCATTTATGCTAAATGAACTTGTTAATATTCTTATAAAGAACAATAACAAGTTATACCCTTCAAAAATCTATAAATACTAATAAAAGAGCAAATATACTCATTCTTGAGTGGTTATATCTATCCAAATCTAATATAATATACTTTTAAATTCAAATCAAATCAAACAAAATCTAATATTCTACTGACTTATTTATTATAATATAATATATTAAAAGTTTTAAAACATATATAAAAATAATTACTATTCGTATATATTTATAAAAACCCATTTGGGTTTCTCATCTTCTTCATATGAAGTTGGAGAGGAGAAGAAAGTAAATAGCAAGATTTATAAATGAGAGTGGTACCTCTTGGATCTTTCGAAACCAACAAGAATCTCCCAATAAAAGTTTGATTTTGGCTTCTTCTTCTTTTTTCTTCTATCCTCTTTTCTCTCTATTTTGGAGCTTTTGAAGAAAAGATGAACACACACACACAATGTGTGTGTCTGCGTAGGTATAAAGCCAAAAAGAAGAAGACTTCTTCTTCTTTTTCTTTGCAACCCACAACTTTCACATATTTACCATTTATACCTTGGAATTAATTGCATTTCTTTTAAAGTCCATTCTATAAATCCAAGACATATATTCATAATTATCCATACACAACTTTTATTTATGTGTTTGAAATAAATTAATATCTCGAATCGTATTTCGTTACAATAAATATTATTCATCAATTATATAAAATTCGGGTCGTTACAAAATTGTCAGTTGAATCAGGGAATCAATGCATGTGAATGAAAGCATCAAAATAAACCAATGGTGCATAATATGCACTCTTTTAGTCAATTGTGATAGGGTTAATATTTAAAAAACCCTATAAATTTTTCTCATTTTCACGATTAAGTTTCTAAACTTTTTTTTTTCTGATTGTTTAAGTATTTAAACTATTTTTGTATCATTCAAAAGTTTATATTTTTTATTGGCTACCGGATGAGTAGGTAAAACACAACCAATAAAACAAAAAGTTTAGGGACTTAATTGCTAAAACATGTAAGGATAGTGAGTTTTTTAAACAAGACAAAAATAGTTAAGGGACTTAAACAATCAGAAAAAAGTTTAGGGACTTAATCACAAAACTAAGAAAAGTTTATAGGGTTTTTTCGATATTAACCCATTGTGATATAATGGATGTGGCCCAAACTTACAATTATATCATATAAAGCAATGATGGATATACCGAAGAACCTCATGTGAATAGATTAACTTAAATTCTTATATGAAT
The DNA here is from genome assembly GCA_020465985.1 of Centrapalus pauciflorus. Lineage (NCBI taxonomy): Eukaryota > Viridiplantae > Streptophyta > Magnoliopsida > Asterales > Asteraceae > Centrapalus > Centrapalus pauciflorus. The sequence goes on from JAANYP010000876.1 coordinate 930,973, forward strand.
CAAAGAATTAAGGGTTTAATATGAAAAAAACCAACATGTTCTTCACGTTTTTGCAGTGTAGTCTCTTCATGTTATTTTTTACCAATCAAATCCTTAAGTAATATATTTGTTTGTGATCTTTAGAATTTTTCTTTATTTTTTCAAAAAAGTCTTCAAGTTTGTGGACTTTTCGGAGAAAAATAGTGAAAACATGTTGATTTTTTGTGGAAAAAGATAAGGTTGGTTATGAGAAAAAACAAAACTTTTATGAAAACCGAATTGAAAACAATAACTTGATGACTTTCTTAGTAAAAAATAACATGAAGGGACTAAATCGAAAAAAAAAACACGAAAACATGTTGGGTTTTTTTTTTTCATATTATACCCAAGAATTAATGAGAGATTTTTACGTAAAAAATCCTTACATTTGATCAATTTTATGATTAAAACTCATAACCAGGTTTTTTGTAACAAAAAAAAAAAATCCATAATCGACTTAAATATCACAAAACTGGTATGTCATATGTTGCAACAAGTTACCTTTATCTCCGACAAATACTCTGGCGACCGTTGAAACCTCCGACGACTGATTTGGTTTCTCGTTTACGGTTGGATGCAATTAAACCTCCGACGGTGACACTTATATCTCTGATGAAGCCTCCGTTGACCCTTGAAGCACTTGAAGCTTCGAGTTCTTCATCATAAAATTGTAGATTTAGACTTTTGGTTCAATATGTTAGGCTTTAGATTCAATCTATTAGGCTTTAGGCTGTTGATTTGCTTTTGGAATTTCATCCGAATTCATTTGTTCTTGAAAAATTATCAGAAAAGGTAGTGGTTAGAGCAAAATGCAGTAGGTTAAACCTGTTGTAGATCACTTTTTTTTAAAGTAAAATCACTATTTTGATAAATTTTAGTCGGATGAGGTTTTTTTTTACAACAAAAATATTTGAAGGTTTTTATCATAAAAAATGGTTTAACTTGAAGGTTTTTTTTACATAAAATCCCAATTAATGACGAGCAAAGTAACAAACAACAGTTATAATAAAAAGTATAAAGAAGGAATGACTATTTTATAGTTTATTTTTTAATTTTTTTGATCGATTAAATTCCCAATCGACAATCCTAGTCCGTCTCTTTATATCACATTCTTGATCTCCTATGACACTAAAGAAATTTACATGATGTTAAAAATCACAATTCACCGCAAAAAAAAATCATTTTTCCTATAATGATTGTCGAACTAAGATGCAAAAACCGAACCAAACATTAACGGAAAAATAGGTAAATCAGTATCGTACTTCATTGGATTCGACATGGTAGGGAAACTATGTGATCGTTCATCGTTGTATAAAACTTCTTTCATTCATTGGATTTTTAACATTTTATGCATCAAAATTGTTTTTATTAGTATAACGAAAAGTTTATATTTATTAAAAATAATAATCATATAAATAAAATAATCATAAAAAATAAGTACTAGTTGATTCTCTCTAGCCAATCTGATTAATGTACGATGAATTTGTGTTTTTATGCATCAAGCACGGCTTTGCTTTTGCTTTGCTTTACAGACTTATGTTCAAAAAAAGTATCACTCAACATCGAGTGTACTAAGGTGCCACTTTTAAATAGTTTTCTTTTTTTTTTTAATAAAAAAAAAATTTCTATCATTTTCAAATTAATGTTACACATGTTATATATGAATTTCAGATAAATTCATTAAGTTAACGTCTTCAAAAATTTTGTAATCATATATATATTTCTATGAATGATTCACTCACACAATTCACATGATCTTTTTAACCATTCACAAGATTTATTTTTTAAAATTTTAATGTATAAATGTATGATTATTTTGATTAAATATATTATAATTATGATTTCTACGTGTTAAAAAGTAAATTTTTTTTTTTTTTGTAAATGATCATTCACAATAGATATGCTTCGTACATTTGATTTTTTGAGGTACGCTAATGAACTCGTATCTATAATATATATCTATATATATAGGATTAGGATTCTGTGAAAAAAATAAATATATGTGAGAAACGTTGAATCAAAATAATAAATATGTTAAATCAACGTGTTATTTTGTGATTTAACATATGTGGAATCAAACACAAAATGATCATTTAACTTTGATTCAACACTTTTTGTTGAATCACAAAATAACACATTGATTTAACATATATATTATATTAATTTAACATTTCTCATATTTCTCACATATATTTGATTTCTTATTTGATTGTATGTGTATGTGTGTGTATGTTACGAATCTTGTGAGAATTTAAATATTGATAAAAAAATGTTATATATATATATATATATATATATATATATATATATATATATATATATATATATATATATATATATATATAGAATCAAGGTTTTATTTCATTTACGCTAAATGAACTTGTTAATATTCTTATAAAGAACAATAACAAGTTATACCCTTCAAAAATCTATAAATACTAATAAAAGAGCAAATATACTCATTCTTGAGTGGTTATATCTATCCAAATCTAATATAATATACTTTTAAATTCAAATCAAATCAAACAAAATCTAATATTCTAGTGACTTATTTATTATAATATAATATATTAAAAGTTTTAAAACATATATAAAAATAATTACTATTCGTATATATTTATAAAAACCCATTTGGGTTTCTCATCTTCTTCATATGAAGTTGGAGAGGAGAAGAAAGTAAATAGCAAGATTTATAAATGAGAGTGGTACCTCTTGGATCTTTCGAAACCAACAAGAATCTCCCAATAAAAGTTTGATTTTGGCTTCTTCTTCTTTTTTCTTCTATCCTCTTTTCTCTCTATTTTGGAGCTTTTGAAGAAAAGATGAACACACACACACAATGTGTGTGTCTGCGTAGGTATAAAGCCAAAAAGAAGAAGACTTCTTCTTCTTTTTCTTTGCAACCCACAACTTTCACATATTTACCATTTATATCTTGGAATTAATTGCATTTCTTTTAAAGTCCATTCTATAAATCCAAGACATATATTCATAATTATCCATACACAACTTTTATTTATGTGTTTGAAATAAATTAATATCTCGAATCGTATTTCGTTACAATAAATATTATTCATCAATTATATAAAATTCGGGTCGTTACAAAATTGTCAGTTGAATCAGGGAATCAATGCATGTGAATGAAAGCATCAAAATAAACCAATGGTGCATAATATGCACTCTTTTAGTCAATTGTGATAGGGTTAATATTTAAAAAACCCTATAAATTTTTCTCATTTTCACGATTAAGTTTCTAAACTTTTTTTTTTCTGATTGTTTAAGTATTTAAACTATTTTTGTATCATTCAAAAGTTTATATTTTTTATTGGCTACCGGATGAGTAGGTAAAACACAACCAATAAAACAAAAAGTTTAGGGACTTAATTGCTAAAACATGTAAGGATAGTGAGTTTTTTAAACAAGACAAAAATAGTTAAGGGACTTAAACAATCAGAAAAAAGTTTAGGGACTTAATCACAAAACTAAGAAAAGTTTATAGGGTTTTTTCGATATTAACCCATTGTGATATAATGGATGTGGCCCAAACTTACAATTATATCATATAAAGCAATGATGGATATACCGAAGAACCTCATGTGAATAGATTAACTTAAATTCTTATATGAATCAAAGAATTAAGGGTTTAATATGAAAAAAACCAACATGTTCTTCACGTTTTTGCAGTGTAGTCTCTTCATGTTATTTTTTACCAATCAAATCCTTAAGTAATATATTTGTTTGTGATCTTTAGAATTTTTCTTTATTTTTTCAAAAAAGTCTTCAAGTTTGTGGACTTTTCGGAGAAAAATAGTGAAAACATGTTGATTTTTTGTGGAAAAAGATAAGGTTGGTTATGAGAAAAAACAAAACTTTTATGAAAACCGAATTGAAAACAATAACTTGATGACTTTCTTAGTAAAAAATAACATGAAGGGACTAAATCGAAAAAAAAAACACGAAAACATGTTGGGTTTTTTTTTTTCATATTATACCCAAGAATTAATGAGAGATTTTTACGTAAAAAATCCTTACATTTGATCAATTTTATGATTAAAACTCATAACCAGGTTTTTTGTAACAAAAAAAAAAAATCCATAATCGACTTAAATATCACAAAACTGGTATGTCATATGTTGCAACAAGTTACCTTTATCTCCGACAAATACTCTGGCGACCGTTGAAACCTCCGACGACTGATTTGGTTTCTCGTTTACGGTTGGATGCAATTAAACCTCCGACGGTGACACTTATATCTCTGATGAAGCCTCCGTTGACCCTTGAAGCACTTGAAGCTTCGAGTTCTTCATCATAAAATTGTTGATTTAGACTTTTGGTTCAATATGTTAGGCTTTAGATTCAATCTATTAGGCTTTAGGCTGTTGATTTGCTTTTGGAATTTCATCCGAATTCATTTGTTCTTGAAAAATTATCAGAAAAGGTAGTGGTTAGAGCAAAATGCAGTAGGTTAAACCTGTTGTAGATCACTTTTTTTTAAAGTAAAATCACTATTTTGATAAATTTTAGTCGGATGAGGTTTTTTTTTACAACAAAAATATTTGAAGGTTTTTATCATAAAAAATGGTTTAACTTGAAGGTTTTTTTTACATAAAATCCCAATTAATGACGAGCAAAGTAACAAACAACAGTTATAATAAAAAGTATAAAGAAGGAATGACTATTTTATAGTTTATTTTTTAATTTTTTTGATCGATTAAATTCCCAATCGACAATCCTAGTCCGTCTCTTTATATCACATTCTTGATCTCCTATGACACTAAAGAAATTTACATGATGTTAAAAATCACAATTCACCGCAAAAAAAAATCATTTTTCCTATAATGATTGTCGAACTAAGATGCAAAAACCGAACCAAACATTAACGGAAAAATAGGTAAATCAGTATCGTACTTCATTGGATTCGACATGGTAGGGAAACTATGTGATCGTTCATCGTTGTATAAAACTTCTTTCATTCATTGGATTTTTAACATTTTATGCATCAAAATTGTTTTTATTAGTATAACGAAAAGTTTATATTTATTAAAAATAATAATCATATAAATAAAATAATCATAAAAAATAAGTACTAGTTGATTCTCTCTAGCCAATCTGATTAATGTACGATGAATTTGTGTTTTTATGCATCAAGCACGGCTTTGCTTTTGCTTTGCTTTACAGACTTATGTTCAAAAAAAGTATCACTCAACATCGAGTGTACTAAGGTGCCACTTTTAAATAGTTTTCTTTTTTTTTTTAATAAAAAAAAAATTTCTATCATTTTCAAATTAATGTTACACATGTTATATATGAATTTCAGATAAATTCATTAAGTTAACGTCTTCAAAAATTTTGTAATCATATATATATTTCTATGAATGATTCACTCACACAATTCACATGATCTTTTTAACCATTCACAAGATTTATTTTTTAAAATTTTAATGTATAAATGTATGATTATTTTGATTAAATATATTATAATTATGATTTCTACGTGTTAAAAAGTAAATTTTTTTTTTTTTTGTAAATGATCATTCACAATAGATATGCTTCGTACATTTGATTTTTTGAGGTACGCTAATGAACTCGTATCTATAATATATATCTATATATATAGGATTAGGATTCTGTGAAAAAAATAAATATATGTGAGAAACGTTGAATCAAAATAATAAATATGTTAAATCAACGTGTTATTTTGTGATTTAACATATGTGGAATCAAACACAAAATGATCATTTAACTTTGATTCAACACTTTTTGTTGAATCACAAAATAACACATTGATTTAACATATATATTATATTAATTTAACATTTCTCATATTTCTCACATATATTTGATTTCTTATTTGATTGTATGTGTATGTGTGTGTATGTTACGAATCTTGTGAGAATTTAAATATTGATAAAAAAATGTTGAATATATATATATATATATATATATATATATATATATATATATATATATATATATATATATATATATATATATATATATATATATATATATAGAATCAAGGTTTTATTTCATTTATGCTAAATGAACTTGTTAATATTCTTATAAAGAACAATAACAAGTTATACCCTTCAAAAATCTATAAATACTAATAAAAGAGCAAATATACTCATTCTTGAGTGGTTATATCTATCCAAATCTAATATAATATACTTTTAAATTCAAATCAAATCAAACAAAATCTAATATTCTACTGACTTATTTATTATAATATAATATATTAAAAGTTTTAAAACATATATAAAAATAATTACTATTCGTATATATTTATAAAAACCCATTTGGGTTTCTCATCTTCTTCATATGAAGTTGGAGAGGAGAAGAAAGTAAATAGCAAGATTTATAAATGAGAGTGGTACCTCTTGGATCTTTCGAAACCAACAAGAATCTCCCAATAAAAGTTTGATTTTGGCTTATTCTTCTTTTTTCTTCTATCCTCTTTTCTCTCTATTTTGGAGCTTTTGAAGAAAAGATGAACACACATGCGTAGGTATAAAGCCAAAAAGAAGAAGACTTCTTCTTCTTTTTCTTTGCAACCCACAACTTTCACATATTTACCATTTATACCTTGGAATTAATTGCATTTCTTTTAAAGTCCATTCTATAAATCCAAGACATATATTCATAATTATCCATACACAACTTTTATTTATGTGTTTGAAATAAATTAATATCTCGAATCGTATTTCGTTACAATAAATATTATTCATCAATTATATAAAATTCGGGTCGTTACAAAATTGTCAGTTGAATCAGGGAATCAATGCATGTGAATGAAAGCATCAAAATAAACCAATGGTGCATAATATGCACTCTTTTAGTCAATTGTGATAGGGTTAATATTTAAAAAACCCTATAAATTTTTCTCATTTTCACGATTAAGTTTCTAAACTTTTTTTTTTTCTGATTGTTTAAGTATTTAAACTATTTTTGTATCATTCAAAAGTTTATATTTTTTATTGGCTACCGGATGAGTAGGTAAAACACAACCAATAAAACAAAAAGTTTAGGGACTTAATTGCTAAAACATGTAAGGATAGTGAGTTTTTTAAACAAGACAAAAATAGTTAAGGGACTTAAACAATCAGAAAAAAGTTTAGGGACTTAATCACAAAACTAAGAAAAGTTTATAGGGTTTTTTCGATATTAACCCATTGTGATATAATGGATGTGGCCCAAACTTACAATTATATCATATAAAGCAATGATGGATATACCAAAATAATCTGCATTAACGGAAACATAAATAAATTTGATAGGGTTTATTATGAAAAAACCAACGTGTTTTTAGGATTTTTATATTTTCGTCATTCAATGTTTATTTTTTTAGAAAAATTAATCCTTAAGTTAATTTTTTTTAGTTTTGTGAAATTTAACAATTAGAGTCTGATTATAATTAGTAAACTGAGTTTTTAAAAACTGAAAAATTGGGTTTTAATATCCAAATTTCACTAAATCAAAAAGAAAAGAAATTGACTTGAAGATTTTTATGGAAAAAAAAACATGGAGAGAGGAAAACGTGAAAACATATTGGTTTTTTTTTTTTATAATAAACCCAATTTGATATGTATATAATAACGTGGTATTTTGAATAAATTGTAGGTGTTATATTTGTATTGTAGTTTCATAAGTGCTTAACCCAACTTGATATCCAACATTATTCTTCAAATCCAAATTAAATACTTGTAAAAAACTCTTAACATATGGAAAAGGAGAGGATGAAAAGATATTACATCGAGAGAGCAATAATTACAACCACTCTTCTCCGTTTTTGCCCTAAATCAATCAAGAGTAGATCGCGAGATCCACATTTACAACCACTCTATGGTAGTTCAAGAAGCGAAAATGTGCAACATCGTCAAAAAAGGGAGATACAAGTGATTATCTTCATCTCAGCCAACAACTGTTCTCTATCGGAGAAGAGAGGACACTATGGAGAAAATAGGTTTGTGAAACGATCGAGAAGGAGACGAGATGATGGTCGACGAAAGGGAAATAAGAGGTTAGGTTGGTTTAAAAGTGAAATAAAACCCAAAGTTTGTGTCAATTTAGAAAGTTATTCGAGTAAAATTGATGAATGTAATATGTATTGGTTTGACAACACTTCAATCGCTATAACTAAAACAAATAGCAATCATAATGTGCATTATCACATATCATTATTTGTCATTCAACTTGTTAACAAAAAGTTTAAAATGTAATTAAGACTAAATCAACAAAAGCACAAATCAAACATTATTTATTACTTAAAAACTCAAAAACACAAATAGAAAGATAACATCTCACAGTCACACTTAATGATATTAACATTCAAACCTACACATGCCAAACGACTTGATCGAAATCTTATTCGATGCTGCACTAATCTTCGATCGTAAAGATGACCAAATTGGAAGTCAAGTAATGATCGGATCAACGACAAGGGACTTGATATGAGTTATAAGTTCTTCTCCAACATGCGTGAAATGATCTTTATTCTTATACAACACATCCATCGCTCGAGCTAAATTAATCACTCGCATAATCACGGGCATTTTAACATCTTTGCATATCAGACACTCTCTATTCATTTCTTTCCACGCTTCTTCAACTTTTTCGTTGAACAAATCATACGTATGTTTCTCGGTGGCATCAAACTGTTTCATGTAACATTCAATGGTAGAGGGAACATGCTTTCTTTCCTGCTCTTCCTGCAATTTTTACTCCAATTTTGTTACTTAACACAAATTATTCATGAATGAGAAACTTTTTGATAACATACTAAGGTTAATAAATCATAATTACCTTTTTATTTTGACATGAATTCAATGTCAGTCATGAGTATTTTCAGGCCCAGAGCGAGATAGAAGAAAATATCTTTTTAAAAATGTAACATACTAATTTTTTAAATGAGTTTGGCCAAGATATAAAAAATAATGTCTTTTTACGAATACTAACATACTATTTTTTAAAGAGTTTTTCTTCATCTAGTGGGCTGAAATTTAAAAAATACACGTGTGAGTCTAATGTACTACCTATCGGACTGAAAAACAATGCCCCTTATTTGTATGATGTCCTGGGCGGTAGCCCATGTGGCCCACTCAGGGCCGACCTTGCATGAATTAAGCGAAGTTTCTAGCTGAATGTACCTTGTGAGTGACGATATCATCCATGATCCTACAAAGCACACAACAAGATTTGAGAAGAGGTGGATTAGTGAAAGCCCATTTGAATGTCTCGTCCGTGATTACATCACCCATGGCTATAAAACTTGACGCAAGAACAAACTTATATCCGCTACTAATATACGTAACTTCTATGTGCTCCTCCACTGTTGGTACATATCCTTCATGTGTCCATTTCGCTTCTTTCATGTAGCTTTCAACGTATTCTATCATCTGTAAAACGACGATAAGCTCAATCACAAGCTATGAAACGAAAGGATCGTAGTTATAGACAACATACAAACATAGAGTTGGAAAACAAGCTAGCTAACTATGATTTAAAGACTCACTATTGGTATGATATAATCAAGATGATGTGCTTGTCCCATATTTATCAATATTTCGTTCATTTCCTCGAAAATGTTCATCAGCATTCTGTAGATGAGTTTCATGTAATCTGGAAGCTCATCTGCGCTCTTGATCAACCACCTACAAATATTTATGCGCAATTTGATAAATCTGGTTAAATATTCAAATCTAATCAGTTACATGAATCTTCTTTCGTATACGGTTTACCTTTGAATTGCTTCAGTAAAGATCACAAGTTCTTCGTAAGTACCGTAAGCATCATAAGTGTCATCAATAATCGTTGCGATTGCGAAAGCTTTTGCTAAGAACATTCTTGAAAGAGAATAGTGAGGCTCAAAGTACACTCCTAATGTCCAAAAGTAGGATTCAATCAATCTATTTCTTGCATAAGGTATATTCTTTGGGATGTCAAATCCTTTCCACCACCTACAATAAATAAATACACATGTATATGTCAAATTAATTACTTGATACATACATACATATATATTCTTTGAAGAACAAAATATACTTATTATGTCATTATGCTAACATGTAGCTGGCAATATTGACATACCTCATTTACATCATATTCTTAACGTTATGTAGGGTTGGCTAATCATTTTTGAGATTTTGAACAGAAACTTAAAAATTACACTCTAGATATATACATATTCAAAATAAACAAATTTTACATATAGTAATAATGGTAAACGAATAAAAAGACTTATAATTAGACAATATTGAAATTAAAAACTTTGTAAGTCAATAAACGTGTTCAATTGTTTATAGAGTTAAGTATATAAGAGTAATATTAGAATAAGCCCCTAAGATTGATGGTCTCTGGACGAGTACCCATGTTACCGTTGCTCATGGCCGACCCTGTGCATATAGAAACCGACTAGCAACAACACTTGAGACTCATCAAAAGAAAGAAGGGTATATATGCGTTACATACATGCATATTTGGCTAAGTTCTTCCTTATGTAGTGATTGAAGTAGGTTGAACCCTAGCTTGGCAAGTTTTAGCAAAGACTCGTTACGGAAAGCTTGTTGTTGGTAGAAAGACATGTAGCGCACTGCCTCTAATCTCGGTAACCTTTTACGTAATGGTTGAGCTAGTTCTATATGTATTTCACTAGAAATAGCAAAGTCTTTCCAAAGAGGATCCTTTGCAATATTAGCAAGCTGAGTTTTTGTAAAAGCAAGAGCATCATCTAATATGATTTCACCGAGCACCCTAAGATACGTTGCCTCATAAAGCTCCAACAAACCTTGAACATCAGTTTTCAAGGACTCTTTGAAACCTCCGTCTTGATCCTTGTAATTATTGAAAACATCTGTTTCATTTGATATAATTAGAAGTTAGACTTAATATTGAAAAAACCTTACGAAGAGTCATAAATTTATCGAGTGTTTATATCCCTGAACAATTTTTATCTAATTCAAAACTATATATTTTTGATCTACTATTGGTTTAACCGATAAAAATTTAGTTTATCAAATGGTTTAATATTGCATAAAACTTTCCTTCTTTATATTTACAGTTAAGTCACTGGACTTTCTGTTTTATTGTTTAAGGCACTGTATTGTTAACCAATTAAGGAACTACTAAACATGTCACTTATATAGTTTTGAATAAGATAAAAACTGCCTAGTGGTTTCAACACTCTGAAAAAAAGTCTATTGACTTAATCGATAAATCCATGAAAGTCCGTAGGGTTTTTTTTTTCAATATTAACCCTAGGAGTTATTACCTTCTTTCGTAACGTTACTAACTAATATATGAATTTATGCACACTAACCGCTAGAGACGAAAAAACCTTTTTGTCGCATGAGTCGAAACCAAAGAGATGGACTCGCACCATCCCAGTTGTCACCATATGTATCGTAGATGTGTTGCAAGGCCTGGTTGATCTCCTCTTCAAAATAATATGCAATGCCAAGACGTTGGATTGAATCAACAAGTTTTAATACATTTGTACGCTCAGTCGGAACATTCGTAATTGCCAATATTTCTTTCTTTACGTTTTTTTTAAGTCATCGACTACTCTTTCAACCTCCTCTTGATCTTCTTGCTACATTACATTTTAAAGACTAATAATAATATTTATAAATCATTTAAACATTTACATTGATGATATTTAAACTCATGCTCAAATTTATGCTCAATAGCTCAATTATCATTAGTTAACTAGCTAAATAGTCAGGGCCGGTCCTAGACATTTTGATGCCTAGGGCGAGATAGAAGAACAATGCCCTTAAAATTTTTCTTTTAAGTGTGTTTTAAATTAAGAAAAACAATAGCAGACATATTGGTGTGCCTCTTATATATAGGTGTGTGCATTTTAATTAAAACAACAGCAACGAAAGTTTTAGTTATATATCTACAGAGGTGTGCAGAGACAGCAGAGTGTTTGTGCCGTGTATGTGTGTGTCCAGCCCTTAGACCTCAATACATAGTCTCGGGGTAGTGTGGGCAGTGAGTTGCGGTTGTGTTTGTATGATTGTGCTATCAATTGAGGCTGTCACATTGTGATAAAATGAATAGCAACAGCAAGTACCAAGTACTAAAGAAATATAGGTGTGTGCCTTTGATCAAATATAAAACTCAAAATTAGATTGTAAATTGTATGCTCAATTGCCTAAAATCAGAATAACAGAATGCTCAAAATCATAATCATAGATTCACAAAATACTCAAAATCACAATCACAAGGGCAAGTGAACACTGACCAAAGTTTTGGACAACCCTAAGATTGTAATGCTTATTTGCCTAAAATCAGAATCACAGATTCACAAAATGATCAAATTTAGAATAACAGAATGCTCTTTGAAGTTTTGGACAAACCTTTGGAAGCAAGTGACCACTGAACAGAGGCAAGTCGCACCGAGCAAGTGAGCGTCGATCCTCTTCCTCGCGTCAATTTCAAATTGAAGGCAACCACGAGAGCGTCAAGGCAAGCAGAAGCAAGGGATGAAGTGAGCACTGCTGCAGAGAACCGAAGTAAGAAGCGCTTAACGATTGACAGATTCGATTAATCGCATGATCGATTGACAGATTCAATCCCCAAGTAGGCAGCGCTTAATGATTTCCGAGTAGGACTCCGCCTGTTCATCTTCATCGCCGCTTCAATTTCAAAAATCGTTCATAAATGGTCATGCTAGCCTGCTTCATCGCCGCTTCAATTTCATCTCCATACCCTATTTTGAACCTGATAATCAGATGGGCTAAAAAAACTGATGCCCTTGGATTTTTTCTAAACTTTTATGCCCTGGGCCGTGGCCCAGTTCGCCCCCCCTTTGGGCCGGCCCTGTAAATAGTTAAAACACAGACACATAAGCTTTATGTTGATACAAACATATATAAATAAATAAATAAATAAATAAATAACATCAAAATTAAGTTTAAACATACTATTATGCATTAAGTACTTTGAAATTAAAATAAATCACAAAAATACGCAATTAAGAAAGATTAAACGAGGCTAAGTGTGACTAACTAAACTAACTTAGTAACCCAGTCGATTTCTTTCCTTTTTTTCTTATTGTGTTGACGCTACAAGATTGATGCGTCTACGATTTTTAAAATCGTAAAAACAAAAATAGAAATCATATTATTGATGTTGGTAAGAAATTTAAAACTGTGTGCAAATTTCATTAATAAAATGAGCTTAACTTTTAGTGCTTTGACTTTGAAGGGTATCTTATTTTTAGTTGTAAATAAACTTTTTCTACAAAGCATTATTACTTAAAGATTTGGTCTTTAAAATTCTAAATAAGTGCCAATTAGGTTTGGATTTGTAATCTTTTCACTTTTCCATCAAATTGACTAAATTTGCTAATCAATAACCACATTTAATCTTAGCCTTTACTAACAAAAAGCATATTTAATCAATTATAATTTTATTCATTACTTAGATCATAATGACTAAATTCTAGTTTTCTCAGTAAATATTTGTCGTTTTGTCACCACACACGACATAAATAGTGAATAAACTTTATGTAGTATTACTATTATGTATGTATGTGTATCAATAATGTGTGTGTATCAGTGTATGTATATACACATATACTGAAACACACACATATATGGTATACGTATAACGTACTATCTTAAGTACCTTGTGATGGATAAGAAACTCATCACCCCAAACACTGGGAGGAAATTGCACAATGGGTCGCATAACTTTGTCTTCCTTAACAGACATTTTAAATGGAAAAGAAGATGCTTGTGTTTCAAAGAGAGTTAAGGTACATATATATAGAGATAGTAAATTATACAAATGGTTCCTTCGATTTGTATGAAATTTTGTTTTTCGAAGAATTACTTACGTGGATATAGTCTTATAAGTAAATTTAGTTACACTTTTGGTCCCTAACCAAATTTAAGTTGTTTTTTTTATTTTAGTTACTTATTATGTTATTATTATTACTTAACTAACATGATGTATTTGATTCGTTGAACGCAATGATGCTTTTACATATTAAAGTCTGAGAATGTAATTAAACTAATGAATCTTATGTATTTTTAGCCAACGAATGTAATAAGCCTATTGAAACCTTATTTTCATTGGTTTAAAGCTTGTATATATATAAAAAAATTATATATATATATATATGTATATATATATTGTATATATATATATATATATATATATATATATATATATATATATATATATATATATATATATATATATATATATATATATATATATATATATATATATATATATATATATATATATATCTATATATATATATATATATATATATATATATATATATATATATATATATATATATATATATATATATATATATATATATATATAAAAGTATAGATTTAGCTTCAAGTAAATACCACTCCTTATGCAGTGCACCAGAAGGTACCAACCACTCTTAAAAATAATTTTTTTGAATTTTTTTTTTCATAAACATGTTTTAATTAACATTATACAAATGATATATAGAGTTCACGCATATTCAAACATTGTAAGTGCATGAAATCATTTATCACATAAATGCAAGTTCATATATATACAAATTTATATAAGTGTACGTTCACATCATTTTTTAGGACTTAGGAGATATGAATTTATGTGAAATCTACATATTATCTTAATAATGTTAGATTTTGGTAGAGCCATTTACATATAATCTTATTGATTATTAAAATGTTTTATATAATTGGATTAAATGTGAAGTGCATATACGATCCATTTAGCTCTTTGTGTTGTGATGTTATTGCATGTACGGGTGAATTTTTTTACCGATTTTTCTATACGGAACTGGTTTTATATATAGACCCAAAGCGTAATTAATAAAGTTGTTATTATGTTATATTCATGCTTTACTTCAATGTCATTCTAGTGGAAAATTTGACCTTAAAAATGATATATTAAACAAATTCTTTTTTGAAAAAAATTTAAAGTTATGTAAGAATTTTGTCTTTTGATTCTCGGTCGGTTTACTTGAATAATTTAATATTTAAGGTTACTTCAAAGCAATTAACTTTTTTTGTCTAGTGGAAATTTTGCCTTAAAAATGATATATTAAACAAATTTTTTTCAAAAAAAATTTAAAAATATATAAGAATTTTGTCTTTTGATTGTCGGTCGGTTTACTTGAATAATATAATTTTTTAAGGTTACTTCAAAGCAATTAACTTTTTTTGTCTAGTGGAAATTTTGACCTTAAAAATGATATATATTAAACAAATATTTTTTTGAAAAAAATTTAAAATTATGTAAGAATTTTATCTTTTGATTGTCGGTCGGTTTACTTGAATAATTTAATTTTTTAAGGTTACTTCAAAGCAATTAACTTTTTTTTTATTCTAGCTAGTTGAATGACTAGTTTAAGAAATCAAAGTCTATATAAGTTTAATAAATTAAAGAATCAAATTACTTACTAGTAACTAAAAATCAATTTTAATAAATCAAAGTATCAAACCAAGACTCACGTTTCATAAAAACCTAAATATAAATAATTTAACCGTTTATCCAATAATGCATGACTTTAGTAAAAAAAAACACAAGTATAGTAAAGAAAAATACTATGTTAATAAATATTACAGTCCAAGAATTTTTGGATTTAAACTCTAATTGATTGCACTCAAGCCCTAATCATATAATCAAGTGCTATATCAGCCGAAAACAACCACCAATCAATACAGATGACACACAGACGATCACTAGAATATAAGATGATGTCATAATCATATCGTTGGTTCAACACGCATACAGTTAATTGAACAAACTTTTTTACGACACGTAAATGAAACAAAAGCTATAAGTATGAAGAAGGTGAAATGTCTTCAATTCTTTCGAGCATCATACGATAACTAAATTGATTCAACATCTGTCACCAGTGAATTTATTGGTTAATAAGTTCCAATTTGTGACAGTATTTATGAGATTTGAGTAGGGGTGAGCGACAGAGTCAATCTCCCGAATCCGGCCCGGTACCGACCGACATCGAATTAATATATTCGGTCCGGTAGTCGGGTTTTGAATTAGTTAAAAATCGGTTTTCGGTACCATATTTATTTCGAATATCTTATTTCGGTACCATATTTATACCGAACTGGTACCATATAAAATTAATTTGTTCGGTATTCGTGTGACACCCTTGCCACAACAACCACCAATTACAATACACCCAGGATTAATCACCAACAAACAATAACATATTGATCTGATAACCTAAATTAAGTGCGGAAGCATTAAATACATAAATAAGTAGTGCAATAGTGTCAAACACCCTACAGTGCTATAGGGTTCCAAGTCTAAGAGGGTGTTTGGATTTGCGTTTGAGAAAGTGCTGTAGCGTTTTGGAAACTAATAATCAGATAATAGTTGTAACAAAAAGTGCTGCAGGAAATGTAGTGTTTGGTTTAGCTTCTGCTGTTTGCTATCATAATTATCAAATAATCAGTTTTTAAAGTGTTTGGATTTGCGTTTTTACTTGTAAAATGATCAAATAATCACTTATGAAGCAAATAAGCTACAATTTTTAGCTTATGAAAAAGTGTGGTAAGATTAACGCTAAACGCAAATAATCACTTATTAACGTATACAATCCAAACACTTTAAACTAATTATTTGCGTTATTGTAACGTAATAAGCTGATAATCTGGTTCATAACGCAAAACCAAACACCCTCTAAGTCTACACACCCATTACAGTTATTACAATCATCCAAAATATATTACAACATTTGTTTCATAACATAAATTACCGATGAAATAGTACCAAGTCTTCCGAATCTTCCCAATTGACCTAACTAGAAGGTCCGGCAGCTGATTTACCCTTTCCTGTAAAATAAAATCAACTGAGGGGTAAGCGAATGCTTAGTGAATACACAGATTTTCACATTTTATAAATCCTTATGATGCCCACAAGAGTAGCACCAACGACACACGTCGTGCACTCTCCACGTACACAAAGTACGACCACACAAGAGCCGTCGCTCTACGAGCTCGCAACTCGTCCTTTAAAATACACTACTGAGACAAACATAACATCGGGGATGACATACTGCCTACGGACCTGGAGGGATCAGCTCCAACGTCATATAGAGCAGTAACATCAGAGTAACAGATGCGACCCGCAGGTCCATCATAGATGCACAACAAACGAACGGACATGCATCAAATAAGAATGTGCATCCAAAATTTACGCAAGTTAGTAGAATTCCAAACGAATAATGAAGCAACATGTCTCAGTAAGCAAAAGCAATCATAAAGCAGATATAAACATGCGAAATCATATGTACTCACAGTGGGTGCGTAATTAAACTTTTATCCAATTATTATTTCTCTTCGGGCTTTCAACCGGATCCACCAAGTACCCCACTGTGGGTTAAACAACACTACAAGGGACCTGTTATATTAATTACAACAATACTTCGTATCAATAACCGTTTAAATCATAAAACCAAGTTTCGTAAGTTTTGCAATATTTTTCCCCATTTCGGGTTCATGACCAAATTCATACCATAATTAAGTTTGAACCCATTTCAAGTTTACATCTTGTCCTTTGTATATTTTATATCATTTTATGTGTTGTATATGAGTTTCATTCATAATACTCGAGTTTAGAGAGTAGCATTCTCAATTTTAGGCATTAAACTCGAATTTAATGGGTCTACCTTCGAATCTGATCACTAGATTCGAACCATATGCATAGATTCGAACCATATGCATAGATTCGAACCTCACTTCGAATCTAGGCATAGATTCGAACCCCCCCTAGAATCTAATGGTACACACTAGAATCTAGCACCAAACTCGAGTTTGTTCTTACATTTCGACTCTGTTCTTGGCATATTCGAGTCTGTTCATCATTTCAGCTTAGATCCTTCATTCTAAGGCTAAAATCACTGATATATCATGTATGATACCTAGATTCGATTCTATTATGCATATACTAACATAATCTTGCAATATTTCAAGCAAAACAAGCTCCAATTTACATAAAATGACAGATTCGAATTCTAGTTTACTTCAAAACCGAAACTATAAACTTAAAAAGGTCGATTCTTACCTCAATTCGTGCGAAATCAGAAATCCGTTTGTAGATTGTTGTTGTACTCCTCGATATCTTTCCGATGACATATAATTCTCGAAAATCTGACGGTCGGTTTGTGAGATAACTTAGAGAGAAGTAGAGAGGAAATTTCTAGAGAGATAGTGTAGAGAGAGAGAGTAAAATGGAAAAATGACGCCTTTGCCCTTTTTATTCAACTTTCATCATTTTTGCACATTTCATCCCTCAACTTAACCGGTTCCATAAAATACTTATTTAATCTTAAAATTATCATTAATAACTTTTAAATTAATAATACTCCATAACAATGATTCCGAGTTCAATTTTCTTAAAATAGCAACAAACTTTCTAAATATCCAAAATACATAATAATCGCCCAAATTCAACTTAAATATATAATAATTTTTTTTTCCACTTAATTAACCAAAATACATCAAAATAAATCCGAGGATGTTACAGCATGGGCTCCACCACGCTCAACTTCGTCCTCGAAGTTACTCGGATTCAAACAGTTTCGGATACTTTCTTAACATTTCTGACTTAGCTTCCCATGTATGATTTGCTCCCTTATGATGCTTCCAACGTACCAGCACCATTTCAATCTCTTTGTTTCTTATTCTTCATTACCACAATATTCATAATATATTCCGACTTTTTAAAATATACTAACCCTTTATGATTTCTAATTCAGTATAATCAGCCTAATCTTCGTTACCAGTTGTGAAGATTACATAAAACTTTTCCAATAAAGCACTAAGTGCTATTTCGACATTTCCTTAAATAATTCCAAATGAGGTAACAGATTCCTAACTTTTCTGTTATTCTCAATGAACCCACTCACCTCAGTGCTAATTTTATCCCTTTTTCAAAACAAGTAGTACACCTCATCGGTGATACTAACAAATATACTACATCGTTTCCCTCAAAACTGATTGGTTTAGGTGTCTCATCATTATAACTCTTCTTTCATATCACAGACTCAACGATCAGAGTCCTTTCAATTTCATTCTAACACGTAAGCGTTCTACATTTCCTCACGTACAAAACTGTACACAGTGTTTTCTTGATTTTTAACATGATAACTAGTGTTATACGAAAATTTTATCAAAACAATTGATCTTTTCAGTTGATACTTAAAATCTACTATACCTGATCTCATCATATATTCCGATGTGAAAATAGTCCATTCATTCTGATCTTCTATCAGTTGTCAGTAAGCTGTACTCATAGCTATATGTGTGTTTAATCCCACTTATAACACAAACCAAGAGTTGAAAATGAAACAACTCTTCTATTCTGACATAATCGAGTCTAGAATACTAGAACAATATTAATAACCTTACCCACGCACATCTGTGCAAAATCTTTCCAACAATAACCTTCTTGAGTCCATATATAAAATATACCGACTAATCAAGTTGTCTACAATCTATCAATCGTAGAAAACTTCTTAAATCCGTAATACTGCGAGACAGACTCCAAATTCTCAGTCATTCCACTTTTTAACGAAATCCTCCGAGATCTCAATTCCAGAAATCACATACTACAAAATATAACCCATTGTAATCAAAATTCACGATTTGACATATCCAACTTAAAACTTATACCTGAATATCATCGATAATTACAATTACCGATTCCCCCATCATTGATATACAAATCTCTATTCATAATGTCCATAAAACAGTTGGGGTGTTAATCAATCAACATGTCATGACTAATTACTCGTAGTGCTCATAACTATCCTTGAAAATTGTTTTCAGTATTTTCTCCTTTCGGATTTTCAACTTGTGATACCCCGAACATAAATCAGTCTTTGAATAATAACCGAACCCATGCAACTGATCAATAATCATCATTTCCCAGCAGCAGATACTTATAGTCAATTTGTTTAAATCATGTTAATCTATACACATTCTCATTATGACATCCTCTGTTTTATAAACAATATCAGGCTCCCCATGGCAAAGAACTCAATCTAACGAAGCCCTTATCTGATAACTCCTAAAGTTGTTTCATCATCTCTTACCTTTCAGTAGATGCATACCGATACGAACAACAAGCCATTGGAGAAACGCCAGGGATCAAGTCAACACAAAATTTCACTTGTCTTTCAAGTGGCATACCAGACAAGTCTTCCAGGAACACATATCGAAACATTTGGGACAACAGGCGCATCGGCCACAATTTTCTCTTCAGTCTTGGCATCAATAGCATATACCATACAAGACTCACAGCCCTAAGCAATCAGCTTTCGGGACCTAACAATCATCAGTAGACATTGATCCCCACTTCTCCAATTCCCATATATACAAAGCTCCCGCCCCTCCGGCGTAGTTATCTTTATTATTCCTTTATTGCAAACTACATGCGTCTCATCACATATATACAACCAATTCATTCCAATTATCATATCAAATCGCTGATCTCTAATTGGAATTAAGTCAAGATTGAAGACTACCTCTTCAATCACTAGAGTACAATCAAGATACACACGATCTATTTTAGCTATGGTGTTACTTAGCAGTTTCAATCTTAATCACAACTGACAACTTAGACCACATCATTAGCATTTGTTAAGCAGAAGCAGTAGGTACAAATAATTGATCAGCACCAGAGTCGAACAGAAGTCATGACTACCTCCGAATCTTCCTTAGATTCTGAATCGTAGTACTAGACTTTTCTTTGCTTTACAATCATAAGTCGTTAGTATCCAAAGTCTCTTTAAACTTTTTATGTTTGATCAAATCTTTATTTCATTAAGTATTATATCCACCCTTCCAATCGATTACACTTCACATTCATTTCTTACTTTACACTTTGCATTACATATTTCAATTTCTCTTTTAAAATTATCATGTATTTTCCATGCATTATCATACCCTCGTATGCTTTTTCCATACTTTCTAGATTTGTTTTCCTCATATAATATTCATATATACCAATATTAAAACAGTCTCTTTGATTCCAACTACATCAAAATTCTCTCGAACAATTCGAATTCTGTTGTTCTTAACCACAACCCTTTTTAAGTTAAAATATCAACACAGTGTAACATACAGTTTCTCTTAATAAAAGCTAATGCTACATAGTTTATGATAACAATTACAAGTTGTTATCAATCTTTCAACATATCATATATAAGACTAATACAATTAATTTCCAATTCTTTAACCCATTATGGTCAAACTTAAACTTTATTATAACTTCAAAACTCGTTCATAAATTCCATGATATCTATATCATCTTTTCCAATTCAAAACTTCAAAATACATCTTGGCTATTCATCTAATGCCTATTTATATACTTGAGTATTCTCATACACAAACATGATCATACCTATATTAGTAATAACATTTCATATTACTCAGGTTCATATTAACTTCAGAATCATAAAACTTCGATGAATTATTGCATATAGAATCTTAGAGTACTCTTCTAACACCGTAATTTAAGGTACATAAGTTATAACAATAGTCTCATAGATCTCATCTCCTTTGTTTGAACTTTTCATCCATAGTTTCATCATGTAATGTCAGTACATGCTAATTCTTTGTTCGAAATCTGCAAGTTCTGCTAAATGACTCACCTTTCCACATTTATAACAAGCATCGGCCTTCCTTGAACACTTGTCAGCCTTACGTCCAAATTGGTTACAATGTCGACATCTTTTACATCTATCACGTTTATTTGTTCTTGACCTCAAATACGGTCCATTTAGTTCATCTCCTCCAAACTTTGCAATCTTCTCTATAGCTTTTTCTTCATGTTCAACATGAAGTACAATATCCGGCTCACCATATTGCCTACTAAACTACAACTTGAATTGTTCCCAACTAAAGGAAGCAATCAACTTGGATCCCAATTCTTTTTCCCAACAGTTCCACCATTCCTTAGTTTGTCCAATCAATTGATCCTTAGCTAAAAATACCTTATACTCATCCTTACAATTCATCTCTCTAAAGATTCGTTCCATAATTGTAATCCACATTTCTGCTTCCTCAATTCTCATAGATCCAGAGAATGTGGGAGGTTGCCAATCCTTGAATGATCTAATTACATATTTCATGTAATTCTCATCTATTCCGGTTTCATGATCAATCTTTTTCTTTGCCCTTGTTTTTACGTTTCGCTTTATTCCTAAGGTTTATGTTATCCACAACATAATTCCTTTCATGTTCCCTCTTTTCTCGTGACGTCATTCCTCCTCCAGACATGTTCGATTATTTAAACATGTAAATCATTTAGTGATTCCATCACATAGTTAACTACAACATATGTTGTCCCGTATGAAATTCACTTTCCTATGATTACTAGATCATAACCTATCTTAGTTTAGATCATTACTTAAACCACTACATATCATCACTTAATGTTTGAGACCAAGACCTCACGGACACTTGAATCTCAAACAACTGCTCTAATACCATCTCGTGTGACACCCTTGCCGCAACAACCACCAATTACAATACACCCAGGATTAATCACCAACATACAATAACATAATGATCTGATAACCTAAATTAAGTGCGGAAGCATTAAATACATAAATAAGTAGTGCAATAGTGTCAAACACCCTACAGTGCTATAGGGTTCCAAGTCTAAGTCTACACACCCATTACAGTTATTACAATCATCCAAAATATATTACAACATTTGTTTCATAACATTAATTACCGATGAAATAGTACCAAGTCTTCCGAATCTTCCCAATTGACCTAACTAGAAGGTCCGGCAGCTGATTTACCCTTTCCTGTAAAATAAAATCAACTGAGGGGTAAGCGAATGCTTAGTGAATACACAGATTTTCACATTTTATAAATCCTTATGATGCCCACAAGAGTAGCACCAACGATACACGTCGTGCACTCTCCACGTACACAAAGTACGACCACACAAGAGCCGTCACTCTACGAGCTCGCAACTCGTCCTTTAAAATACACTACTGAGACAAACATAACATCGGGGATGACATACTGCCTACGGACCTGGAGGGATCAGCTCCAACGTCATATAGAGCAGTAACATCAGAGTAACAGATGCGACCCGCAGGTCCATCATAGATGCACAACAAACGAACGGACATGCATCAAATAAGAATGTGCATCCAAAATTTACGCAAGTTAGTAGAATTCCAAACGAATAATGAAGCAACATGTCTCAGTAAGCAAAAGCAATCATAAAGCAGATATAAACATGCGAAATCATATGTACTCACAGTGGGTGCGTAATTAAACTTTTATCCAATTATTATTTCTCTTCGGGCTTTCAACCGGATCCACCAAGTACCCCACTGTGGGTTAAACAACACCACAAGGGACCTGTTATATTAATTACAACAATACTTCGTATCAATAACCGTTTAAATCATAAAACCAAGTTTCGTAAGTTTTGCAATATTTTTCCCCATTTCGGGTTCATGACCAAATTCATACCATAATTAAGTTTGAACCCATTTCAAGTTTACATCTTGTCCTTTGTATATTTTATATCATTTTATGTGTTGTATATGAGTTTCATTCATAATACTCGAGTTTAGAGAGTAGCATTCTCAATTTTAGGCATTAAACTCGAATTTAATGGGTCTACCTTCGAATCTGATCACTAGATTCGAACCATATGCATAGATTCGAACCATATGCATAGATTCGAACCTCACTTCGAATCTAGGCATAGATTCGAACCCCCCCCCCTTAGAATCTAATGGTACACACTAGAATCTAGCACCAAACTCGAGTTTGTTCTTGCATTTCGACTCTGTTCTTGGCATATTCGAGTCTGTTCATCATTTCAGCTTAGATCCTTCATTCTAAGGCTAAAATCACTCATATATCATGTATGATACCTAGATTCGATTCTATTATGCATATACTAACATAATCTTGCAATATTTCAAGCAAAACAAGCTCCAATTTACATAAAATGACAGATTCGAATTCTAGTTTACTTCAAAACCGAAACTATAAACTTAAAAAGGTCGATTCTTACCTCAATTCGTGCGAAATCAGAAATCCGTTTGTAGATTGTTGTTGTACTCCTCGATATCTTTCCGATGACGTATAATTCTCGAAAATCTGACGGTCGGTTTGTGAGATAACTTAGAGAGAATTAGAGAGGAAATTTCTAGAGAGATAGTGTAGAGAGAGAGAGTAAAATGGAAAAATGACGCCTTTGCCCTTTTTATTCAACTTTCATCATTTTTGCACATTTCATCCCTCAACTTAACCGGTTCCATAAAATACTGATTTAATCTTAAAATTATCATTAATAACTTTTAAATTAATAATACTCCATAACAATGATTCCGAGTTCAATTTTCTTAAAATAGCAACAAACTTTCTAAATATCCAAAATACATAATAATCGCCCAAATTCAACTTAAATATATAATAATTTTTTTTTCCACTTAATTAACCAAAATACATCAAAATAAATCCGAGGATGTTACAATTCGGTTCTTCTACATCTCTTATTTCAGTTTTGGGATTTTCAGTTTCGATACCGGTTCGATACGGTCCAGGTACCGAGCTCACCCCTAGATTTGAGTATCATTGGTAGCAGTGTGACAAATTCTTTTTGTTTGTTTCAATTGAAGCAAAAAGATTGCATGATAACACATTTTATTGTGAATTGTATCAAACAAAATTTTCAGTTAAATCAGGGAATCAATGCATGTGAATGAAAGCATCAAAATAAACCAATGGTGCATAATATGCACTCTTTAGTCAATTATGATATAATGGATGTGGCCCAAACTTACAATTATGTCATATAAAGCAATGAAGGATTTATTGAAAAACCTCATGTGAATAGATTAACTAAATTATTAGATGAACTTAAAGAATTAATGAGAGATTTTTACGTAAAAAAAATCTTTAAGTTTAATCATTTTTAAGATTAAAACTCATAACCAGTTTTGTTGTAACAAAAAATCCATAACCGACTTAAATATCACGAAACTAGTATGCAATCAGTGGCGGACCCAGCCACCGAAGGGACCCGTTGCACAACTATTCGTCGCGCTCACAATTCGAAAATTAAAATGATTATTTTAGTCGGGTCGGATCAACACACGAGTATTTTTACGATTTAAAAATAAACATATAATCTTAAATCAATAATAATTAGGGTTGATTGTGGTTGAGATTGAGACTGTGAATGTGGTTGTGTGTTGTTATCGGATTTGTTAGTTTCGTTTCTACTAACTTTTGAAAATAGACTGTCGTTAGTACCACTTTCCGATAACTTTCTTTTGAAAAATTTATCCATTAAACCTACAATTAACAAATTATACACACTTTAAACTTTCAATCAAAGAAATTAAAAAATAAAAAAAAAAACATAAACTTTGTTCAACACAAATCATAAATTCACAATAAAACCCTAAATTCAAGTAATAATAATCAAATATTCAAAGAATAGACTTTTAAGGTTCGGATAACATTTGTATTGGGCTTATAATTTTTAAAGTAAAATTATTATTGGGTTAGAAATTGGGCTAAAATTAATATTGGTTTTAAAAAGGATATGAGGTTGTTGGGTTTAAAAATTAGTATTGGATTTATTGGGTTTTAATTTTAGAAATATGATTGGATGTTGTTGATTTATTAATTTAATGTATTAATTATTTAGGCAATCAATTTTTTTAAGGTATCAAAATTCTTTCAACAAAGTTGCACACACATAAATTTTGACTGTTATAAGTTGCACACATAAAAGTTCACAGGTTGCACATATAAAATATTTAAAAAATTTTCACTACGAAACGAGGTTATTTGGGAGGGGGCCCGTTGCACGGGCTACCCCCCATTATAACCTAAGTCCGCCTATGTATGCATATGTTGTAACTAGTTACCTTTATCTCCGACGAATACTCTGGCGACTGATTAGGTTTCTCATTTAGGGTTGGATGCAACTAAACCTCCGACGATGACCCTATATCTCTAACGAAGCCTCTGTCGACCCTTTAATCACTTGAAGCTTCGATTTCTTCATTATGAGATTGTTGATTTAAATTTTGAATTCAATCTGTTAGGCTTTAGATTTAATCCATTTGGCTTTAGGTTGTTGATTTGCTTTTGAAATTTCATCCGAAAATTATTTGTTCTTGAAAAAGTTACCGGAAAAGGTAGTGGTTAGAGCAAAATGCAGTAGGTTAAACCTGTTGTAGGTCACTTTTTTTAATCACAAAAATGGTTCAACTTGAAGGTCTTTTTTACATAAAATCCCAAATAATGACGAGCAAAGTAGCAAACTACAGTTATAATAAAAAGCATAAAGAAGGAATGTCTATTTTATAGTTTATTTTTTAATTTTTTTGATCGATTAAATCCCCAATCCACAATCCTAGTCCGTCTCTTTATATCACATTCTTGATCTCCTATGACACTAAAGAAATTTACATGATGTTAAAAATCACAATTTGTCGTACTCCGCTGCTCGTTGTTGTAGCTCGATCCACTACGTAGCAATTGCTTCGGCATTCTTCGACACCTTCTCTGACTAGAACTACGCTAAATTATTCTGGCTTAACCTCCCATCTTTAATCAACTTTGAAAGTTGTTGAGAGATGATGCTGTCAGTTTGCTTCATGTTCCATGTCAATCTAAAATTATATCTAACTACTAATTTTTAAAAGGGTTTATTATGAAAAAAAAAACCAACATGTTTTCAAGTTTTTTTTTTTTTTTTTTTTTTTTTTTTTTTTTGCATTTTTTTCCCTCCATGTTATTTTTTTTCATAAAAAACCTCAAGTTATTTTTTTTTCTTTTTGGTTTAGTGATATTTGGACATTAGACCCCGATTATAATTTGTGAACCAGGGTTTTAAAAACTAAAAAACCGGGTTATAATGTTCTAATTTCAGTAAACCAAAAAGAAAAAAAAATTAACTTGAGGATTTTTATGGAAAAAAATAACATGAAGGAACGAAAACGCAAAAATATGAAAACATGTTAGTTTTTTCAAAATAAACCCTTTTTAAAATAAAAACTTTTAAACGTAAGTGATTCCATTTCCTATAATTCTATCATACCAAATGCCTCCTAAATTCTATTAAAAAAAGCAAGGTCTGGTAAATTCATTCAACCCTGTATTAGTTTGCACTACTACAAAAAGCATAATGGACCCGGTCAAAAATGATAATAAACACCGGTTGTAGCACCGGTGTAACATCCCGGATTTGAGCCTGGTACGTGGATTTAATTTATTGGCTCATTAATTTAATATTATTGCGTTGTTCCAATTGAATCCCGTTTCGTGGATTTAACGTGTCGAGACCGAGTGATACGTGTCTCCGGATTAATAATTAGTGGATTATTATTATTTAAGAGATCGTGGATTTAATTGAGTTAAAATGATATTAATTATGAAAAAGTGATATCGGGTTCGGATTGGGCGAGTTCGGACTTTCTAATAATAGAAAGCGTATATATGAGGCAAATGTTTGAGCTTGGCTTCCCTTTCCTTCTCCTTTCCAAATACAGAAAGCGCGTGTGTGTGTGTGTGTGTTCGGTTCTGGAGCAGCAAAGGGTTGAGGCAAAATCGAAGATTGGTTGCTGAATTTTGGGTGTCTTCCTTTTCCTTGTTGTGAAATTAAGTTTCTACCAATCAATCAACAATATGAAATTATCAAGAACAATAAAATGAATTAATACTGACCGAATGATTATATTGATGAACAAAATTGATTACAAACTATGTCAGAGAATCTTCAAGATCAGCTGCACTTTTCAGAGAATTATCCGTACCAAATAAAACTTTTCAGATCTATATTAAAATGGAAAGTCAAAGATACTATATATACAATTCTACTAACTATCAAGGAAATACAAAATAGTCCCTAGACTTTGTTTTCATCAACTAAAACATATCCTAACATTCTCCCCCTTTGATGAAAATAGCAAAGTCGTTAAATCGATAAGCCCAGCTTTTGTTCAAATCTTCTGACACTTTTACGATCTGACAGTCTCCATTCAATCTTCGAAATAAACTCAACCATGAGTCTTCGGTCGTTAACTGATAAAGCTCCTTTCTTCATTTTTCTTTTCTGATCTACTGCAAGCTTTCCTATCAAACCACTCAAAACTTTAATCAGAGTACCATCTGAAAACTTGTTCAGCTCTACACTCCTCATTGCTCTTAACTTCTTATTCCGATCTTTATACATGACTGCTGGATGCTTCACCATGATTACTTGAAATTCTTTCAGCTCACCAGCAAATTTGATATCTCTGTGAGGCGCTGTCATGTTGATCTTCCTCATGCCACGTTCAACTCCTATCTGTAGATCTTGCACTGACATTAATACCAACTTGGTATGCGTAAAGTGAAACAGTGTCTTAAGTGCAAATCTACAGTGTTCATTTCTTTTGTTTCTGCACAATTCATCAAAAAGATCTTCAATGTCTACCAAGTGCATGTTGAACATATCAGCTTCTGTGAACACATAGGTATTTCCATCTGATCTAGTAACAGTGAATTTTGGATAAAAAATCTTGACAAATCTTTCCTTTTCAGTCTTCACCAGGTCGACGATTCTGAATTCACTTTTAACCTTCTCAACCTCCTGTGTCTTATTTCTCAGAAAACTGGCATAGTTAACCAGATTAGGCATATTCGGCTCTAGTACTATGAATAACTTGTGGAATGAACATGGAGCTTGTTTCTTGCAAAAGATCAGTTTCTCCAGAATATCTTCAATATAAGGCATCTTGTTCCTTTTTCTAATAAACTCAGCAGATCTATTCTCTGGAAGCTCAAGTTTTTTCACCTTCTTCTTGCTGATCTCATCCTTATTCAACAATGTCAGCATATCTTGTATTTCTCTCTGAACCACTTGTTGGGCTTCAAATCTAAGTTTATGTTGTTTCTTAGATTCATCTGCAAGTACATACTCGTTGAAGAACCTATCCATCACTTCAACTTCATTCAGTACAACTTTTTCTTGAGCCACACTGCTCTCAACTGGAAACTCTTCAAATTCCTCTTTAACTTGTACAACCACCTCAGGCTTTTCAACCGTTGGTGTCGATTCAGCATCCTTCAAAATTTCCTCAACTAACCCTTCCTCCTCCTCAATCCTTTCAGCTATGAAATCAACATCAGTCAAAGCAATTATATCATCATCTTCTGATACTTCAATATACTCCTCTCTCTCTTCTCCTCTACCTTGAATACTTAGCTCATGACTCTTCTCTTGAACGTCTTCATCTGAATCAATATATTCAACAAAGTGATAAATATCAGACTGGATGTTCAAAGGAACTGGAACATCTTCATGAAGAATCAATCCCAGCTCTCTTTGTTCACCAGCTGATTCTTTAGAGCCCCCAACTTCTCTCTCTTGAACTTCCGGCTCCTTTTCTAGATATGTAATTATTAATATCCCAGGCGTTGGTTCATCAAGCTTTCTCCTCTTCTCCCCCTCATGAGGAGCATCATCGGAGTCCTCGTCATGCTCATCATGTTTCCTCTTGGATGAGGAAGCTTGAGCCTTGCATGTTTCTTCTACTGCAGCCACCCTTTCTGAGAGATTATCTAACGCGGTTATCACAGTACTTTCCAAGCTGATCATGCGTTCTCTCATCTCATCAAACTGTTCAAAAACAAAGTCCTTCAATTCTTCCTTTAATTCTTCTATGACTTGTTTTGACTCAGATTGCTTAACCGATTCCTCTGCAACATCCTTCCCCTTTAAAAACTTCTGAATGTTTGTCATTTGGGCCATTACCTCAGCTAATTGATTAGATACATGTGTATTTACTCCAGACACAGCTTCATTCAATGCACTTGTCAATGTTGATTCAGTAACAAATGGGGATAAAGTCACCACTGGGTCACGTAGACTTCCAGTTGTCACAGCAGTCGAACTTGTATAAAGTACTTCTGTGTGGCCAGTGCTCAGAGTTGGTAGTGTTGTTTCTCTGACTGGACTTCCACCCTCTTCAAGTGACGGAGCAACAAATGCTTCTGTTACTGAGGATGTTCCAGTGGGAACACGAAGTTCAACCACACTAACTTCAACAAATGAAGATGACTCAAGTGTCCTAGACTGTATAGGAGCTAGACTCAGTGATTGAAAAGAAGTCGTACACACGGGCAGTTGTGCACTTGTTTCAATATCCATTAAGTCCAAGTGACTTTCGGATAGATTGTATGGTTCATCCCTGTGTTCAATTGAAACAATCTCCTGTTGAGAGGAGATTGAGTGGATAGGTGGGTGTGCAAGTGTCAGTGGGATACTGACTTGTTCAATGCTAACTCTCATAGGAGAGCTAACAGTAGATGTGGTTAATTCCCGGCTTTCTAGGGTAATGGTATCCCTCACACTCTCTTCAGCAATTTCTACAATATCTATCATCATTCCACCTCCCTCATGATGATCACCTCCATCATCACCATCATCATCATCATCATCATCTCCTTCTCCTTCTTCTTCTTGAATATCTGACAACGTTCTCTCAGAATCTGATTTTTCAGCTTCTTCCTCACCACCCCTTACACTAACATCTCCCTCACTCTCAGAATGGCCAACCTGAACTTCAGCCCCTTGCTGAGGTTCCTCTATTCTTAAAACTCCTGGGCTAAGAGATCCCGGTTCCTAGGTCTCTATCGAAGCATGATCTATCCTATATAATATCACATTCTCACTCTCTTGATCCGCATATTTAAGCAATGACTCTGGAATTGGCATAATGTTTGCATTTGGTGAGTCCGGCACTTCATGTAAGCTCATCATAACATAATCTGGACATCTCTGAGAATTGGCTCGCTTCGGAATATTTTCATTAGCACGAAGAATCCCTCGGATAAGAATCTGTATGAATCTCTGAAGCGGAACAAATTTTCTTGCTCTATTAGTAGTTTTTGCAAGAACAATCTCTTTCAAATCCTCCCATAATGCTTGTTAAATGCTATCCCATGAAATATCCTCAAGCAATGAATGCTGCACCTGTCAATCCTTGTGTGCTTTGAAGTCATACACCTATTTATGATTCCAAAGAGTGTATACCATTCTCCATTTAAACCATTCCTATGAAACTTTGAGCTCTTTGGTAGTGGCTTTGAGTAGCCCAAGAAGATTAAATCATGTACCAGCTCCTCATCTGAAACAAAGTCTTCAAAGTCTGCCAACTCTGGGAAGTTAACGGTGTCTATACGTCTAGGAAGAAATAGATTGTGACGAAGTCTGGCGAGAGTGATTTTTGTCTTGAACTGGTCTATTGTCACTTTAAAGTGATGATTGCCGTCAGCAGGAACAAATTTGACAGTGTGCCAAAATTGTTGTAAATATACTTGTGGAATAGACGGTTTGTATTGAAGCAGATAACCTAATGGATGGCCTTTTAGAATGTCAACAATGATAGGATGACTCACTTTAATAACCTTGGTATCTAGACGATGGTTATTATCTCAGAAAGGAAGGCAATGTTTAGGTTTTACTAGCTGGTTATCTGGGATAATGTTTGATTGGGATGGACGGGCAACTGAAGTAGACTGAACAGGGATAGATACAAGGGTATGGTTTGATGATGAATGGGAGTCAGAGGAATTGGAGTTCTGAGATTGTACTGGAGATGCCATTTGAACACCTGTAAATATACAAAATCATGATAGTTAGATCATGTACACAAATGACAACCTTCAAAATGTAGAAAAAGTGTAACATTTTATCAGAAATTGTAAAAACTTGTGATTTTCTTGTTAAGGCATCGGGATTCCGGACAATAATAGATAATTATTGAAAGGACTCCAGAGTCAATCGTTTAGAGACCAATGTTAGAAAAACACAAATTTATAACAATTTCTTAAAAAATGTGACATTTTTCTTAAAACATAAAACATTCCACACTTAGAAAAATTTTCTGATGAAACTCGAATGAAACTACAATTTTCTCGAATGACTCTTGAACAATGTCGGATGACACATGAACCAACTCGAATAATGTATACATGAAACTCGAATAAGCCTCTATAAAATTCGAATGACATATACATGAAACTCGAATAAACAATGACACAACTCGAACAATGCTTGATTCAACTCGAATGAGTCTTAAAAATTCTCGAATGGAAGACATGTTAAACTCGAATGAAATATGTACTAAACTCGAATGAAACCTTAGAATCTACCACTCAACTCGAATGACTAAGTCATTTTGTCGATAAGAACATCTTCCCAACTCGAATAAGCTTTAAGCAATTATGTTCTGAAAAGTTTCTAAGTGTTACACACTTGTCAACTCGCATAACACACAAATGTTTCTCGAATATAATTGCCCTCAACTCGATTAACTCTTGAGTTTTATATGAGTCAACTCGAATGTGTCATGATGCAACTCGAATGACTTATGATGCAACTCGAATGACTTATGATGCAACTCGAATAACTCTTATTGCAACTCGAATGACTCTTTTGATCGAGAAATGCCATTTTATTTTATTACAAGTCCAATACTCACTGATTTGATGAATTTAAGTTCAGGGATCATTTTCAGTCTTTTAAAACATGTACCCCCTTCGAAAATGTATTTTAAACACATTTGTTTTACTGAACTTTGAACAAAAACAACTTTAAAGTTGTTAAAAATTCAAATTTCAGTTTATTTATGAACTCGAAACTGTTTCATTAGAAAATCAATGATTCTGTTTGTGTGATGTAAAAATGACTTATGAAATTTCAGATTCATGGTCATAATACCAATACGAACTTCATCACACATTTAATTTCAACTTCATGAACAAATAATAGGATTCTCCATTATCGGTCAAGAACACAAACAAAAAACAAAAAAAATTCGAACATATATTTTCAAACAACACACACTGAACATATACACTAAAAATATAAACAATCAAACTAAAATAAGTAACTTTTACTCACAATTTTGATGAAAAGCAGTCGGTTGTGGGTTTGGGGTTTCCTAGAAGTGAAGAAAGCTTGTTGGAGAAGATGAAGTAATAGATTTTCCGAAAAAATGATTTGAATTTGAAAATTCAAATTTATAGTTAAATGAACCGGCCTTTTTAATTTTTCAACTTTGACCAACCCGGCCCATCATCTAATCCAAATTAGCCCACTAAGTATCTTTTCACTCAAAATTGTGACTAAAAAAAATTTAAAAATATCAAGATAAAATTTGAATTTCAAAAAAATTTAAAACCACACAAAACAAAACAAAAAAATTTCTGTTTTTCAACAAAAAAAAATTTTAAAAATGGACTAAAAAAATATACACAATTAAAAAAAATTTTGCACACATAAAACAACAGAAAAAAATTGAAAACACAAAAAAATTTTAAAACTATTAACAATACTCATTTGCTCCCCCTTGAAGTTCTGAAAGTTGCTCCCCCTCAAATGTATATTCATTTTCTCAGCTCTGCTTCCCCTACAAAATAACAGATAATTTTTATCAGATTTATTCAAAATCAGATAAATTTCTTTTCTGCTCCCCCTGCACATGACAATCCAGATCTTGTTAAATTCCAAAGAATAAAAACTTTTTATGATTCATGAATTTAACTTCAGATAAAAATCACTAAAAATTGAAAATTTTAAAATTATATTTTGAAACAACTGAATTATTAAATCTTAACGATTCAACATACCTAATTTGTATACCAAAAAATTAAACCGCTTTTCATCTAACGCTTTGGTAAACAAATCAGCTAGTTGATATTCAGTAGGTACAAAATATAATTCTATATTTCCATTTTCTACATGATCTTTTATGAAATGATACCGAATGTCAATGTGTTTTGTTTTTGAATGTTGCACCGGATTTGATGCAATAGCTATTGCGCTCTGAGAATTACAATATATTGGAATTTTCTTTGGTGTAAACCCGTAATCGCGCAGTTGGCTCTTCATCCATAACACCTGAGAACAGCAAGAAGATACATCAACGTACTCTGCTTCAGCTGTAGACAATGAAACACAATGTTGTTTCTTGGATGATCAACATACGGGTTTGTCACCTAAGAACTGTACTGCTCCAGACGTACTCTTTCTGTCCATCTTATCACCTGCATGATCAGCGTCAGAAAAAGCGGTCAAATTAAATGAAGATTCTCTAGGATACCACAAACCAAGATTTGGAGTTCCTTTGAGATATCTTAAAATTCGTTTCAAAGCTGTTAAGTGTGATTCTTTAGGATTTGCCTGATATCTAGCACAGACACATGTAGCAAACATAATATCTGGTCTACTAGCTGTTAAGTACATTAATGACCCAATTATACCTCGATAATGAGTCATATCTACAGGTTTCCCTGAGATGTCCGCATCGAGTTTTGACTTTGAATCCGGAGCCATGGGAGTTTTCATAGGAGTACTATTGACCATGTTAAATTTCTTTAACATGTCTTGTATATATTTTGACTGATTGATAAAAATACCATCAGTTAATTGTTTTACTTGTAATCCTAAGAAAAAATTTATTTCCCCCATCATGCTCATTTCGAATTTCTGGGACATTAAAAATGCGAATTTCTTACAAAATTCTGGATTTGTAGACCCAAATATTATATCGTCTACATATATTTGTATAACTATGATATCTGACCCCTGACGTTTTATAAACAGGGTTGTGTCAACTGCACCTTTAGTAAATCCACATTTCAACAGATATGTTGAAAGTGCATCATACCAAGCACGAGGTGCTTGTTTAAGGCCATACAGTGACTTATCTAAAATATATACATGATCAGGTTTCGAAGGATCAGTAAACCCTTCGGGCTGATATGTATATACTTCATCTGTTAGCTCCCCGTTTAAAAACGCAGTTTTAACATCCATTTAATATACCGTAAAATTTTTATGAGCTGCAAAAGCTAAAAACATTCTAATAGCTTCAATTCGTGCAACTGGTGCGAATGTTTCATCATAATCAATCCCTTCTTGTTGGCTGTATCCTTTGGCCACGAGACGAGCTTTATTCCGAATGATGACGCCATGTTCATCTTTCTTGTTTTTAAAGATCCATTTCGTGCCTATAATGGATTTGTCTTTTGGGCGCTCAACAAGTCTCCAGACCTTTAATCGTTCGAACTGGTTCAGTTCTTCTTGCATTGCCACAATCCAATCAGCGTCCAGAAGGGCTTCTTTTACATTCTTTGGCTCTATTTTACTCAAAAAATTTGAAAATAAGCATTCATTTATAGTTGCCCTTCTGGTTTGGACTGACGCGGATGGATCACCAATGATGTTTTCTATTGGGTGATTTCTTGTCCACTTAACAGTATGTGGAAACGGTTCTATTTGGTCTCGGTTGGGATTGAGATCTAGATATGGTTCGGGAGTTACTTCAGATGTTGTAGGTGGAACATCTGAGGTTGGAGCTTCTGAATGTTCAGAAGTAATGGGGGTTTCAGAAGAATATGGAGGTTCAATTGGTTGTACTATCTCAGTAGTCGACTGCACATTTGCTGTTGAGGCTTCTCCAGTTTCTTCTGAACCTTGTTGTTGAGAAAGATCAGAGACTATGACTAGATCTTCAGTAATCCTGCCAGGCACCAAATTTTGAACATTAGTTTTGGGCTTTTCAAAATAGTCTTCATAAAAATTCTCAAACAACTTATGTAATTCTGAGTGTTCATCATTTTGTTCAGTTGACTCCAATGAAGTCTGCATAGTAGGTTCGGGTCCTGAACTGGTGTGTTCAGAAGCCATTACCACTCCTTCGTCGAATTTGACATTCACGCTCTCGTTGACTGTCTTGGTTCTCTTGTTGTACACTTGGAAAGCAACCGACTCCTTTGAATAACCGATGAATATTCCTTCATCTGCCTTTTGATTAAACTTTCCAAGATTGTCTTTATCGTTTAGAATATAGCATCTGCAACCAAAGACATGGAAAAATTTAATATTAGGTATTCGTTTATTAATCAGTTCATAAGGAGTCTTTCCGAATCTCTTATTTATTATTGAATGATTTTGTGTGAAACAAGCTGTTTACTGCTTCTGCCCACAAGAATAATGGTAAATTGGAATAGGCTAACATCGTCCTAGCTGATTTCACTAGTGTCCGATTTCTTCTTTCAACGACACCGTTTTGTTGTGGAGTTCGAGCAGCTGAAAACTGATGTGTAATTCCTATTGAATTCAAGAATGAGTCAAGTGATTTGTTCTTGAACTCTGTTCCGTTGTCTGAACGGATTGTTTGAATTGTGAGTTGCAACTTTACTTGTATTTTTCGGATGAAGTCTATGATCGTTTCGGTTGCATGTGATTTGGATCTCAGGAAGAAAACCCACGTGTATCGTGAATAGTCATCAACTATCACCAATACATATCGTTTCTTATTTATGCTTTGTACTCTCATTGGTCCACATAAATCCATATGTAGTAATTCCAGTGCTCTCGTGGACGAGTGTTCTGTTTTGGATTTGTGTGTGGCTCTTGTCATCTTTCCTTTTTCACATGCCGCACATAACTGCTCTTTTTGGAATTTGAGTGTCGGCAGCCCTTTAACTAACCCTCCTTTTGCTAGGTTGGTTAACTCATTGAAGTTCAGATGTGAAAGACGACGATGCCACAGCCATGCTGTTTTAGATGTAGCTTTTGACAATAAGCAGACATCTTTCTTCAGATTAATCGAGGCTAAATCAATGGAGTACAAATTTGTTTTCCTGTTCCCTGCCAAAATTTCTTTTCCTTCTCCGGATCTGATGCTGCACCTATTGGCTTTGAAATTGACTTCTAACCCTTTATCACACAACTGTCCAATACTAAATAGATTGTGTCCAAGACCATCAACATAGAAGACCTTTTGGATGGTGATTTTTGTCGTATTTGAGACTTCCGTATCCTTTGATCGGACAAAACTGATCATTTCCAAATCTGACCGTCCCACAGAACTTTTCTACAAAGTCCGTGAGTGTGTCTCGTTGTCCGGTCATATGTTTGGAGCATCCGGAGTCAAGATACCAGACATGGTTTACCTATAAGACGAAGTAGCACATGAGGTACCCACTTGTAGTTGGGTACTTTTGTTTTAGGTAATTCATGCCCAGTATTATTTGTTTTTCTAACAGATATGGCTTTTAGCTTATCATTTGAAGTTATTTTAGGTACCCACTTTTGAACTGTTCTTTTAGGTATCCATTTTTGTACAATTCGCGGTGGAATTGTTTTTGAAATATTTTTCTGTGGAACCTTTTTCTGTTCATAAAATGGGTCCTTCTTCTTCGGTTGCCATACGAGCTTATTAGATTTAACAATAGCAGGCTTACAAGCACAGGAGTTCAAAGCAATTAAGTCCGTTCTTGAAAACTTTATACAAGAATTATTAACAAGTTTATTATTATTACAGACAGAATATTCAATTTTGCTATTTCTATCTGTAACATTTTTGTCCTTGACGCGCCACTCTTGTTTTATACTCTTGTTTTTCTGTTCTCTTTTCTTCTTTCGCCAAACTTGTTTTCTCGAACCGTTCAGAATGATATCTGACATTAAAGAAGTATGAGAATTAGTAGATTTAGATACTCGTTTCTTCTGTAAGTTTTTCATACCTTTTGAAGATTGGACTTTGCGTGCAATTGAGTCCGTTGATGAAGATGATTCACCCTTTTCAAAGTTAGGAGACTGAACAATAATTTTTGTTTTCTCCTTCTTTTGTTGTAATGATGGTGAATTTTCAGATGATTTTAAAGACTCTGTAGACATTCTTTGCAGAATTTTAACAGGTTCTTTATTATCATTTGATTGTTTGTTAGGCAAAGGTTTGATAAATTCACCAATTTTACCAAACATTTGATCTAATGAATTAACATCAGAGTGCATGTACAGATCAAACTCTTTTTCTGTATTTATAGAATCTAGGGAAGAAGATAATTGTGGATCAGACAACTTTATGTTCTTAGGCTGATCTTGCAATATTTGTTCCATTTTTCTTAGTTCAGCCTTGAGAGTTCCATTCTCTGTCTCAAAATTTTTAATTTTCAATTCTAGATCAGAATTTATCTGTTCTAAAATTGAATTTGGCAAATATAATTTTTGAGATTGAGTAGGTAATTCAGACAAATCCTTTTCAGAATACGTTTGAATATACTCTTCTTTAGTATCAAGAATATTACTTGTTTCATTTATTCTGGTATAATCACCAGAATTTTGCATTTTGTCTGATCGTAATCTTTTTATTTCTTCGCTCGATTCTACTTCTTCAGATGCTTTCATAAATGTCATTTTTAATCCTAAATTCATGTATCTGACATCATATAGTGTTGGTGAACTAGATATTGCTTTAGTCAGATACTTAGGATTTTCCCAACCAATTCCAGATTTAGAGTTATAAAATTCTATGTCTTTTGGTTGATTTAAATAAATTGTTTGATCTGTTTGCCCTCTTTTTATAAATTCATCCTGCATCTTCTTTATTTTCTCATAAAGTTTAGTTCTTTCTTCAAAAATGGCATGATATTTTACAGAAAAGTTTGAAGCTTCTAATTCAGCTATTCGCAGTCTTACTTGTAAATAAGATATTTTGTGATTCGAATTGAGTATATTGCTTTAAAGTTCTCTTTCCTTATCTTGTAAGTCTGAGACCGCTCTTAAAGCTAATGCTTTATCTTTGGAAAAATCTAGAACTAAATTGTGTTCATTTCGAAGTTGGTTTTCCAAAGAATGAACGTTTTTCTTTTCTGCCTTTAAAGATTTTTCAAACTTTTTAAGCATAAAGGCCATATTAGTTAGTTTTTCTTCTAATATACATGATTCATCAATATCAGAGTCTGAATTAGAATGTACCTCCGGTTTGTCTAAACCATCTGAGTTTTCAGACTCTGAATCTTCATCATTTTCAGCTTCATTTTGGCCAGTTGCCATTAATGCAACTTCTTCTGTTTCTTCCTCTTCATCAGACTCAGATTCTTTTCTTTCTGCATCCTCTTCATCAGTCAATCCAACCCATACCTCATCTTCAGCTATCATTGCTGATTCACTTAGTTCTGACTCATTGAAAATTTCCGATTTAAGACAAATATGAGCATCTTCATCCAAAATGTCATCATCTTCGGATAACTGCAACCAGTGGTCATCCTCCGCCATAAGAGCTTTGCCTGACTCTTTTTCTTTGGCTAAGAGGGCCTTTTATTGTATAGTAGTCTGAGTTTTTGACTACTGGAGATCTGCATTCACGGGCATAGTGACTTGGTTTTCCACAGTTGTAGCATTTCTGTTCCGACTCTTTCTTAGCTGACTTATCTGACTTTTCATATTTGTCAGTCTTTCGTGCACTACTTTCTCCAGATTTCTCATATTTATCCTTTTTCTCATATTTATCCTTTTTCTCTATTTTCCTTGAGCATGTTTTATATCGCATCTTGTTGTTGGTTGGCTTTCTGTAAAATTTCTTTTAAAATGCTTTTGTAAGCAATGCCATCTGCTTTTTCATCTCTTCTATTTCTGAATCAGCAGATGAATCTGAGGATTCTGATTCGGAAGATGTACTGCTGATTACATCTCTTTTCTCCTTTTTCATCTTGTATTTATACTTTTTCTCTGCCAGTAGAGCCAGTGGATCAGCATTTTCTTTTTCAGCTTTCTTCTTTCCTGATATTTTCCTCAACACAACCTCTTGATAGTTGTTGAGGTTTTCAAATAGCATATGAAAATCCATTTCCTCAATATCTTTTGTTTGTTGGATAATCATAGCATATTTTTCCCATTCAGGATTTAGAACATTTAGAAATTTGACATTGATGTCCAGGTTGGACTTTGTCACTCCGTTTCTTTTCACTTCACTTACCAAATTCACAAACCTGAGGTAAGTGTTTTCCAAAAGTTCACCTTCACGAGCTCTGAAATTCTCAAACGTCATTAGGCTGTTTCCAGCCCTGTTTGTGGCAGCTCTGTCAGATCCCCTCATGATTTTGCACACTTCATCCCAAATTGACTTAGCAGTCTTTGTATTTGTTAGGCAAGTGTAAATATCATTGGGGATTGATATCAACAGTAACTTTCTGGCAGTCTTGTCCCCTAATTTTCTCTTCTTTTGGGCCTCTGTCAGGTTGGTGACCTCAACAGTCCTCGGTGGAATTGGGGGATTACCAGTTGGTACTCCTGGGATTGTTTCCATGAAAGTGGCTGGTCCTTCAGTTAAGGATTTCAGCATCTCTTCGGACAAATCATGAAAACTGATAAATTCAAGAAACCTCTCCCGCCATTGAACATATTCACCCCTGTATAAAATTGGGGGTTTGGTTTCTGATCCCATTGCCAGTGCGTCTTTAGACATATTGATTGATCTTTGAGAAACTTGTCCAAGATCTGATGAACTCCGATTGAGATTGAAAATTTTGATCACACTTTGAAACACAGATTAGTACTGAAATCTACAACACAGTAACTTGTTAGTAGCAATAATCAACTTGACTCAGACAGTGAATAGACTTGATGTTGCTGTATTGCAATAATCTCGATTAATGTGTGTGTCAAACTCGAATGATATTTGGTATTAAACTCGAATGAGTTTTCAGTGAAACTCGAATGGGTATAGTGTGAAACTCGAATGAGTTTAGAGTAAAACTCGAATGAGTTTACTGTGAATCTCGATTGACTCTTGTGTAAAACTCGATTGAGTCTTGTGTGAAACTCGATTGAGTCTTTGGTAAAACTCGATTGAGTCTTTGGTAAAACTCGATTGTGTCTTTGGAAAAACTCGAT
Source organism: Centrapalus pauciflorus (assembly GCA_020465985.1). NCBI lineage: Eukaryota > Viridiplantae > Streptophyta > Magnoliopsida > Asterales > Asteraceae > Centrapalus > Centrapalus pauciflorus. Next base: position 971,722 of record JAANYP010000876.1, read on the forward strand.
TGAGTTTGATCTAAAACTCGAATTTGTTTGAAAAACAACTCGAATGTGTTTACTGACAAACTCGAATGAATCAAACTTGAAGGTTTGATGAGTAACTCGAGTGTGTTTGGATGCAAGTTCTAACTTGAATTTCTTTTGATAAACTCGAATAGTCTTTCACCCAAACTCGAATCAACTGGTTGTCAACTCGAATAGTACACGTTGTCAACTCGAATTAAAAGGTTGTCAACTCGAATATCACTTATATTCAACTCGAATAACCAATATACTCAACTCGAATAATACACAGGATGTGTATATTTCGAGTTTCTTAATATTTTCAGCTTTTTCAAGTCTAAAATTCAGATTAAATCCAAATGTTGCCCATTTTCACTCAGATTGCAATTGAAGATGAGATTTTTGAATACAAACACTTTTTGTGAAACACTTTTGTGTAAAAATAGATCTAGGTTTGACTTTTTCAATGAAACAGTACTCGTTCTTACACTTTTCAAAATTTCACAAAATTGCCTAGATCTTTTTCTGTGTTTTGTGAATCAATTCAAGTTTATGTTCAATTGATTCGTCTATGAAACCTTTACCTTCGATCCAATTATCACTGACAAAGATCAACAGAGTAAAAACCCTTAGTGATTTTAGGGTTTTTCCGAAAAAAATTGCTCAAGAACAGTAGCAGTTTCGAAAATATTCAATCTCAAATCTGAAAAATTCACCCCTAAGGCTCTGATACCAATTGTGAAATTAAGTTTCTACCAATCAATCAACAATATGAAATTATCAAGAACAATAAAATGAATTAATACTGACCGAATGATTATATTGATGAACAAAATTGATTACAAACTATGTCAGAGAATCTTCAAGATCAGCTGCACTTTTCAGAGAATTATCCGTACCAATTAAAACTTTTCAGTTCTATATTAAAATGAAAGTCAAAGATACTATATATACAATTTTACTAACTATCAAGGAAATACAAAATAGTCCCTAGACTTTGTTTTCATCAACTAAAACATATCCTAACACTTGTGTTCTTGATAGGTAAGATTTCATGGTTTTGGTTGCTAAATTCGTGTGTGGGATGTGTTAAATTCGTGGGTTGGGTTCTGAAATGTGTGGATAAGTTATATGTATGTTTTGTGGGGTGTTTCATGGCCTGGAAACCGAGTAAGGGAGGTAATACCTCTGGATATCGCCATTTTCGCGAAGCTGATCAGACCTGCAACAGCGTGAGCGCGGCCGCGGCGCGACCGCGATGCGGCGGCTGTTTGGCTGGGTTTCGGGCGTCGGTTGGTTGTTTGGGGTTGTGTTTTGGGTCGTGTTTAGTTATATCGATTGTGTTCGGATCATGTGATCTATCCGTTTAGCTTGCGTTGATATTTGGGATCCGTTATGTTACAGGTTTGAGCCGGCCGCGTACCGATCTGTGATAAAGATTTGGGTTGCCGTTATTTTGGGTGTTCGGTGAGTACTCGAGTTCTTTATAAAACGCGCGTAACTTTTTGTGAGTCGATTATGTGTTGTGATATGTGTATATGAGACAGTGATACGGCGCAGGTATGATTCTATCTACCCTATATGTGTTATATGTGTTTGAGTTGCAGGTGTCCGCGACATGTGATCGCGCAGGCTGACTGTCCCTAACCAGTCATGAAGTATGAGACTGTATATATACAGCAGTGTTTATTGCCAGGTCGCTCATGTGCCTATTGTGAGCTAACCGTTTCTGTGTGTGGCCTGTTAGCTAGGGAACGGCGTCCCCTTTTGAGCAGAGATACGTGTTGTGTACTGAGCTGTGTTATGTGTGTTGAGACATATGTGTTGCGTATGCTATATGTGTTTACCTGCAGATCTAACCCTCGTGTACTCACAAGCTTCCCAGCTTATGTTTTCGAGTCTTCCGTGTCTCAGGCAGTCATACCGTGGGATCGCAGCAGCAGCAGCAGCAGCCGAAGTAGGAGCTGGGTTTAGAGCCGTATTTTGTGTAATCTGCTGCATGTTGTTATTAACCTTTGAAAACTGTTGTATCTGATCTACTTGTGTATGATATTAACATTCAGATGTGTTTGTATATCAGTATCAGCATGTGACGACTTTGTATTAAAGTTTTAATTAATAGTGATTTTCAGTTAACCCTAAGACATGTGCCTTATGAGATGCTTGCGTTGTTGCCACTTATGATGATATATTGACGTGGCATTTGTGTGAGAAATGTGGGTGTCACAACCGGGGTTGATAAGGGGGGAGGTTTATTCCGAATGTAAATGACCCCGGTCGCTCAACCGGGGTACATATGTATATAGACCCCGGTTTAATTCAAAATAACCGGGGTTCCAAGGCTTATATGTAATTAAAAAAAATACAAATAGACCCTGGTTGTTTTCAAAGGAACCGGGTTTCAATTGTTTTTTTTTTTGTTTTTTTTAACAATTTCCGGCACCTATATATATATATATATATATATATATATATATATATATATATATATATATATATATATATATATATATATAGTACTGCAGAACTTACACACCCATCTAATCCTACTCCTAAATCTATACCTTTTGTCCATAATGAGATTCGAACCCACAACCTTGGGGTCCCCTATAACACCTTGATAACGCTAGGCCAAAGGCCCTTGAGGTGTGTGTGTGTGTGTGTGTATAAAATAGTGAATCCAAAAACATATTTCATTTTCATTCATCAAATTAAACAAAACCCAAACACAGATATAGTGCCTACTTTTTCATCCTTTCGTTTATTTTTCATTACAAAATGATACCATTCTAATACAATTTGAAAATCAATACACAATAATCATCCTTTAAAGCCAACGAAAATCATTCTATCATTATATCATTTTCGTGAACAATCATCAAATTACATCAAATTGCATAAATTCCCAACTACATATTTGTTAACGCTAATAAAGGACATTAAATAATGTTACTAAATCTTCATAACTCAACTATAATTCAGATATCTTCTTTGTATACCCTACATTATAAAAGCCACACATAAACTAATCAAAAAAGTAATGAAAACAAAAAGACCTAATAAATTACTAGAAAGCTAAGGTTGCCAAAAGAAAACAAATGATCAAAAAGAAATTCTTCATGGATCAAAAAGAAAAACAAAAGTTATTATGATCAAAAAAATCTTACCATGACAAATCAGTGCATTAAATCAAAACCATCGAGAAGAATCGTCTACTGTGGGAGACGATTGGAACCACTCAGAGAAAACCTGAGAAGAGTGAAACACGGGCACTTGTCGTTAAAAATAACCGGGGTGTATAAGAAAAAATAAAGGACCCTGGTCATTTTGTTAAACAACCGGGTAAATGTTGGATTATGTACCCCAGTTTTTTAAAAACAACCGGGGTGTATAAGAAAAAGTAAAGGACCCCGGTTACCTTGTTAAACAACCGGAGTGTATTAGCTAACACTCTAACGAACTTCAAAAGAACTCAATTTTTTAGCTTTTTTTTGTATTAACCGGGGTGAATATGGGGGGTCCATTATGCTTTTTGTAGTAGTGTTGATTGAATTTAGACAAAAAAATTCTTCATTGTTTTTGTAATCTAAATTCTCAAACACACTGTAAATAAATTTCAATTTCTTCAAAATTCATTCCATAAGCCAAATGGGACCTAAGGATTTGTTGTAGTGTGTCTCTTACTTTGAATTACAAAAGTACGGACTTAAAGTTTATATAAATTATATAAAAATATGTGGTTGAAGGAATTTCACATTCACCATTGTCTACATGTCAGGATCAAAACACCAAAGATTAACTCGTTTGAATAAATCAGAGTTAAACTAATAATCTTTTTTGAATCAAAGTCTAATTAAGAAGTTTGCGGAATAACACTTAATTGATTTAAGAAAACTTTTCAGAACAATAAGAACAGAATAAATAAGACAGAAAACACTATTAATATCAAAACCTTTTGTATTAATAACCACTGATTACAAGAACCTCTAATCTGTTTCATTAGACGAATAACAATGATTGTTCTTAGAATTTACAACTTTAGAGGCTTGAGAAAACTTAAACAGAATATGAAAAATAATTTCAATTGCTAAGCACCGATTACATAAGAAAGACCTAGTCTATCTCTATTTATAACCTTCTGTTTTGTTTCCTTAACAAACTGTGATTTCCCTTGAGTAGATATCTTCAGAAGATCTTCAAATCTTGATATCTTTATCACTTCCTGATTTATAGCACTTTCTGTTATCATCTCCTGAAGCAGCTTGAACTTTATCTCTGGCAGCTTGAATGTAACACCCCTCCCGATCCCGGAAATGCCACGTCAACATAATATCATAAGTGGAAATAACGCAACGGATCTATAACATACGTGTCATAGGATAATGCAGATTACGGCTAATTTAAAACTTTATACATTAGGTCAAACCCAGTCAATACAGTCATAATCCCAGTTTAAACTAAACACAATAATACTGACTATCAGATACATCGTTCCCAAAATAACTATTACATGCAGTTCAAGTCATTACATGAACTAATAACAGATCATCAGTCCAGCCCCGAATCTATCTCTGCGGCTGCTGCGGTCCCTTCTGATTCCCTGGACATGTTAGACTTGAATACATGAGCTATAAAGCCCGTGAGCACACGAGGGTTGACACTGCACAGAACACACAGCACATAGCACGCAAACCCTGTCCCTGTCCCAATTGCCCAACACGCATTTCAGGTATAATATCACATGTATGAGATCGGAATAACACCCTGGCCCTGAGGGGTGTAACATCCTAAAATTTTCTTATCGTAATTTGAGGATATTTAGTTAAATTTCGTAATTTGTAATTAAGTTGGATTTCGAAAGATGATTATGTGTCCGAATATTTAAAAAGTTGGTTGCTATTTTAAGAAATTAAGAAAATTGAGAATTTCAACTTTTAGTTATTAAGTATGATTGTTAAAATGTTAATGATGAAAATTATGATGAAACTCAGTATTTAATGGAACCAGATAAGTTGAGGGGCTAAATGTGTCAAAGTTGGAAAATATGGAATAAACGGGGCAATTGGTCTTTCATTTCAAACATTTCACTCTCTCTCTAAAAACTCAAGAGCTCTCTACCTCTCTCTAAAAATTTCTGCTAAAATTCGAAATTTTGGAACAAGATTCGTGGAAATTATCTGATTATAAACAAGATTCATGTGGATTTAAGGTAAGAAATCTGTTTTAAAGTTTGAGGTTGTATTTTTGAGAGAAAAGATGTGAAATTCGGATTTTGAATCTGATGGATTGTTGTTGCATGTATTATATTTTAGTTGATAAACATCAATTGAAGGTTGTAGAAGCTACAGAAATAAGAATCGTTGGTTGAATCATCCAGAAAGGTAAGAAATGTTGATTTTTAAAAAGTTTTTGTGTTCTTGAGGGTTTTCCTCATTTTTGGTCCAATCTGGACGAATTTGAGTGTTTATGATATGGATAATGGACTAGAAACATTCAATATATGTTTATATAACATTACTATGGATTGCATGTGGTTAGAAATTAGTTTTGGAAATTTTTGAGTAAAATCCGTAAGTTGCGACCTGCAAATCTGCATGTGAACTCGGCGAGTTCTCAAGAACATTTGAATAAATCTTCAAAAAATTCATAAGTGTTGGATCTGAATTTGGTTGGGACCCGAATTCGGATGAGACCCGAAACTTAGATGGAACCGAACTCGAATAAGAACCAAACTCGGATGGACCCGAATTCGGATAGGTCAACCCAATTCGGATGGGTCCGAAATTCAGTGGAGGGTCCGAAATTCGGACAGGAACTCGGCGAGTTCTTTGTAATTTTATGGTATTTTGGATGGGTTTAAAAAGGACCCGAATTTATGGACAATTAAACACACTTTTGAGATAACCTTTGTAACATATTAAGGTAAATAAAGGAGGGTTAATTGAGAATAATAACACCTCGAGTGATGAGATTTAAATGTGAGTTTCGGATGTCGGATTAACACTTTTAAATTGTACAACTTGATGTACATTTGTTGAGAAACATGTGTATGATATGATTTTATTATGGAAATGTAACAGGTCCCTTGTGGTGTTGTTTAACCCACAGTGGGGTACTTTTGAGTCCGGTTGAAATTTCGAAGAGAAATAAGATAACTTGAAGCTTAAGAACGCACCCATTGTGAGTACCTTTGATTTTAAACATCTCTGCATCTGCTTTATGTTTGCTATTGCCTGCTGAGGCATGTTGTTTCACATTCGTTTGGCACTCTACTAACTTGCGTATATGTTGATGCACATTCATACTTGTTGCATGTCCGTTCATTTGTTGTGCATCTTATCGATGGACCTGAGGGTCGCATCTGTACTCTGATGTTACTGTGCTATATGACCAAGAGTTTGACACCTCTGTGGTCAGGATAGACAGTAGGTCATCCCCAATGTTATGTCTGCCTCAGATGGTTGGTTTTTCTTATGCCGAGCGTCATCTCGAAGGAGCTGCGGCTCGGGTTTGCGTACTTGGAGTACGTGTGGAGTATACGGTATGCGGTATCGCGGTTACTCCTTAGGGGCATCATAAGGATTTGCAGAATGTGAAAAATCATTTGGTATTCACTAAGCATTCGCTTACCCCTTTAGCTGTTGAAATTTTACAGGAAAAAGGGAAATCTGCTGCGGGACCATCTAGCCAGGACGTTTGTTGAAGTATTTGAAGATTTCTACTGATTAACTTGGTATTTGGTTTATGGAATTGCCTTTGTAATAAATTTGGGGATGAGGTAATACTTTTGAGTTTGTAGACTTAGATGTGTAACCTATGTAGCACCGTAGGGTGTTGGACACAAATTTATTTTATTTTATTTTGTACTTTATGCTTCCGCACTTTAATTAAGCTATCAGATCATTATGTAATTGTTTGTTGGTGATTAATCCTGGGTGTATTGTAACTGTGGTTAAATGTGGCAAGGGTGTCACAAGGGGACCCTTCCGCGGCCGACACACCGCACACAGCAGTGAGCGGCAATAACCCTGTAGCGCAGGAGCGACCCGGCTACAGGCCCTGCCGTATATATACGCCCCAAGGACTGTTAGGGACAGTCAAGCCGCGCGATCCCTTTCACGACTCAATGTCCGTATGGAACACATCACGGACCCCTGCATTCGATCTCACATCTCATACATAGCACGTATAAGGAATAGGATATACCTGAGGTTCACGTCCATGTCTCATATATATAAACACACACAATAAAGCTACACGACTATAACGTAAAAGGTAGCGCGCGTTTAGAAAATGACTCGAGTACTCACCTGATTGATTTCCCGAAGTCTGGCCTCCCTGATCAAACCCGGCTCGAGATCCGCTAGTCCCTGTAACACATAGATATCCCAACGATTAAACACAATCCCGGATAGCATCAGTCACATAATTACAAAGACCCGAGCTCAACTCGACCCGACAACCCCACGGAACCGAAACCCAATGAATACCCGAAATTCGACTCAAACCCGACTCAAGGCAATCCCAAATAAGACCCCAACCCCAACAAAACACAACCCGAGCAATCCCGAAGGAAACCCGACACAATTTGACCCAAACTCATTTCACAAGACTAAACTCGGATTTTCACTGCAGGTCCTTGGTCGCGCCGCGGACCCTCTGGTGGTCGCACCGCGACACAGTGAAATCCTCATTCCTGCTCTGCGATTTCAGCTCTGTCCAGGAGCATCAAACTCCTTTCAATTCGATTTCCAGCCCAATTAATTACATATAAGCAGTATATGACACCCTTTGCAACTCAGAAATTAATTTAAACAATCCTTACCATATACAACCTAATTAAGGACCCCAATCAAATTGCTTACCTCCTTGAAGCCTCAAGAACACAAAAAGAAGATGAAGATAGCTTGAATCCAAGCCTCACAATCAGAAATCTGGAGCTTGAAGAGGTTTCTTGTTGGAGTCTTTCACACAATACACACACAAACACTTTAGGGTTTATCTCAAAGTGGATAAGGGAAGAATGAAGAGAGTGTCTATATGTACGTTTCTATTTTAGGCCGGTCCCGAACCCAATAACCCGAACCCGATATCACATTTTCAATATTAATTCCCATTTAACCCATTTAATCCCACGATCCCAAAAATATAATCCGTTCATTAAAATTATAACCCGATGACACGCAAACCCAATCCCGACATGTATCAATCCACGAAACGGGATATAATTGGACCAACCCAATATTAATAAATTATTTATCCACTAAAATAATTCCACGTACCAGGTCGAAATAACGGATGTTACAAATCCTCCCCTCTTAAAGAGATTTAGTCCCGGAATCTAACTCGAACTCTGGAATAGGTGAGGATATCTCGATCGCATTTCTGACTCGGGCTCCCAGGTAGCGCTGGTACCCTTATGGTGTCTCCACTGAACGAGTACCAATGCAATCTCTTTATTCCTCAGCTTCTTGATCTTTCTATCGGTAACGGCCTCGGGCTGCTCCACATACCGCAGCTGATCGTCGACTGTAATCTCAGATAAGGGCACATATTGATCGTCTGCAGCAGACACTTCCGGAGATGACTCACATGAAAGGTATCGTGGACACCGGCCAATTCTTAAGGCAATCGCAGTCGATAGGCCTGATCCCGGACTCTCTCGACAATTTCAAACAGCCCGATATACCGCAGACTCAGCTTCCACGATGTCTGAACCGGATAACCCTTTTCCACGGCGACACTTTAAGCATGACTCGATCCCCAACGCTGAACTCTAGCTCTTTCAAACGGCGATCGGCATAACTTTTCTGACGGCTCTGGGCGACCCTCATATGCTCCCGAATTACAGCCACCTTGTCACTGGTCTCCTGAAGTAGCTCCGGTCCGCTAATAGGTCGCTCACCGACCTCGCCCCAACACACTGGGGTCAGACACTTGCGCCCATGTGGTGCCTCAAACGGAGCCATTTTGATCGTGGCGTGATAGCTGTTATTATACGCGAACTCGACCAATGGAAGATGCACGTCCCAATTACCACTGAAGTCGATAGCACACGCCCGCAACATATCCTCGAGGGTCTGATTGGTGCGCTCGGTCTGTCAGTCAGTCTGCGGTCTATATGTCGTGCTCAGCTGAACCCTGGTGCCCAATTCCCGCTGGAAGCTCTGTCCGAAGTAATCTACATCGGAATCCCATGCCGCGATACCACCTCATTGATGTACAGTCTCGCCAACTGATCCATGGTGATAGTACCCCGAACGGCTAAGAAGTGTGCACTCTTCGTTAGTCGATCCACAATAACCCAGATCATATCGTTCCCACGGACCGTGCGTGGAAGTCTCACAATGAAATCCATCGTGATATGGTACCACTTCCACTCGGGGATCTCTAACGGCTGTAGATTCCCGTGCGGCTTCTGATGCTCGGCTTTGACCCTGAGACACGTCATACACTGTTTCACATACTGGCCCACATCCCTTTCATTCCCGGCCACCAGTAGAATTCACGGAGATCACGGTACATCTTAGTACTCCCCGGATGCACAGATAGCCTCGACCGATGCGACTCATCAAGAATCAACTGTCGTAGATTCCCAACCCTATCATGGAACATAAATAGCCCGCGATCGTCCCTGATCAATGACTCAAGCTGCCCTGACAGACGTTCCCTTTTCACATTATCACCCCGCAGGCCCTCCTGCTGCGCTAATCTCAGACTATCAGTCAATGTCGAGGTAATCTCAAGCCTCGAAGCCCTGGAAATCATGGTCTGGCCGCACGCCCTACGGCTCAGCGCGTCAGCTACCACATTAGCCCGACCCGGGTGGTACTGGATCTCGCAATCGTAGTCCTTGAGCAACTCAAGGCTACAGCGCTGTCGCATATTCAGATCTTTCTGGCTGAATAGGTACTGTAGAGTCTTATGGTTGGTATACACAATAAACCGAGATCCATACAGATAATGGCGCCACATCTTCAACGCGAACACGATGGCGTCCAACTCTAGATCATGCACGGTATGGTTCTCTTCGTAAGTCTTCAGCTGGCGCGAAGCATACGCGATCACTTTCCCTCGCTGCATCAGAACACAGCCCAAACCCGACCCTAAAGCATCACAATATACCACAAAATCATCGGTACCCTCCGGCAAGGCCAACACTGGAGCCTGACACAACCGGGTCTTCAGCTCTCTGAACGCACGCTCCTGCTCCTCGGACCACTCGAACGGAAGTGACTGCCGTGACAATCTCGTCAAGGGCAAGGCAATCCTCGAAAAATTCTGGATAAAGCGTCGATAATACCCGTCGAGACCCAGAAAACTACGAATCTCTGGCACAGATCTCGGAGGCTCCCAACTCATCACTGCCTCAATCTTGGCCGGATCCACTTTTATACCCTCGGCACTGACCACATGACCCCAAAACTGCACTTCCCAAAGCCAAAATTCGCATTTGGAGAACTTCACGTACAATCTGTCCCTGCGCAGCACAGTCAAAACCTCTCGGAGGTGCTGCTCGTGGTCCCCAGCGCTCCTCGAATAGATTAGGATGTCATCGATGAACACAATAACGAATCTATCCAACATAGCTCTACACACCCGATTCATCAAATCCATGAAAGCGGCGGGTGCGTTGGTCAAACCGAACGGCATGACGAGGAACTCGTAGTGCCCATAACGAGTCCGGAACGCCGTCTTCGGTACATCCTCATTCCTGACCCTCAACTGATGATAACCAGATCGCAAGTCGATCTTGGAGAAGAAACTCGAGCCCTGGAGCTGATCAAACAGGTCGTCGATACGTGGAAGCGGATAGCGATTCTTCACGGTCACCTTGTTCAACTCCCGATAGTCGATACACATCCGCATACTGCCGTCCTTCTTTTTCACGAATAACACTGGCGCACCCCACGGCGACGAACTAGGACGGATGAATCCACGATCCAGAAGCTCCTGCAACTGAGACATCAACTCTCGCATCTTTGTCGGTGCCAGCCTATAAGGCGTCTTCGCAATCGGCACCGCCCCGGGAACAAGATCTATACGGAACTCTACCTGGCGATCTGGCGGTAACCCAGGCAACTCCTCTGGGAATACCTCAGGGAACTCACGAATCACAGGATTATCCTCTAAGGTCTTCTTTTTCTTCCTCGCGTCAACTACATAAGCTAGGAAGGTCTCGCACCCCTTAGAGACATATCTCTGAGCCCTGACCATAGACACGATCCCAATATCCCCCTTACGGCGCTCCCCGTACACAATAACACCCTCACTGTCAGAAATGGGTATACGGATGATCTTCTTAGCACACAGAATATCAGCCCGTCTGGCAGTCAACCAGTTCATACCCACAATCACATCGAAACTACTAATCTCAATCGGTAGCAAATCGATCGCAAACTGATGAGAATCTATCTCTAACACACATCCCCGATAGACCCGACTCACTAACATTGAACTCCCATCGACCCTCTCGACAACCAAAGGAACAGACAAAGGAGAAGGAGACATACTAAAATACGCACAAAAGATAACAGACACATAGGAGCGATCGGCCCCAGAATCATATAACACACGAGCTCGAAGTCCGTTAAGAATATACGTACCCGAAACAACATCCGTAGCATCCCGTGCCTCCTCTGCAGTCGCCTGAAATACTCGCCCGCGGCCCCTCGGAACAGACTCACGGCGGCTAGATGACGACGGCTCGGCCCTGGCCCCACTCGAACTGGCTCCCTGTACTGCCGGCCCCGGCTCTGGACAGTCCCTAACACGGTGCCCCGGCCTCCCACGTTTGAAACACAGCGGCTCGGGAACCGTACACACTGACGCGGCGTGGCCCCGTTGGCCGCACCGGAAGCAACGCGGCTGCTCTGATAAACATTGACCCGAATGGCGCCGGTGACATTTCGGGCACTCCCGATCCCCGTATGAACTCTCAACACGGCTACCGGACGCCTGGGACCCCTGTCCCACACTTCTCTGGCTCTGCGCCCCCGACCCCTGCCTCTGGCCCTGACGCCTCGATCTACGATCTCGGCCCCGGTCCCTATCACGTCTCTGCCCTGATGTCTGCCCCGAACCCTGGCTCAAAAACTGCCACTGATCCGGACACTGGTCACTGGGGGCGTCCCCGGAGGACGTCCATACACTGGACGACTGCTAAGATGTCCCAGTCCGCTGCCTCTGAGAAGAGGGCTGCTCCCTCTGCTTAAGGATCTCCCGCTCCCTCATGCGGGCCATCTCAAGGGCTCTAGCAAATGTCGGAGTATCGTGCAGCCCCACAAACTCCCGAATATCCGATCGAAGCCCATCAATAAAAGCATCCTCCTTACGGCTCTCCGTATCAACATGCTGAGACGCGAACTGTGAATACTCATTAAATCGGTCAACATACTGCTGGACTGTCATATTACCCTGCTGCAAATGGAGGAACCGGAATATACTGGAGCTCGAACATAGCCCTGAACTGCTCCCAAGTCACGGTGTAAGCGGCGGACTCAGTCATCGAAGACTCTATCAATTTCCACCACTATGAAGCTCCGCCTCGTAACTGGTAAGCGGCATAACCAACCATATCTCTAGGGTCCACATGGGCCACTCGGAATATGGCCTCAACCTCTCGCTCCCATGCGATGGCCGCCCCCGGCTCACCGTCACCCCGAAACTGCGGTGGAGCCCCTGTCATAAAATCCTTGAAAGACCCGCCCCACTGCGAAGATGACGAAGCTCCACTCCCTGATCCAGTCTCGGTATGCCGAACCACTGGCCCCAAACTCTGGCCCTGTTCGCGCTCTTTCTCTTTCTGCTGTCGGTAAGAACTTCTAGCAGCTCTGATTTGCGGATATACTCGTCACTGGGCGGCTTACCCGCGCCCGAACCCTCTCTCTGATCTGCCATAATGATCTGCACAAAACGAAACGATTAAGCACAAAGGATAAATCACCTAGCGTTACACGCTAAGCCAGGTCGGTTAATCCACTATATAATCGCAAAACGATCCCCCATGGACCGGAACAAGGTCTAAGTTAAGCATCCACTAATGATACTTAAGCTTCAAACCACAAGCTCTGATACCATGCTGTAACACCCCTCCCGATCCCGGAAATGCCACGTCAACATAATATCATAAGTGGCAATAACGCAACGGATCTATAACACACGTGCCATAGGATAATGCAGATTACGGCTAATTTAAAACTTATACATTAGGTCAAACCCAGTCAATACAGTCATAATCCCAGTTTAAACTAAACACAGTAATACTGACTATCAGATACATCGTTCCCAAAATAACTAATACATGCAGTTCAAGTCATTACATGAACTAATAACAGATCATCAGTCCAGCCTCGAATCTATCTCTGCGGCTGCTGCGGTCCCTTCTGATTCCCTGGACATGTTAGACTCGAATACATGAGCTATAAAGCCCGTGAGCACACGAGGGTTGACACTGCACAGAACAAACAGCACATAGCACGCAAACCCTGTCCCTGTCCCAATTGCCCAACACGCATTTCAGGTATAATATCACATGTATGAGATCGAAATAACACCCTGGCCCTGAGGGGACCCTTCCCCGGCCGACACACCGCACACGGCAGTGAGCGACAATAACCCTGTAGCGTAGGAGCGACCCAGCTACAGGCCCTGCCGTATATATACGCCCCAAGGACTGTTAGGGACAGTCAACCCGCGCGATCCATTTCGCGACTCAATGTCCATATGGAACACATCACGGACCCCTGCATTCGATCTCACATCTCATACATAGCACGTATAAGGAATAGGATATACCTGAGGTTCACGTCCCTGTCTCATATATATAAACACGCACAATAAAGCTACACGACTATAACGTAAAAGGTAGCGCGCGTTTAGAAAACGACTCGAGTACTCACCTGATTGATTTCCCGAAGTCTGGCCTCCCTGATCAAACCCGGCTCGAGATCCGCTAGTCCCTATAACACATAGATATCCCAACGATTAAACACAATCCCGGATAGCATCAGTCACATAATCACAAAGACCCTAGCTCAACTCGACCCGACAACCCCACGGAACCGAAACCCGATGAATACCCGAAATTCGACTCAAACCCGACTCAAGGCTGTAACACCCCAATAATTAAAAAATAATAATAATTAACTTGGTGAAACAATTATAATTGTAAACTTAAGTGCAATATTGTTTGCCAAATATTAGTGGTTTTTGCTATTATTGGGACTTGAATGATAAAATAAAAATAAAATGTTGGTTTGTATTGGAATGACAAGAGTAGGTAATGTACTTTGACAATTAAATAATTATTTGTATGACATAAGAATCGATTAACAAGGTGTTTGAATATATTTGGTATAATTATGTCAAATTATCATTTGGATATTGAATTGTTAATTAAATACAAAATGTAGCAATGTGGTTTGTATTTTAGATAAAATGTGATAAGGAGATGGGTATATGTTGTCAACTAGTGAAGAGTGGGAGGGTGGAATTGGCCAAAGACCAAAAATCCCCCCTCCTTTCCCTTGAAACCGTGCATCACACACACACTTGCACACACTCATTTTCTTCTTGCAAACTTGGAGAGAAAATAGGAGAGGAAGCTAGGGTTTTGATTGGTTGATCATCAAAGTGAAGATTGAAGCCTATAAGAATCATATTTTTGTGCTATCTTTGAAGGTATATCATCATCTTCTCTACCTCTTTCTTGTTTCCTTTCTCTATTTCTTCATTTTGAAGAACACAACCCTAAATGGGTTTTGTGATTGAGTTAGAAATTGACTCATCTATCAAGTGTAGGTTAATGTTTATTGTTTATAAATGTATTTGAGTCAAAAGGATGTAGTTGATTTGGTTTGAAGTGGTGATTTTGAGTAGGAGCTCCATTAAAGCTCTAATGGTGAATGAGGGATTAAGTTGTATTGATCTAGCTTGTTTTATACAATATTTATGATTCAAATATGTTATATATTGGTATGGAATTGAATGAAGTTGAGTAGAAGCTCATTTGGAGCATTGAAGATATTATATGAATTTAACCCATTTATGAACTCAAATGAGTTCATATGAATCAATGGATGACTTGTTGTGTTTTAGATGAATTTGAAGGTCTAAATGGTCTAAAAATGTTATATTAATGATTCTAAGTATTTTCGGGATAATGTACAAACAAAAGGTCAAAATGATGTTTTGTTTTTAAACCGCACGCCAAATGTTCGATAAAATGTCTTGAACGTATTTTTGGCTTAAAATTGGTGTGCGGATGACCAAAATGATTTGTAAACTCTTTAGTATAAATATGTTGTTGATATAAGTTGAACTGAAATGCAAAGTATGTGTCAAATTGAGAAATGAGACAAATCTCATTTGATTTTCGAGTTTTTGGACAGCCTTGACATGCTGTCTTGTAAAATTCATATAAAATCACTCGAAGCTCCGTTTTGGATGTGTCATACGTCGTTGGAAAGCTAAGAGAGTGTACTTTAATATAAAATAGTCATATGAAGCTAAATCAGATGTTAAGCAGGTCAAAAATGCATAAGATAGCGGCTGACCTGCAGTTGGCGGAAATGATGATATCAAAGTTTATAAATTCATATAGAATTGGTTATAGATCCGTTTGGGATGATTCAAGTTGGATATGAAAGATAAAATAATCTACTTTGTCTTAATTTAAAACATGTTAAGATAACTTAACCTATAACAAGGTTAAAAACCTATTTTCCACAGCTAGATATAAACAAAAATATGAGATGTTTGGTCTTGATAATTTGATTGTTTTGTTTGGGATGTTCATGCAACTTTTAATATGATATTATAGGTGTATACATAATTGGGAATAATTTTGAAGTTTCAAAGTACTTGGGTGACTTGAAGAATCCATGTTTCGGTTTGGGGCTTAACTTGAATCGGATTTTTATTTGGGACGATTATGGAGGCTGGAACCTTATTGCCGATCACTGTGAGTTCTAGCATTAGCGTTACATAATGTGCATGTATCTCATTGTTTTATCTCGTTGAACACTTTCTGGAACTATTTGTTGATATAATGATAGTGGTTGCATATTTACTTTCATTTCTCATATGAATGGTTTATTTGGGCATATGTGTGGCACCTTGGGCCTCACCATACTTGATATGCTATCATTTGACTTTACTTGGGGTTGAGCTAATTGTTGATATTTTGATAGTAGATGCATGTGTACCCTCAATTCTCACATGTATGATTCTTTGGGCTTATGTGAGGCACGTTGGATCATCATAATGCTTTCATTTGACCTCACCTGGATATCCATGGATAACGTTGGACTAGCTCTAAGTCTAAATTGAGCAAATTGTTGGACTAGCTCTAAGTCTAAATTGAGCAAATTGTTGGACTAGCTCTAAGTCTAAATTGAGCAATACGTTGGACTAGCTCTAAGTCTCAATTGAGCAATATGTTGGGCTAGCTCTAAGCCTAAATTGAGCACTTGATCATATTGGTTATTGAACATACTCGTTGCTTTTCGTTGCATGCATGTATATTATGTATCCTTCTAATCTAGCAACTCACTCAACTTTGTTGACCCTTTTAGTTGTTAACCCCCTTTCAGGTAAAGGAAAGCATAACACCTGACCATCTTGGTAGTGGATTGGACTTGACTAGCGGCTCATTTGCCTTCGCATATCTTTGGTAAAGCTTTGGGTGGGGATTTAGTGGAGTCCCATTTTGGTATACGCACATGAATGAACTAAGCTTCATTCATGGTTACGTATTATGAATGTTTAGACATCGTAATCCTTGATCTTTGATCCATGATTCACCCTCAATTTCCATATTGATGGGCAGCAAAGTGAGGAGAATCATGCCGATGGCTTGTATATATTGAAAACTTAAATTTGATCACAATTCCGCAAGTATTTATCGTTAAATATTGTAAATTATTCGTGAAACATCTATATTAGTTGGAAGGGTGTTTCAATTTGGTATCAGAGCCTGTGTTCATTGACTGAGTATAGTCGACGATACTCAACACTGAACGCGGTTTCAGATGCTGGTATTGACCCACCTAGGCAACACTAGTAAAACAATCTTAAGTTTGAATTCGGCCTAGGATGGGAATATAATGGGTAGACCGTAAGTCTATAATGTGGTATATAAGTACTCGTGTATATCTTTAATACTCGTAATGTAGCTAATATGGATAATGATGGATTGTGTTAAAATTTATGATATATAATGGACAAAACTCGTATTGCCTCCATTATTTGACTAACTTGATTGTGAAATCTTTTCATGTAAGATAATGACATAATTGTCATATTTGGAGGATTATAAAATGTTTTCAAAGAATGAAAAAGCATGAAATGTTGACTTTCCAATAAGGAAAATGAGAAAAATAAAAGTCGATAACTTAAATGAGTTATGTGAGATTCTTGGCATGTTAATATAAGTGGCTAACCCCATTATTGGTGAGTTGATCATGATAAACTCAGGTGTATCAACTACATAACAATATCGAAATGTCGGATAGAATTGTAATGACACTTATATTTGAGCTATGGAATAGATGGTGATGTATGTTGTGGATGAACATGCGTGGATAAAATCATGGAAGGAAAAGTGTTGTAATTAGCTATGAATACCTATGTGAAATATTTGAATATGATAAGTATGCATATGCTATGGGATACATTTAGCTATGACTCATTACAAGAACATAGACACATTTAGTTGCCATGTGAACATTGGTAGTAGATTGTTGTTTGCTCTATGCAAAATCATGTTCATAGAGATATGTCGGTAATGAGATGATATTTGGCATGAATCTCCTGATTCTGAGCATTCAGATTGTTAGTTGAGCATTTTGATGGCAGCTTTAAATCTTGTGTATATGCATGCTTTGTTTGCATTGACATGTTTTAACATGAACTGTATGAACCATTGGGTTTGCTAATGTAATTCCCAACGTGCATGATTTATGAACGGGACCTTGATTGGAATATGCTACAGTTGCATCTGTTAATGGATTGATATATTTGTCGCATTGTAGTTGAGGTTGATCATATTAGTTGTCATACAATCTTTGAATATTAGATGAATGCATGCTAAATTATCATTTTATGAATGGGTGGTAAGTTAGTTAATGATGAATTGATGATAATTGCTTACATTTTTAACTATGTAGTTTTGGTAAAAGTTGGTGTTGTTTTAATAATGTATGAGGGAAGTGAGTATACAATGAACCCTAAATATTGATAGGTTTCATTACTAGGTGACTTTTGATACTCCACATAGGAGAGAATTGGTCATGGGACGACCTATGATGAGTGATGTTAGTACTCTCACATTTTATTTCTAAAAATGTTGAAAATTTATATGCTGTTAAGTTATAAGACCCAAAAGTGGTTGTATCTTACTTGTATAAAGACGGATTGACCTTAATGCATAAAATGAGTGTAGTAGAGTAAGGTCATTGTTGAAAGTACAAATTGAAGTTAAACTTTGTGTTAACAAAATTTTGCTATCTGAATGTATTGGACAATTAAATAGACAATAAAAAGAAATATCTAAAACTCAAATTGGAGAATATTGACGATTAGTATGAAGTTGTTGATTGCATACATTTCATTTAAATGAATAAGTTAGTCTCTTAGACCTGATGCTTACATAGCTACGTGAATGGATAATCTGAATATGAAATCGAATAGTAATCCTAATGGTAGGATACAGACCGGTAATATAGAAAAGCTAGCAGTATTGTGGACAAACATGATAACATGTGTATATGTAACAATGATGGTTGGTGCTCATGTTAGTCTCTTAAAAGTGCATATCTATCTCAAAGTGGAAGATAACCTTATCGAATAATAGTAGTTATTGAAGTCACTAAAGGATAAGTGACTAATTGATACATGTAGCACTAGAAATAAACTATATCCCTTAGACACTCACATATTGCTTTTCTATGATTCTTGAACATCCAATCCAAGGTGCATATATTAGGTAAACTTGACTTAAAACTTAATATCGATTGTCTCATATGTGACGACTTTAGTGGTTAAATGGTTGAGTTCAGTTTTGGATGATTTGTCTATGTTCACTCTATATGTTTTAGCTAACGATGTGGTTTGGTCTTGCCTTATG
This sequence comes from Centrapalus pauciflorus, assembly GCA_020465985.1. Lineage (NCBI taxonomy): Eukaryota > Viridiplantae > Streptophyta > Magnoliopsida > Asterales > Asteraceae > Centrapalus > Centrapalus pauciflorus. The sequence goes on from JAANYP010000876.1 coordinate 990,848, forward strand.
AGACAAGACAAATAATTATGTGGTATGATCACAACCTTGGGTTATGACTCAAGCTTATGAGATATTTTATGGTCTTAATGTTGAGTAGGTAAAAGGGCTTGCATTTGAAAATGACACGATGAGAATCACTGGTCTATGCACGTTTGTTAGACACTTTTTGTACTTACTATAGAAGAAACTGACATATGTTAATATCTAGAGGTAATGAGTATTTATTATATACAGTCGACCATGTTATGTAATGGGTTTTGTTAGTGGAAGTGTCCAACATAGTTGATCGAGCCTCCATGAGTGCTCATTTTAGTGGGGGAAAAGATTATCAACCCTGCGAACTTGTTAAAATCATATGAGTCTTATTGGTAAAACTAGTCTATTGAAAGCCATAGAGACGTAAAAATGTAATATGCTTAAAAAAAATTTTTTACCTAAACGGGTAAAGTGTAATCGGATTATCTGAATTATGTTATTATATAATGAGTAGTAAAATGATTGGCATGAAAAACATATAACAGCTAGTTGATAAATATGTCTCTATATTGATAACTTGAAATATAATAATGTGGAATATCAAGTTGAAAATATGTTATAACATCGCAGGAAGTTAAAAACAGATTAAAAGAGGCATACTCATGGAATCACATACGGTGAATGAATCTAAAAATTTTGTGTAGTTAGTAATGGATACTAATGTATGTAGTACCCATAATTGACTTTGAGTATAAACTTTATGAAAGCTCATGCAATGATATCTCGATGTACGACCGAACATTGAATTGAGAAAATTAATAAGTTAAGGTGAGATAGATCGAGATGATGTTTGTACGTTGGAAACATCATAGAGGCTTGATGTTGACTTGGAGACGAAGGCGGGGATGATGATGGAATATCCGGCCTTAGATTGAAAAAAATAAAAACTTGATTCCGTAGGCGGAATCCTTTTAAGTAGGGAGGAATTGTAACACCCCAATAATTAAAAAATAATAATAATTAACTTTGTGAAACAATTATAATTTTAAACTTAAGTGCAATATTGTTTGCCAAATATTAGTGGTAATTGCTATTATTGGGACTTGAATGATAAAATAAAAATAAAATGTTGGTTTGTATTGGAATGACAAGAGTAGGTAATGTACTTTGACAATTAAATAATTATTTGTATGACATAAGAATCGATTAACAAGGTGTTTGAATATATTTGGTATAATTATGTCAAATTATCATTTGGATATTGAATTGTTAATTAAATACAAAATGTAGCAATGTGGTTTGTATTTTAGATAAAATATGATAGGAGAGGGGTATATGTTGTCATCTAGTGAAGAGTGGGAGGGTGGAATTGGCCAAAGACCAAAAATCCTCCCCCCCCCCCCCCCCCTTTTCCCTTGAAACCGTGCATCACACACACACTTGCACACATTCATTTTCTTCTTGCAAACTTGGAGAGAAAATAGGAGAGGAAGCTAGGGTTTTGAATGGTTGATCATCAAAGTGAAGATTGAAGCCTATAAAAATCATATTTTGGTGCTATCTTTGAAGGTATATCATCATCTTCTCTACTTCTTTCTTGTTTCCTTTCTCTATTTCTTCATTTTGAAGAACACAACCCTAAATGAGTTTTTTGATTGAGTTAGAAATTGACTCATCTATCAAGTGTAGGTTAATGTTTATTGTTTATAAATGTATTTGAGTCAAAAGGATGTAGTTGATTTGGTTTGAAGTGGTGATTTTGAGTAGGAGCTCCATTAGAGCTCTAATGGTGAATGAGGGATTAAGTTGTATTGATCTAGCTTGTTTTATACAATATTTATGATTCAAATATGTTATATATTGGTATGGAATTGAATGAAGTTGAGTAGAAGCTCATTTGGAGCCTTGAAGATATTATATGAATTTAACCCATTTATGAACTCAAATGAGTTCATATGAATCAATGGATGACTTGTTGTGTTTTAGATGAATTTGAAGGTCTAAATGGTCTAAAAATGTTATATTAATGATTCTAAGTATTTTCGGGATAATGTACAAACAAAAGGTCAAAATGATGTTTTGTTTTTAAACCGCACGCCAAGTGTTCGATAAAATGTCTTGAACGTATTTTTGGCTTAAAATTGGTGTGCGGATGACCAAAATGATTTGTAAACTCTTTAGTATAAATATGTTGTTGATATAAGTTGAACTGAAATGCAAAATATGTGTCAAATTGAGAAATGGGACAATTATATTGATACATTACGATTTTATTGATCCTCAAACCCATCTTTTGTATGAAAAGTTTCCATCGATCGTTTTCGTCGTTGCATCCATATTATGTAAGTAAACAAAATAATCCGCATTAACGAAAACATAGAATAATTTGATAGGGTTTATTATGAAAAAACCAACATTTTTTTACGATTTTTACGTTTTCGTCATTCAATGTAATTTTTTTTAGAAAAATTCTTAAGTTAATTTTTTTTTTTATAGTTTTGTGAAATTTGACAATTATAGTCTGTTTATAATTAGTAAACCGGGTTTTTAAAAACTAAAAAACTGGGTTCTAATATCCAAATTTCACTAAACCAAAAAGAAAAAAAATTAACTTGAGGACTTTTATGGAAAAAAAAATAACATGAAGAGAGGAAAAACAAAAAACGTAAAAACATATTGTTTTTTTTATAATAAATCCAATTTCATATGTATCTAATAACGTGCTATTTTGAATAAATTGTAGGTGTTATATTTGTATTGTTGTTTCATAAGTGCTTAACTTTAATTCCTAAAATAAAAAATTGGATTCGGATTCGGATAATGTAAATCTACTATCCAAAATACAAAAGTACTAATTGATATGCTTAATTAGTGTTTCGAAATATGTCTCCAAAAATATTATGGCAATGCATTGTAAACGAGTTGACTCGAGCTTAGCTCGTTTAAGATTAGAAGGTTCGATCTCGGCTCGTTTTGAGCTCTATGTGTAAAGTTTGAACTTGACTAGTAACTTATTTAACAAACTCGAGCTCTCATCGTGCTAGGAAGTTTATTTTAATATTTTATTAATTTAATTATAAATGTATATTATATATGTTATATTAATGTAATTACATCTTATATCTTACATATTTATATTTATTTATTATATGTCATCATATATTTTATAAAATGCTCGTTTAGGTTTGTTTAAGCTTGTGAGCTTGATGACTGGCCAGAGCTAGAGCTTGAGCTTGTTTACTAAGTGTGCTCAAAATGAAGCTTGATCTCGTTTAACTTGAGCTTTTCGCGAGTCAACCTCGAATAGCTCAATTTTGATGTGTACGATAAAATTTTAAAAAAATAGGTTATCCCAAATGAAATGCCTAATACATATGTTAATAGTTTAACGGATTATGCATGCTTTGCATTTGGATCAAATGAGAAAGCAATTTTGTGTATGAAGCATGACTTTGATTGAGGACAAATCTGTGATTTGTTTACTTTATTTCATTAAAAAAAAACAATAAGCATAGATACTTTCAAAAATTGATAATTTTTTTTAACGGCAACAATTTAAAACCACAAAACCTTTAACAAGATGCTAGAAAAGGCAAAAAGCCCGCACAAAAAAAAAAGATAACAAAAATAGGGATGAGCTTGAGATTAGTACTGTACCGACATGTCCTGACTCCTGAACTGGATGAAATTATGAGACCGAGTGTCGTGTCAAATTGTGATATTCGTGATCGGTTCCAATACCATATTCGGTACCTGAAAATCGGTACTAGTCTCGTTTGGTACCATTGTTCGATATACAACATATAATGCATGACATACAATATTTAAAAAAAATAGTAACAGTTCTTGTACCAGTTAATATAGTGTTATAAATGTTGAAATTAAAAATAAAACACAAAAAACCCCAAAGAAAAAAATTAGCAACGGTTTTATACTAACTGATGACAGTTTCATAAGTGTTAAATTATTGTTTGTCAATAATGATGAATGAGAAATTAGGATTTAAAATGGGTTTTGCATACAATTAAGAGTTAGAATATGATACAGACCAAATTTAAATTTTAAAAAACATGACAATTTATATCCTCAATTCGGTACCGGAAATTCCCGAATTAAGTCATATATGGGTCCCAAGTACCGTACCATTTTCGTCTAATCGGTACCGGTACCAGGACGGTACCGATACGGGTCAAGAAAATGAGATTTTTGTTCATCCCATTAAAAGACGACTCCAGATAAGGATCGCATAACCAATTACACCGATCTAACTTTATTTGAAGCCTAATTTTAAAACAAATCCAAAAAAATACCAACATAATTTAGACAAACGGGAAGATTAGTCAACTGCTCTTTTAAATGAAAAGAATACAACATACGAATTGTGTCGAATCAGGGCCGTCTCATGGATTTTAGAGGCCCTGTGCTTGTGATTACAACATAGTTCCTTAAGGATTTTAAATAGTAAATTGGTCATTTCGAGACTCAATTTTAATAGATAAAGTCGAGTTCGTGAATAAAAAAATTAAAATTGATTAGTGAGAAATTAAAATAAATAATGCGAATCAAATTGAATTTGACATGAATGTCATTTTAACGCACCGATGCACAACGTATACATGTCAAATACCGAAATTTTTATTGGTCTAAATTTAAATCTTTATTATAACCGTGAGGCCCTACGAAATTGGGGGCCCTGTGCGGTCGAGCCTTTGGCACACCCTAAAAGCCACCCCTGTGTCGAATCATGAAATACGACGTTTTCTGTCGTCAATTAATATCGGTATATATTTATACACACATAGACAAATGTATTATTAATTATAAAAAAAATTACAATAGTTTTAAATAAATTATTATTTTATTCTTTCATTATTTCAAGGTCACTTTCAATCACCAAAGTGTAGCGGCTACTTAATACTAGGGTCATTTTGTTACGTCAATTTTTCAAAATTTTTTTAGTAATTTCTTTTTATTTATGTCAAAGTTTTTTAACAAGTTTAAATAAATTATGTGAATAATAATAATAATTCTCATTTGAAGGAACCCCAATGCAAACTAAAATAAGAAAGGGTTCACAGCTTTTAGAAAATTTTATATGAAAAAAATAAATAAATAGTTATATTAAAAGCTTTGTTCGATTGGAAGAATTTGAGTTTTTCTTTTTTAATAAACTCTATAAATAAAAGTTATTACTTAAAGTGATTGTTATTTACAAGGTTCATAATGTATAAATACAACCAACATGATGCGTATAACTGTATAAATACAACCAACTTTTATCATGTCAGTTAGGGACGACAATGATCATCCGATCCGATGATTATCCACCCGATCCAATCCACCATTAATTGATATGGATGAATATTGGATATAGAGTGAATATGAATAATTATTGGATAGGATATGGACGATGATTTGTCATCCATAGATGATATTCATTTACTCGTAATTACCATTTTTGTTATTTTTTATATTATATATTTAAATAAATCTATATACGTTTCTAATCTTTATAATTAAGTAATTGAAAAGAAAACATATAAATATTTGTTTACTTGTATGCCCTAATTTAATAGCGAGGTAACAATATTATGTTATTATATTGGTTTTTATATCTTATATAATATGAAGTTGCAAATTTGATAAATCTAAAGTCACAACAAAAGACACTTCCAACTCCAACTTTCACATTTAAGCTTTCACTTTTGAATTAAGTTTCATTTATTGTTAATTGGAGACGACACCTAACACACATTGAGTCGCATGAATTTTTTTCTCTCGATAAGTCGATCCACAGTTTCATATATTGCTTGTGAGATTTTTAGTTTTCTCGATCAATTTAATTGAGTTTTTTGACGATATCAATTATGGACTTTAGTTTTCTCAAACGATCACTTTGACGCTTTTCTATACGATAATTATGTTTACAAATTATTACTTTGGTATTTAACAAAAAACATTCTTACCATCCAACAGAAATCCATTTATCTGCTTCATCCGATGGATATGAATACGAACGGATGAAAATAATTTAGATCGATATGAATATGAATATGAAAGATGAAAAAATAAATGAAAAAAAGACTTGTAATTTACTTTCTTTTTATTTTGTTAACCTCGCGTGTAACAATTAATTTTTTTTCATTTTTTATTCAATTTTAAATCCAATAATAATGAAACTAATCATAACTATAGCATATAAAAACATAAACCAAAACTAAATTGTAATTATTTAATTGGATTGAAAGGGACGAGGTAGTTATGTGGTATAATCCGTCGCGTTTTAGTCAATGTATTCCTCGACATGAGTTTACATCATGGCTATCCCTGAGGAAAGAAGCGAAAAACTCAAGACCACGTGAAAGCATGTGATCGTTAATCTAATCACATAGGTGTGTTTTCTGTGTCACAAATCGACTAACTCGCCTAATCACTTAATCTATGAATACCAATGTGTTTAACGCATTTGGTATGAGAGTGATAAGTAAATGTGAGGTCACGGGTTCAACTCTCGTCGGAGACAAATTTGAATTTATGTAGTGAAAGTAAGTTTAAAGTCTTCTTCATTTGGGGCAAATGAGTAGTTTAGGAGTATGAGTAACTTGATATCGATGCGCAACACATTGTTAACTACTTAAGTTTAACATGGTTCAAACTCATGAGAGTAATAAATAAATATACTCATAGACACATTCTTGCTACTAAAATTTACTATGTTTGGTAATAATGAAACCTTTAGAACTTTCAAAAAATCAATCAACAAATAAATTTTTTAACCAAAATTATCAATGAAGTTGCTCCAAAGAAGAATGATGTGACTAATAATGCATCTCATAATGAGACCTTGGTGATAATTATCTAGAATATGCCTCCAAACCCAACAACATGATAGTTATGGAATTCATTGCTTTGTTTAAAGTGTAAAGTCATAGCCCATTGGCTTTTATACTTTTCAAGGTTGTTTATTTTTGGAGTTGACCTACTTACTCTTTTCAAAAGAGAGGGTTGCATCAATGTTTTAAAAACCAGACTAGACCGGCCATCTCAGTAGGTCGAATCAGAGAAACAGTTGATATCGGTTCAGTTGTTGAAATAAACTACTGTCATGGTCAAGACTATGAAAATCAGGGTCGTCTTATGGATTTGAAGGCCCTGTATTTGTGATTACAACATAATCCCTTAAATATTTTAAATAGTGAATTGATCATTTTGGTACTCAATTTTAATAGGTAAAGTGGAGATCGTGAATTACAAAAAAACTTATTATCGAGAAATTAAAATAAAAAATACGAATCAAATTGAATTTGACATAAATTCCATTTTAATGCACCGATGCACAACGTACACATGTACATGTCAAGTAAAAAAATTATTGTTCTAAAATTAGATATTTATTATCACCGTGAGACCCTATAAAATTGAGTGGCCCTGTGCGGTCGAGCCTCTCGCACACCCTAAAAGTCACCCCTGATCAAAATCTACTGGTTCATCCTTAAACCGGTTAACTGGGAATCAAAAAGTAAAAATCCGTATTTATAAACAAATAAATTTATTATATATATGTTTTGTCTTGGATATCATTATGCAAAATTTACTCCAATTTTCTCTTTTAGAACTTCTTTAAGAATATTTCTCTAGTCTTGTAGTTTATAAACTTGAATTAACGTAAAGTAATCCGGATTTTGAGTTCAGTCCATAGATAGAACCAGTCTCGTTTTTAAATTCGTTACATGAACAGTTTGATGTCCTATCTACTTTTCAAAACAATTAATGTACCACATATGGAGTTTTTTAACACACAAATGTAAGTTAAGTATGGTAAATTTGTGATTCATAATTCGGGAATGTATGCGTATGCATACTTGTTACCAGTGTGTATCTTTACGCAAGTGCATATGAGGGCGACGATAAGTCGATAATAAAAAAAGTTCGCGTGTGGTCTTTTGTTCGTTGAGTTGGTTGTGTATAGGGGTGACAATCTTGACACAACGGACCAAACGGGCCGAAGAGTTAAATGGACCCATTGTAAAAAAAACTAAAATAGAACTTAATTTTTTTTAAATTATGAAGATTTATAAAACGATGTATAAAAAATGTGTTCTTTGAAAAAAATTTCAAAATTATGTAAATTTTATGACTTTTGGTCGTCAACCCGTTTGCTTGAATGGGCTCAAATTGCCACCCCTAGTTGTGTATTTAGCCTTCTTTTATGTGTTCGGCCTTCTTAGAAATTGGTTAGTTGCCTTACATTACCTAAATGAAAGTTTCATAATATAAAAATTTCTAGTTAAATAAACAAAAACACTTTAAAAAATAATTTTTATGAATAAATTGAATATTTATAATTACCCATTGGCCCGTTTATTTTGTACCCAAATACCATATAATATTTCTTAATAGATCTTCCCAACTATATGTTACACCTCATAATCCCAACATTCTAGAAGAAATTCTAGTCCTTTTTAAAAGGGGTAAGCCTCTTTCTTAATTCTTATACACCCAATCTAATTAAAAACTAAGTAAATTCTAAGGACGTTTTGTTCACATATTTTTTTCTTTAGTATTTGCATTCTATCATAGAATTTACATTATGCAACATTTTCATTTATCAGGTTTTATTAAAGTTCTGCATTATCTTTTAAGGAAATTTTCTAATTTGAATAATGCAATGTAATTGGGATTAAAGAATTTAGGGGCGGCTGAGTTTTAAATAACAAAGAAGAATGAGATTTAAGAAATCTTGGGATTTTATATCCTAACTGAAATCTATGAACCAAACACAAGATTTTAAAAGCAAATACCAGTGAATCTCAAAAAATCTGCAAACCAAACGCTCCCGATGAATGATCATTCACTTGAATGACCATTCACATAAATGTGCATGAACATTCACATAGTTTTTTATGGACACAGAAAGTGTGAATGTGTGAAATTTATATATCATGTGTAATTTAAATATGGTTATGAAAAAAAAATTAAAAAGTTTTTTAAGATTAGTACATTCGGATGCACTTGATTTCGAGAGATATTTTTTTGAATCTGTCTCTATATATATTCTCAAAACTCAACCTAACCCGAATTAATAGTATAAACTGTATTAACTTTTAACCTACACCCATTTTGATCCAAACTCAATTGACCCCGTTGCCAAACTCGTGGACCCAATCATCTTTGTCACATCTAGTTTCGGTTAAATATGCCAACCATCATGGTTAAATGAGATTAATTTATTTTAAAATGTATTAATATTAATATAATACATGAATTTTTTTCATACATACTATACATGTAATTTAATTTTTATACCTATGTAATATATTATAGATAAAACCGAGCTATATTGATATAAAAACCGGGTTTCCATTGATATGAAAAATTAAGCTTTACGTAGAACTAACAAATTCATATACAATATCAATACTTTAATAAAAAAGTAAGTATTGTCAGGGCTGGCTCATTGGGATGTGCAACCTGGACTACTTCTCAGGGCCCAACAGCCAAGGGGGCCCAAATTTTTTTTGATCCCCTATACCTACGTTGATACTAGTAGTTTATTTATTTTGCTAGTTGTTTGATTATGAAATTTACGTACATATTTACAAGATTGTTTCATTTAATATTTAACTGTAATATATATACATACATGTTTATACTGTAATTTATAAGTTTTTATCTCGGACCCCAAAAACGATACGAACAACACTGGGTATTATAAAGTGAAAATAAAAAAAAATAAAAAAAAAGGCTGTAATGTAATAGTCTAGCCTTCTAGGGCACAAACCATAAATGCAAATAATCAACTCAATGGTTTATTAGTTGCAACATTTATAACATTTGTCAGGCCACTTTTTACAGATATATATACATAAATTGTACGAAAAAATATATACATCATAATAATATTAATAAAATAAAATAAAAAATGGATCATCTAAAACCCACTTCTCCAAATTCATGTCCTTTAACTCCTCTCACTTTCTTAGAAAGAGCTTCAATTGTTTATGGTGATTGTACATCCATTGTTTACAATCACACCACCTTCACTTGGTCTGACACCCACCGTCGTTGTCTTCGGGTCGCTTCTTCCCTTGCTGGGCTCGGGACCCGAAGACACGACGTAGTGTCAGTACTTGCGTTTAATGTTCCTGCAATGTACGAGCTTCAGTTCGCTGTGCCAATGTCTGGTGCAGTGCTTAACAATGTCAATACTCGTCTTGATGCTAGGACAATCTCGGTTATGCTTCATCATTGTGAGTCGAAGATTTTGTTTGTCGATGCTCATCTTCGAGTTCTTGGATTGGAAGCGGTGTCGAGATTACCAGACGGAGTACGACGACCGATGGTGATTCTCATCGAAGATGACAATATGGAGAAGCTTACAGGTGCGATTGTTTGTTTAATTTTTGTACTTTATAGAAATGAATACGATATTATTAGTTTAAAATTATAAGCTAAGTAATATTATTTTTAATAAATAAAGTTTTTGGATTTGATTTTGAAAATGATTATTTTTATATTGTGATGTTAAATTCAATTAATAATTAGTCTTTTACTTAATCCACTTTTATTTTAATTTAATTGCTTAAGCAATCAAATGGTTTATTTAATTGGGGATGATTATTTCAATATTAAGTATATAACTTGTTGAATATTCAATACCATCAAAGTGATTATTTTTAATCTTTAATGTAATTAAAATAAGTAATTCTACAATAAATTACTTTTTAATAATTTTATTAAAACTTAATTAATTAAATAAACCTTGTATCCGTTAATAATTACTTGTATTACATAATCACTTGTAATTTAATTTAATTTTTCATGAAGATAAATGAACTGTCTTATCTTTTTCCTATTAGAATAAATAACCTTTTACTTTTCCTTATTTTAATATGTACTTGTTACCGAAAAAAGCAGTACCCTTAAAACCACAAAAAAAAAAAAAAAGAAAAAAAAACCACCTTCCGGTGCCCAAAATTTCATAAGGTCCTTAATTTTATAAGTTCTCAACGTAAATAATATATATACAGTTAATTTGTTTAACTTATAGACGAGAAAAAAAAACAAATGATATGTTTGTACACATAAATGTGTGTATATGTGTATGTGTGTGTGTTTATGTATATGTGTAGGGCCTTTTTGTACGTTTTCTGCAGGACCTTAAAAATCAATGTAACGACGTTGACAAAAAGTCATTTTCACGAATACTTAAAAAGTTATCACTTTCATGCATCAATATTACTAAGTTTGTTATCATAAATTGACAAGTCGTTGTCTTAATATTTTTATTAAACTTGTTCACGAACTGATAAAAAAAAGTTGGTTACCTTTTTATGTAATTAACCCTAAAAAATGTTCGATTTGAGAATTTTGAATTCGATTTTAGATTTTCCGACTCGACTACCGTACAACGAATCACGGGGGAAATTCGCTGATATTCTAACGACGTACGAAGACTTAGTTGAGAAAGGCGATCCGAATTTCCGATGGGTAAGACCTCAAAATGAGTGGGATCCGATGACATTAAACTACACATCAGGAACGACGTCGTCTCCTAAAGGAGTTGTACATTCTCACCGTGCAACTTTCATCATCACCGTTGATTCACTTATAGATTGGTCCGTACCAAAAAACCCGGTTTATTTATGGACCCTACCAATGTTTCATTCTAACGGGTGGAGCTTCACTTGGGGAATGGCGGCCTCCGGCGGCACAAATATTTGCCTCCACAAGTTCACCGCCGACGACATTTTCTCAGCCGTGAACCGTCACAATGTGACCCACATGTGTGGCGCGCCGGTTGTCCTCAACATGATAGCAAACTCATCCAATGCAAACCCGTTAAAAAACCCGGTTCATTTCTTGACCGGTGGAGCTCCGCCCCCGGCCGCCGTAGTCCTCCGTACGGAGTCGTTGGGTTTTGTCGTCAGTCATGGGTACGGAATGACGGAGGTGGCGGGAGTGGTGGTTTCTTGTGCTTGGAAAGAAAAATGGAACCGGTTACCGGTAGCAGACCGGGCGGTTTTAAAAGCGAGACAAGGGGTCCGAACCCTTGGGTTGACTGAAGTCAACGTGTTGGACCGTGAGTCAGGACTCGGAGTGAAACACGACGGGTTGACTCAGGGAGAAATCGTTCTCAAAGGCGCGAGTTTAATGTTGGGTTATTTAAAAGACCCACGCGCCACCGCCACGTGCATGAAAGACGACGGGTGGTTGTACACCGGCGACGTCGGGGTGATACATCCCGACGGGTATTTAGAAATCAAAGACCGATCAAAAGACGTGATCATAACCGGCGGCGAGAACGTGAGTAGCGTGGAGGTGGAATCGGTTTTGTATTCGAATCCGGCGGTACGCGAGGCGGCGGTGGTGGCTCGGCCGGATAAGTTTTGGGGAGAGACGCCTTGTGCTTTCGTGAGTTTGATCGAAGAGGCGAGTACGGAGGAGATAATAAAGTTTTGTCGAGAGAGGTTACCGCATTATATGGTGCCGAAGACGGTGGTGTTCGTGGCGGCGTTACCGAAGACGGCCACCGGAAAAATAAAGAAAAATACTTTACGAGATATTGCAAAGAATTTGGACACACAAAAGGAAAAGAGTAGGCTGTAATGGTGAATGTGGTGTTTGTTTTGAAATTTGGAGTTCATTTGGGAATGTTTTTATTTTTAATTTTTAATTTAATTTTTATTTTTTATAAGAATATTAATTTGTAATTTTTTAATTATTATTTATGTACACATGTTACGAATGTAATATCATACATGACAAACACCCCAAATTGATGGTGGATTTTAATAAATTGATTTAATATTATTATTTTAAGGATATAATTGTGAAAAATAGCAAATATTGTACGTTATGCTTATTAGGTTAATTCTATATTTTTATTTAAATCATTATACTATTGAAATTAGTTCAATAATAAGCAAAAGTTACTAATCGTCTGATAATTTGATCATCTATGATAACTGTGGCATCCAATCAACTTCAAATCTGATGAATATATTATTCGTAAACAAAAGATATGTTAAAAATGTTGGCATGGAAAATGAATATATGTTTAAATATTAAAAAGAATGCAATCAAACCCCCATTGTTTATGTCGTCTACACAATGGTATGATAGTGATTGGGGAAATAAAATTTGATTAATTATGGGTTATATGCTCTCTCTCTCTCTCTCTCTCTCTCTCTCTCTCTCTCTCTCTCTCTCTCTCTCTCTCTCTCGTCTCTCTCTCTTCTCTCTCTCACAACCCCTAAGAACGTCTACAATTTTAAGGGAAAGTTTGGTTCGTTGGAATTTGACAGATTTTGGTGGAAAAGGATGCATTTCATTCTGGTGTCATGTTAGATTATGAAAATAGGATAAAAAACTTTTAATTTGGGGGGGGGGGGGGGGGGGCGGTGGGGTTCTACCAAAAAAAAAAAAAGAATCGTTGATTATTTCAAAGCGGGAGATTGAGGAAAGAAATTTTCATGCTAAAATTTGGGTGGAAGCACGTTTAGAGCAGGGGCAGCGCTTGTGCTGTGCTGGTAAATGATTGGGCACGAGTGTAGAAGTGTAGAACTAGGCAATGTCATTGATGCGTTGTGTAACTTCTCTGGGTGCGGGTGTCAAGCTGACCAGCACTCATGTTCTGCTAAAATATTTTCCATTAGGTTTCATATGAAATTATTGCAAACCAAACACATTATAGATTTGAATTAATCCAATTTTCATTCCTTTCAAATTTTCGTCCCCTTGATAAATTTCATTCCCTTATAAAACATTCGACGGATGAAACATCGTCTAAGGATCTTCCAAGTTCCTTACACCACCATGTCATATTTACTTGTAAGAACCTTTTGTCAGGTTAACCCATATTATCCTCTGTCACATTTGTCGTTACTCCAGATTTTTCTCCTTCCTCTTGTTCTCAAATATTAACAGTTTTTACTCAAAATGTGTCATTGTTGTCATGGGAGGTAACCTTTTGAAGTCCTTATACTACCACATTAGTATTAAGAAATATCACAAGCCAAAATCCACAACATTCCAAAATATCATCTCATTTTTGTATTAATGGAAGTTGATTGTGTCATTATTTGCATCTACGCTCTCTTTACACCGTTTAGGTCAGATCTTCAACAATTAACATTGAACCAAACCAATCTGTACAAATTTGATTTAGTTCGAAACAAGGTATTGTTTGTCAATTATTCAATGGAAACATGAGTTTGCACACTCCTACTAGCCAGATTTTTGGGAGTATGGAACTACAACTAATTAATTCATTCCATCCGATTCATACAATAACGAAAACTCTAGAATACATTTCATTATCAAGTTTGAGATAGTACCAAATGAACAGAAAAACGTTGGGTTAGTATCTTTTTGAGAAAAACATTGGGTTATCGAGTTCGAGTTTGAGAAAAACATTGGGTTAGTTGTTCTTCTAAAAAAAGTTTATGTTCTAAGTGAACTTTTTGAGCAATTGTCATATTAATAGTATAGAAGTATCTTCTACATAACTATGTGTTTAATTGGTGTGTTCCCGTATGTCGAAATCGAGTATAAACTCATTCATTCAAGGCAAATCGGTTTATTATTATTTTAAGGATGTAATTATGTAAAATAGCATATATGTTTATGCTTATTAGATTAATTCTATTATTTATTATTTAAATCGTTATACTATTGAAATTAGTTCAATAATAAGCAAAAATTACAAATAGTCTGATAATTTGATCATCTATGATAACTGGGGCATCCAAGACAACTTCAAATGTGATGAATATATTTTTCGTAAACAAAAGATATGTTAAAAATGTTGGCATGAAAACTGAATAAATGTTTAAATATTAAAAAGAATGCAATCAAACCCCCATTGTTTATGTCGTCTACACGATGGTATGATAGTGATTGGGGAAATAAAATTTGATTAATTATGAGTTATATGCTCTCTCTCTCTCTCTCTCTCTCTCTCTCTCTCTCTCTCTCTCTCTCTCTCTCTCTCTAACCCCCTAAGAACGTCTACAATTTTAAGGGGAACTTTGGTTCATTGGAATTTGACAGATTCTGGTGGAAAAGGATGCATTTCATTCTCGTTGATTGTTTCAAAGCGGAAGATCGAGGAAAGAAAATTTCATGCTGGGATTTGGCTGGAAGCAGGTTTTGAGCAGGGGCAGCGCTTGTGTTGTGCTGGTGAATGATTGGGCACGGGTGTAGAACTAGGCAATGTCATTGCTGCGTTGTGTAACTTCTCTGGGTGCGGGTGTCAAGCAGGCCAGCGCTCGTGTTCTGCTAAAATATTTTCCATTAGGTTTCTTATGAAATAATTGCAAACCAAACACGTTATAGATTTGAATTCATCCAGTTTTCATTCATTCCAAATTTTCATCTCCTTGATAAATTTCATTCCCTTAGAAAACATTCGACGAATGAAACATCGTCTAAGGACAATCCAAGTTACTTACACCACCATATCATATTTACTTATAAGAACCTTTTGTCAGGTTCACCCATATTATCATCTGTCACATTTGTCGTTACTCCAGATCTTTCTCCTTCCTCTTGTTTTCAAATATTGACAGTTTTTACTCAAAATGTCTCATTGTTGTCATGGGAGGTAACCTTTTGAAGTCCTTATACTACCACATTAGATTTAAGAAATATCACAAGCCAAAATCCACAACATTCCAAAATATCTCATTTTTGTATTAATGGAAGTTGATTGTGTGATTATTTGCATTTACGCTCTCTTTACACTGTTTAGGTCAGATCTTCAACAATTAACATTGAACCAAACCAATCTGTACAAACTTGATTTAGTTCAAAACAGATTTTGTTCGTCAATTATTCAATGGAAACATGAGTTTGCACACTCCTACTAGCCAGATTTTTGGGAGACAATGGAACTACAACTAATTGATTCATTCCATCCAATTCATACAATAACGAAAACTCTAGAATAAATTTCGTTATCGAGTTTGAGATGGTACCAAATGAACAGAAAAACATTGGGTTAGTTGTTCTTCTAATAAAGTTTATGTTTTAAGTAAACTTTTTGAGCAATTGTCATATTAATATTATAGAAGTATCTTCTACATAACTATGTGTTGAATTGGTGTGTTCCCGTATGTCGAAATCGAGTATAAACTCATTCATTCAAGGCAAATCGGTTTAGCCAAATTCTTAAATTGATTTTGACGTAAACCATATAATTATATGTTAAACTAGGGGTGTTCATGGATGGTTAACCGGAGATACCTGGTTGGAAGTGTAACAACCTAAACTTTAATTAACAACGATAAACGTGATTAGCATTCATTAACCAGCTTAATGTTAATTAATATGTTAAATGTAATTTTAATTACATTAAAATTACATTTATTAGTTATGTAATTTCAATTAAGTCATAAGTTTTATTTATAAAATTTATTATGTCAAAATTAAATGAATAAATGTTATATGTGTTAATTATAGAGTATGTAATTTAATTTTCATAATTAAATGGAAGAAAAATAAAATTAAATGAGTCAAATGATAAAATGAAAATTGTAATTTTATAAGAACTTAACCCAAACATGGGTTCTGCTCATTTTAATCAAGAGAAAATAAAGATCTGTTCATCTCTCTAACTTTTGTCTAAACCTACGGTTTCTCATTCTTATCAAATTAATCTTCATCAAAGAAATTCACAAAATGGAGAAGCAAATCAAAATCAAGTCAAGAAGCATAAGCAAACAAACAACAATAAGATGTAAGGTAATGATATCATTTTATTCATTTTGGTGTGTATGTATGGGAACCTAGCTAGCTACGGTTCCTGTACTTTGAATATGTGGGTTCATATCTCTTCATTTTCAAAATTTATTCATCATTTAGAGTTTCAAACTGAAATTAAAAGGCATGCATGTCATCCTTACATGTTGAATTGATTATATGTACATCTTAGACTTTAAATTCAAGTTTGGAAATAAATATCAGAAATTTGAATGGAATGATGTTTGCTACTGTTTTGTTTTGTTGAGAATAATGGCCATATGGCCTTCGACCTTTGCTATATACATACGTACGTGTGTGTGTGTGTGTGTGTGTGTATAGTTCAAAAACAAGCATGAAACCACCTTTAATTCTCAGATTTGGCTGCTGGAATTAAGTTAAAAACAGAAACAAAAGAAGTTGTGCAGGGTATTTGCATGTATACCGAATGATACCCAAACCATCCTATGCACGTACTACCGAAACCTCTACCCTTCACAATACTGAAACCTTTATGAACCATCCTGAAACTACAAGAACAACAGGGAAGTATCGAGACATGTATGTAGTACCGAAACCATTATGGTTTCGGTGATAGGAATACCGAAACCCAGGCAGAAGCCTACCGAGACCAAGAGAAATACCGAAACCTTCCATGGTTTCGGTAAAGTCGAAAGCATTCGGTATGGATGATACCGAAACAAACAGCACCAGCAGCCTTTTTCATTCATTTCAAACACATAAATGGTATGTTTGTGTGTGGACAACAACAATAATGATATTCCAACAGCAATCCTTTCCCTGTTTGTGTGTGTGAGCCAACATATAAATAGAACCAGAGAAGTACCGAAACCTTTAGAGGTTTCGATAATACCAATTCCAGCAGCATCAATTCTTTTTCCATTTCTATCTAAGTGTTTGTGTATATGTGCAGAGTACAAAAAGAGAAAAAGAAGCAGCTCTTTATCCTATGTTTAATCTAGTCCATTTTTCTGCATGTGTGTGTATCCATGTATAAAAACCAGAAACAGCCCAGCAAAGTTTTTTTCTTCTTTAACATGAATATGGTATATGTGTGTGTGGCTGTATGTATAAAAGCAGAAACAGAGACATCACCTTTCTTTTAATTGCATGAAGTTAGAATGTGTGTGCAGTATGTGCACACTGTGTGTGCAATATATATAAATGTATTGTGTGTGTGTGTGTCTCTAGTTATAATAAAACAAAACTAGTAATAAGCACATGTGTGTGTGCTGTGAGTTATATATATATATATATATAGAGGTGTGATCTAGTGTGCACAATATCCCTATTGAGAACAGTGTGCACCAGTAATATCATTCCACGTCATATCTGATGTGTACATTTCAATAATTAGTAAAATAAAATAGAGAGGGGTAAATTGGGAATGACATTAGTTTGATACAGAAGACGGTTACCACATCTTCCGCGTACGCATATCCATTGACGGAAAAGGCGCCGGAAAATTGATGCGGAAGTTGAGTTGAAGTCATCCCAGATGCGTCGAGTGGTGGTCGAAGGCTGTGATGGGTATAAAAACCTAGGAGGAGTCATGAGATTGAGGGTTAGGGTTAGTTGAAGATTTGATTTCGGTAGCCGCAGTTGCACGGAACGTATCCCTGAATCGTTGACGCTAATGGCCAGACAGAATGAGAAGCAAACTGAAAACCATGGATGCGATGCTTCTAACCCGGTGAATGTGTTGGATGACTCGATTGAAACGAAGGTCAACAAGGGGAAATCAATTTTAATAATTGATGATTCGCCGTTGGAACCGTTTCCAAGTAAGTTTTAACGAACCCAATATTTTTGTAAATAATGCTTAGTAACAAGGTTTGTATAATTGTTGTTGACTCTGTTCCAAAATTCAGTGCTTGTTACAAAGCAGTGAGAATGGGAGATGAACTGAACAGAACATAATATAACAGACGCAATCATATAGGCACTAAGTAACAGATTCAGTACAGAACAGGAAAAGTTAGTATGCTTAAACACACGTAAATGAAGCAGACTGAGAATGAAGTTTGAGCTGCTAAAAAAAGAGTAAAAGGATCAACTTGGACCATAGAACAGGTGCTATAAGTTGGATCACAATAGCATTGTGTATGCATCATGAGAGTGTGCGAGATAATATATATACTATGTGCATATTCTAAGAGGCTTTATTGTTTGTATAGTGCTGAAAGTGTCTTCTAAACAGTCTATTAAATGTATACACAGTTTGCGGTATGTATGCATGTTCTGGGCAACAGTCACGAAACATATAAAGCAGACTGAGTATGAAGATTGAACTGTAATTAAAAAAGTAATTGTCACCTGTTCAAAAAAACATGCATGAATCAAGTGAATAATTGACAGGCTAGTTTTGTTAAACAGTAATTTTCACCTCTTCAAAAATTTCATGCTCCTATTTCAATACTTCACAATCTTTAGATTTCTCTTTACAATTTGAATAATGTTACTATTATATAAATCCTGCACTTACGGACATCTTTTTTCTGCTCAAAATTTGTGTGTACCAGACTAACATTCTAGAATCCGACAACACCAGCCAAGGAACTCCATATCTTAAGAAAATTAGGCCTCTTTATCTAATTTCAGGCCATATTTAATCCCAACTTATTTCTAATGAAGCGCATGATCTTGGGTTAGTTTAATAAAATATATTGCACAAAAGTTTTCTGAAACTACATTACATGCTTTGTTGTGCCTAAGAATTTCTTTCATGTCCTTTCTATCGTCGAAGTTATTGCTAATCTTTTCCTCATGCCATAATGCTTCAAAACATCTCTTCCCTTCATTTGTTTTGATTTCATAGTATGTCGTTTTCTGCTTTATGTGAAGTATCCATATTGTGTTGTTGACTTCCCGTTGTCTTCCGTAATACATCTAAATGCATATTACAAACACGTAAATATCTAAGATCTCCTTATGACATTACTGGCTCCTTCAATTACCTAAAATGTTCCTACTCACATCCATGACAATAGCAATGTCTATCTAGCTACATAGAGATTCCAACATCCTATATGTATATATGGGTTAACTATATTTACTTCCATTGTGTCAGCTTACTTTTTCTGCTTGATTCATACTTCTCCTTCAAGCTGCCATATTATGGTCTCTAATTCATCACGTCTAACGTCATACTAAATGATCCATTTGATAAATAATACATGTTATATGATTACAAAATACAACTGAATCTGGAAAATCAAGAACCTTGTTTCCGTTGATTGACTTGTTAAGTCAATTATTTGCGTCGGCTATTCATGCTGCACACATGTATGTTTAGATGTTTCTCTTTCTCTAGTAGCCGGTTCGATCACTTAGGCCTGGTCCAGACCATTGGCTGCCCAAAATTTTCCCCATGGATTACAAAAGAAATAATGATAGTAAATTAAGTAGAACCCCATTTTTTGAAAAGCAGTAAAATTGTTTGAAGTATCTGTTAACTTTCATTGACAAGCGAATACAAAGAACTCGACATGATATATTTTGGGTGAAATTATGGTGAACTGGGTAACTTGAATTTAATTTTTTTAGACCTTGTATTAATAAAACTAAAAAGTACAATTAATAAGAAATAAAGAAGAAAATAAATGTGTATTTTAATTGTAAATGAGTTGTCCGATATTAATCAATGTTTTGCAAAGGTGAAGTAAAATAAAGAGGCATAGTGAAAATCTCAACCATATTAGGGTGGTGCAAGATGCATCGGATATTCCTGCTGCACCTGTTAGTCCATGCCAACTGCGCTGCCTGCAGGGTCCCTTATGAAACGCAAATGTATTAAAAATCTGAATGAACTCGAAAACCAATATCTATAGCCAAAGGGAACAGAATCCATATGCAACTGAAACTAGATCTGGAACACACCCAAATTCAAAGATCGGGATTCAAAATGAATTTCACAAACCAAGTAGCATTCATCAAAGAATGTAAACCCTAAACACCATACGTGCTTTTCGATGTCAAACATACAGACAAACACAATTACACATCAATAGCAACTTCAATACATCAACACACACACATGCTGCAAAACAAATAGATGATTTTGATGAGAGGCTTTATTGTTTGTATAGTGCTGAATGTTTATTCTAAACAGTCTATTAAATGTATACAAAGTCTGCGGTATGTATGCATGTTCTGGGCAACAGTCACGAAACATATAAAGGCGACTGAGTATGAAGTTTGAACTGTAGTAAAAAAAAAGAATAAAAGAGTAACAGGTTAAACTTGAACCATATAATAGGAGCTATAAGTTAGATCACAATAGCATTGTGTATGCATTAGGAGAGGGTGCAAAATAATATATATACTATGTGCAGTCATGTTTGTATGTTGTTGCTGTGGTAGTGTTGTAATGGCATGCAAATAAGATATTTTAAGTAAGACATTAATAGATAATAGACTGTGAAGTAGTAGGTTGGTAAGGTGTGGCAAGGTGCATCGGCTATTCCAGCTGCATGCATGTATGTGTAGACGTTTCTCTTTCTCTAGTAGCCGGTTCGATCACTTCGGCCTGGTCGAGACCATTAGCTGCCCAAAATTTTTCCCATGGATTACAAAAGAAATAATGATAATAAATTAAGTAGAACACCATTATTTGAAAAGTAGTAAAATTGTTTGAAGTACCTGTGAACTTTCATTGACAATGTAATACAAAGAACTCGACATGATATATTCTGGGTGAAATTATGGTCAACTGGGTAACGTGAATTTAACCTTTTTAGACCTTGTATTAATAAAACAAAAAGGTGCAATTAATAACAAATAAAGAAGAAAATAAATGTAAATTTTAATTGTAAATGAGTTGTCCGATATTAATCAATGTTTTGCTGCACCCGTTAGTCCATGCCAAATGCACTGGCTGTCCCTTCTGAAATGCAACGGCATTTCGACCTGATTTTGAAGCCATGTAAAAGGGAATTTTTGGCTGTAGAAGAAGAGGAACCGGAGGGTATTACATCGTGGTTATCTTACTCTTTTAAACCGGATGCAATGTTTTTTCCTAACCACAGTATTATTGTCTTTTGTGTTATTTTTGGTTTTTCAACGAGTTGATTGGACATGTCCGGCTATTAATACTTTAATACTTCAAAATGCATTTGTTGAAACGAAGTAGCGACTCCACTAGACTCTCTACAAGGATACCGATGGCGTGTGTGCTGCCTAATGGGCACGACAAAATAACGGGTTAATTACTAAAAATAATATCTGACAACGATGCGTTAATGGAATTGAAGACAAACTATAAATGGGTTACAGGCTCGGGCTGTTAGAACACATCATGAGAGAGTTGGTACAATGGAACACAGTATGATGGTCGTTGCATTTGCTGACTTTATTGAAACACCGGATGCTATGACTATGACAGGTAATTGTTCTGGCTGCAAAACAGTGGCATACAGTGGGGCGAAGTAGCAATAGTTGTTAAATGTGATACGAGTTAAAAATGGGTTGAGATATAGTTGATGCAATCTCTGTTAGAACACAAAGACAAATTAAATGCGAATATGTGTAAACGTAACGACACGATTATATAGGTACAAGACAGGAAATTGATTGACCAACCCAACCTATGTTTGTAATAGATATACATATTTTTTATTTCTGAATATGAGCTAATAGCATGTACCGTTGCGCAAAAAATGCAGGAAATCAAAACACAACTGTACAGGCTGATTACGAGATAAATGTTGAAGATCATGGGGTACAAAAAGATATGGAGGACGAGGGAAAGGGACGGGTATTACGAACCAGAATGTGTACACGTCGAATGGTAATGATGCTGAAAGGCTTGAACGAGGATCAAAAGACGGTAGTTAGAATAATGGGTTTCGGAGATATTTTAAACTTTAGGATTTCTGAAATACCACATAGTCTTTGCTTTTGGCTGGTTGAAAGATTTAATAACATAACATGCACATTGGATCTACCGAATGTAACTATTGAAATTACCCGAGATGATGTGCATAGGGTATTAGGAATACCAATGGGAGCGAAAAAGATCTGTAAGCTAGATAGAAGTGATGGAAATGACTTGCTAACTAGAGCATGGCGAGAATTGTATGATAATAAATCAAAAATAAATCTGTCGGCTGTAACGGATATGATAAAGAAAGAGAATGGAGCAGGGGATTTATTTTGGATTAATTTTCTCGTGGTTTTTGTGACATCAATGGTGGAAGGAATATCCGGAGGCACAGTTAATCAGCGGTTCATTCCATCACTTGGGAGCATCGAGAATGTTAGGAATCTAGATTGGTGTGACTATGTGATTGAATCTTTGATTAGAAGCAAGGAATCGTGGAAACGTGAGTCACGGAGTACCTATTATTTGGGGCCTATCATGTTCTTAACGGTAAGACTCATAATATTAAAAGTCATTATTAAGCTGACGTGTGCAACCCATATGATATGGTAATTGGTTTTGTTTTCTTTCAGTTGTACTATGTGAATGCAACAGTGTCAAGAAGAACAATGGTGCAAGTAACAAAACCAATTTTTAGAGGCTGGACTGATGGACTGCTAAAAGGAAGAGAAACTGAAGAAATTTGCCTAGGAGCATTCGGAATGCTTGAAGTGAGAACAAGCGGAATGACAATAGCAACAGAAGTAGATGATGATGATGAAGTTGATGGACAGTTATTGGCCCGCAGAATGCAGCATCTGGAGCATCTAGAAGTCAAAAGAAAAGCAAATGTACTTGGTGTAGGCGAGGAGTATGAAATAAATGCAAGTAAGAATTTATTTGTTGGCATATAGTACATTATTGTTGAATGGTGTGTTAAAAGTATATAAATATACAAAATGACTAATATGTATGGTAATTAATGTGAACAGAGAGATTGGAGATGGGGGAGTCGAGTTCTAGATTTCAGGCTCCATACATGGATAGCACAGATGAAGATATTGAGAGTAGCGAAGAAATGAATACTGCTGTCAGGTTGACGGAGAAAGAGGTGAGAGTAGTGTCTTAGAGACTGAGTAAACAAGGCTTTGTTTAGGTATGATGAGCCAATTAACTTGTAAAAAGCGTATTTTTTTTTAATTTTTTCAAATCACAGCTGAAACGAACAAGGATAGGAACGAGTGAGGAGCTATTGTGGGACATATATTCAGATCTGGAGCAGGAGCTAAAAGAGGCTTTGGAACAATTCCCAGGTGATGAGGATATAGAAGGTATCAAGTGTAGAGTTGAAGAGAAGTTACTTAGTGCATACGAACGAAGCAAGGGCATGGGATGTGGTAGCAAATACAAGACCCCGATGAAGAAAAAGGAAGCATGCATGTCACCTGAATGGTTAACAGATGAGGAACTTATTGAAGAGGTGCAACGACTTGAGAAGGGGAAATCACCAGTTGGAAGCCAACCTGATTACAGTTCACCCGTGCCTATAAGGACTATAAATTTTGACGCAACTGGTGATATGCCATCATTCAACCTCCATCTAACAGACGAGGAAAATTATGACATCAACGAGACCAGTAAAGTGGATCTTTCAAGCAAAAGTACAGCTTTGATTATTGGTAAGAAGGCTGCAGTGGGGAAGAGTATGATAACAAGTAGAGAAGCATCGACCGCAATGAAGCCACCACGACCAACACGGCTGGTGAAGCTACCAGATATAATGAGGTCGCCATATGTGAAACGCATTGTGTCATTGACTGAAAAATTAACAACGAACGAGCGTAGGGTATCAGAGTACATGTTTGCAATAACCGGACTGAAAAGGTGAGAAATGTAATTTGCAAATACTTAATGTTTACCTGTAATATACATGTAAACGTAGGAAATGTAACAGATGGTTTATTGTTGATCAGAGATATTGTTTATCAAACTGATAAAGGAGACATATGCAAGAGGAGTGCGGTTGAATCCCTCCGACCTGGTATTAAGGTTGAACCAGAAGTGATGAACACGTGGATAACTATACTTACCGCAGAAGAAAGGTTCAGGAGCAATTCTTCGATTCAGCGGCTATTTCTAACACAATATGTGTTTGTAAGTATGGGTAATTAATATGTTTAGAAATGAATACAGGCAAAGGGTGTGAAACTGATATTTGTTGATGTGCAGACAGAAGAGATGATGGGTGAAGCGACATCAGCAGACCAACTTTATCAGGAGTTTAAAGATAGATTAGAATGTGATCTGGAATTCTATGAGAAGCCAATCACGATGAAAGATGAACAACTCGTATGTATACATAACACCTATAGAATAGTAATATATTGAATTGCATATATGTATGTAGTCTAATTACCAATTATAGTAGATAAAGTGATAACATGGTTTTATGTGCAACAGGTTTGTTTCACTATCTATTTGCAAGCATTTTACTACATTGTTGGTTTTGATCTTAAATCTAACAACATTTACATTATCGACGAAGCGGTGTTACCGGTATGTTCAGTTTTAAAATATGGAAATCTGCCAAATTTATTGGTAAGTTAGTTTCATTAAGATTAACATGTTTGGAGTGCACAAAGATGTGAATATGATGTGATTTATTGATATTGACAGAGTGAATGTTTTGTGCGGTATCTTAAAGAAGTCAAGCATCCGAGTGCGGTACGTGTTGCTGGAAAAGAACCAAGGAGACTTCAGATGAAATGGCAAACACAAGGGAACACGGTGGACTGCGGTGTTTTTGCAATGAGACATTTGGAAACCTTTAAGGGGGAAAATGTGCAACATTGGGACGCTGGGTTAACTGTTGAAGGTAAGGAACAAAAGCAACAGTTAGTTGACCTCCGACGGAAATATGTGTGCAAGATATTACTAAATGAAGAGAATACTATGAAAAAGAGGGTCATCGAAGAAACCATGGCATACATGCGGCTGGATGGAGCAACAAAGGAGAAATTGAAAGAGGAAGGAATCGAACGACATGCAAGAAGGAATAAGTGAAGATAGAGTTATGGAGAATGAAAAATAAAACCGTTTGGGGTAAATTTATAGTTTGCATAATAGTATGGTTTTTTGAGTTATATTCTTAGTTTTAGGTACGTTAGACTACCGTAATGCGAAGTTTGGTATTGGTATTTGCATTCGTAACATTTGTTTTTGGGTTTAGGTATAAAGAGATTATTGATGTGTGTTGCCATATAAATCTGTAAAGTAGTAGGTAAAAAAAGATAATGTAAAGGTGAAATAACCTTGATGGGTAAAAAAATGCAACGTAGATGGAAAAAGGGTATGATATTAAAGAAGCGTATTAATTACTAAAAACATGGATAAGAGTCCAAACAATATTGAAGAAGATTGTGGTTTCATGATATATCGATATGAACGACTATGAACGACTGAGTTTGTTATACTTTAGGCAAGGCAAGGGCCATCAGCCATGTGGTGGGTCTTACTGGCGAGACGTTTTTTCAACCAAAAGCCTTTGAAAACAATGCATATACGATATAATTAAGTACCATTACTTTAAATAAAATGGTTCCCTGTAGCTTTTCATTTCTTGGTTTAAGACCAATGTTATTACACATATACATGCATACATATAGACAGATATAGACAGAACCATTGCAGAACCTATATTTTGTGCAGAAACGTAGAACCAGCTTTAAAATTAAATAACATAAAAATTGTAAAATAAAAACAAGTTGTATCATTTTCAAAACGTAGCCAACAGTTTTAAATCATCTAATTTTATATACTCAACATAGAATATATATATATATATATATATATATATATATATATATATATATATATATATATATATATATATATATATATATCTACATTTGTGCACCAAATTTAGGTTCTGCATTTATCTTAACCCAAGAGTATCTAGTTTTCCAATTGGTTGTATGAAAAAAAAAATTTGATCATGGATTTTGAAGTTTCCTTGACCATATATGGATTATATACTTTTTTCATTGGCGCCTATATAAAAAAAATGGTCATGGATTGAAAATATCTATGGTCCGGTAAAACACTATAAATTTTTATTAATCAAATAAACCATGCGTTTAGAATATCCATGGCCATAAAACACACTACATGATGTTTATGTTCTAAAAGTGACAACATTTTTCGGGTTATGAAAAATAGATGATCTTAAATGTTTGAGAAATGTTGACAAAAGTCATAATTTTTTTTATATTGATTAGTTTATAACGGTCCGGTTCTTAGTTCTAACATTTTAGCATTTTCTGTTTTCGGGTATTTTAGATTCGATATTGTTAGGGATGGAACCCATCCCTAAGTACGATATAAGTAGTATGAATTCTTGTTGTTGTTCATGTTGAAATTAAGGTCACATAGATAGACCCAAGTAGGTGTTGACAGCAGTAGGTAAAAGGCTAATTAAATTATTAAGACATATATGTCGATTTAATATAATAATAATAATATATTAATTATAGTGCCGTTAATTAGGTATTATGAGTAGCAAGTAGATTATAGTGGTCATCGTCATTTATATATAGTCAAGTTTGGCTACAATCATATTGTTTTTGGAACATGTTGCGTAAAAGTTTGTTTCCTTTCCATGGAAAGAGAGATGTATCAAAAGAGCAGCAAATGTAACAAGGGAAACCAGATGTGTTAAGATGTGCGAAATTATACTACAAAAATGGGCGTAAAAGATAAGTGCAGCAAATGAGATGACAAGACATGAAGGTAGATAATAAAGAATTTAAATTGCAGTAAGCAAAGAAAATACAAGGGTAAAAACACCAACTTATAAACGGTACAATATGTTTCAATGGTAAGTAGTTGATTAAACATAGTAACCAAAAACAATGGAAAAGCAAATGGGGAACAAATATTAATTTGAGGGTTTTTCAGGACAATTTCTAGAATCGTGGAACACGTGTTTATTGCACATGCGACACAACCGTTCACGTTTCTTTGCTTTGGTTTTAGCGGCCTCAGCCTTCCCAACCATTCGCTTTCGAGATCCACAACCTTTGTTTCTGATGCCTTGCGGGACGTGAATTGTTATTTCACTGGGCTTTTCTGTTTCAAGTAACTTTTCAATCGTTTGTTGAGTGGATAAAGGGACCAACTTATCTTTAAACCGATCATGAAACTGTTGTAAAAATGCCTTATGCTCGTCACGGAACGTTTTCATGACATCATCGTTTCCAACAACTAGATTTAAGTGATCGTCAAAAGTCTTTGTAATATCACGAACAACATCTTGGAACGATTCGGAAGCACTAGCTGCATTGCTATGATGGTTGGCTTGCATAGTATTTGATAAAACACTCTTCGACCATCTCTTTAAAATGTATTTTGCCGGGATGTAGGGCAAGCAATTAACCCTAAGTACATAAAAGCAATGGGAGCATAAATACCCTTTCCTTTGAAAGAGTTTGCATGAACATGAAACGAAGTCGGTATCTCGTTTGAGCTCGACCTAAAATAAGGAACAAACATAAGTTGAGATTTAGTAGAAATAATAGAAAGACATAAGTATGTAAATACAAGATTTAAAAAATGCAGTCAAAGGAACAAACAAGTAAATACATAGAAAGGGGGAGGGTTATGCAGAAATACCTCATAGTCAGAAAAGATGGATGAAGTTTGAGTGATATGTCGAACAACATATATTGTAATGTCATTAAGCGTTGAAGAAGTAACGCAAAGACAATTATTAACCGACGCCTCAATTTCATTCTGGACTTTCGAAAACATTATGAGGGTGTATATATCAGACGCTTGCTTCTCAAAGGCAACCTTTGTCAGAAGAGAAATATGTTTGGTTGATGAATTCAAATCATTAAGACGCTGTTTAGAACGCTGGAACTCCATAGCAGTCTCAAAGTGACTATATAATTCGAGAAGCGTGAGATCATTGTTCATCAGCTGCTGAAAGAACCTATTTTCACTCTCGGATCGAGAAGTGGTGCGCATCAAACCGGACATATATGTGTCACGGAAAAAAGCCGGGATCCACGAGCGACGTATGTTGTATAATTTAACTAACCACCGGTTTTTTTCCAACCCAAACTCTTTGATAAGGCGCTTCCAACTTTGTTGAAATGCAACTGACTCTATGTGTTCATCCCATACTAAGTTGTGAAGACGTTTCCTAAAGTTAGTTTCCTGACATATTTTGGGACCAACCTAGAAGAATACAGTAGAGTGGAAGGGATAAAATAAGTAATAAAGTAAGTAATGCAGAATATGAGACAATTATAAGGGGTTACCTGACTAGAAAGCTTGCCCATAATGTGCCACATGCAAAGGCGATGGCGAGACTTTGGGAAAACATCTTTAATAGCAATTCTCATGGAGGGATCTTGATCGGTGACAACAACATATGGATGTTTCCCGAAAGAATCCAAAAAAGCACGTAAAAGCCATGTGTACGAGTCTACCGATTCAGTTGACAACAAGCCGGCACCAAAAGTGACGCATTTACGATGATTGTCAATACCCGTAAAAGGTACGAAAACCATGTTGTATCTATAAAAAAGGATAGACATGATAGTAGTAAATAGAGGTTACAAACGAAAGTAGTATACACAACTTAAATAGTAAGGATGTTCTTACTTGTTAGTCCTAAAAGTGGCATCAAACGACATAATATCGCCAAATGCCATGTAATTACGTTTAGATACATCATCAGCCCAGAAGACGGATGACAGTACACCATTTCCAGAACATGAATAGGCAAAAGAGAAATCCGGAACACACGTTTTTTTGTACATCAATTTTTGAACAAGCATTTGGGCATCGGCATCATCAATATACTTCAAAATATCCCGTTTAAAGTTTTTAAAGTCAGTGGCAGAGGCGCCAACTTTGGATGAACCACCCGCCATTCGGGATGATATATGATGGACTTTTGTAGGACCAAGGTTATAGTTCGAAAGGTTGTGAACTAAGGCACGATGCGTAAACTTGATGCTTCGATTTGACTTCAACAAATGCATGTCTTCAGGTTGAACAAAGATATGGTTGTGCCTATCCTCAAACATGTCAACAGTATATGATCCTTTGGAGGCTATGTGAAAGCGAATAAAGGCAGGGCAATTGGTGCGGCTACTGATATGTTTCCGTTGGCTTTTTGAGCTACTTGGAGCAATAGAATGTGCACTTTCTATAACCTTGGGGTTCATTCCCTGTTTGTTGCAAACATAGTATTTGTGCACGATCATATCTTTGACAACCCTAGAGGTGGAAGCACGCACTTCAAAACCAGATTCTGTGGCATATTTCTTGTATAACGCAACCCCTTCATCCAAAGTTTGATACACAGTTCCAATTACCGGCTTATTAGGTGATTGTGGTATCCAAAATTGTTCTCCAATGGGCGATGTGATCGCAGATACAAAGATGTGAGGTTCTTTGGATGCGACATCATGGATGCCTAAAAAAGGTTGGAATAAAAACACATGAAAACTTCAAAAGAGGAAAAACGAAGAAGAGTAGCCATGGATAAATCACTCACATGGAGATACATTGTCAGTATTGTAAGTTGTTTCTATCGGGTCTTCATTGTCGTCATTGTCGTCATCTGTGAAACACATAAAAGAGTACAACAAAATGGAGATATGGTCACGAAAATAATGAAAGTAAACCTGTAAAAGGTACAAGTGTAATTATCCTAGGATTAAGTATACAGTAAATGTGGCTCACAGAATGCAAAATCTTCACTACAATATCCTTCAGAAGCATCTGAATCAAAGCAATATTGCCCGCCTTTACAATGTTCCTTGTCAACAAGATCACCTTCAATAAGGTACTTAAATTAACTATAGAAACATAAGGTACATATACAAAATCAAAATATGCATTAAACATCATGAAGAACAAACCTTTGAATTCTAAGTCTACATCGTCATAATCACCTAAGGAGTCATGTGAATCATTGAGGCTGGTAGAATCGACATCGGTAGAAGGAACATAATCTTCAAACAGTTTTGCATCAACATTATTGAAGATAATATAAATAAGTTTACGGAAAATTGCAAGTAAATGTAAATATGAACTACGCTCACCGGTATGAAAGTCATAGGAATCCATACTTTAAAAGTGTGTACTTGATAAGCCTACATATATTCGGTTTTTGGTTAAATTAAGCAAAACGAAAGCAACAACAAAATAGAGGTTGACTTGAGCATTGAATTGGATGACTTCTTATTACCAACACCAGCAACTAAAAAACATATGTAATAATTATCGATACTAGAGTAATTTGTAATCATATGTAAGCATCACGATGCAACTTCTATTTGCTATTGGAGCATTTAAATTGATATTAACTAAAACATAGTGCAGCAAGTGTTTGTTTGTGTGAATTGGTATTCAAGATAATAATCAGCACAAACAGAGACATAATTCATGTCTTGAAATTATATTTGTGATATATTGAAATGTTGAATTTTATACACGCAATGCATATGACTCTTTAGAGCTGCATTGAATCTAATGATTCCATACATATGCATTTTGTGCAGCTACCATATGCTATTGAAGCAACGAAAATTTAAAAAAACAACCATATGCCACATCGTCTTTCAAATCTATATCCATCACTTATATTAGTAGAATCAGATTCAACGAAGAATGAAACCCAATCTTTAAAAGCAAATGGTTGTTCATTTACATTTATTTATTACTGCTTGCGCATCTAGGATTCTTATGCAGTGGATATTTCCAAAATTAACATAAGGATAAGAAAATCCAACCATTAGCCAGAGACATTATAATGGGTTAACCTAACTAAACTTAATGATTTTTTCTCGTTTGTTGTATCTATCACATGATTTGTCAGCCACTATTGCGACTAAACAGGGAACCAATTTTTAAATCTTACATTATGAGTGCATTAAATCTAATGATTGCATACATATGCATGTTGTGCATCTAGGATACCAGATACATGTTTAAATCTAAATGTATGTTACAGCAGCAATAATAAATCTATGCAGCATGAAGTTCCAGTTGCAAAAAAAGTAAACCTCTATTTTGTTGTTGTATACAAATTCCAATATTGGGCAAGGCTTTTCCTGCTTAAAAAAACATGGGACCATCGATGCACATTACCATAAGAGGAAATACATGATCAATTAGATTAAATTGCAACATGATGGGACCATCGATGCACATTACCATAAGAGGAAATACATGATTATGTGTGCCTTACATGATGTGTGAGCAGGAACAAAATAAAAGGTACAACATTGAGTAATACATTCATACATATGTGTTGTAACAGAGTTGTGTGTTCTGTGATTGGGGACAGCTACAAACAGAATTAAACTTTAATCATATATGCATCTTATAAATGAGATTTTTAATAACAAGGAATGCATATAGATGCCATGAACATTTATCAGTTATGAACCTTCAAATGTAAATGTTATAAAATAATGACACTTATAAACATGTTATAAGTCATAAGGGCATAATTATGCATTAAAGGTCATGAATGTATATAAATTGACTTTATGAATCATTTAAATGAATTTGTAACTTATATACTTTGTTTAAGCATTTTATGTCATTAGATGCATTCATCTAAGTTTAAAGTAAAAATGAAAGCCAAAGACAGACCAAAATAAGGTCACACATGTCCATGAAAAACATGAAATGCATATAAAATCATAAAGTCATTAAATCATGGCAAGTTAAATAATAAGCTTAATTGCGATTTAACAAAGTCTGAAATGACATGAGAAGTCAATAAATGCAATAAGTCTATGCATAAGCTTCAGAAAATCCAAGAATGCAACATAAATACATATTTGTGTTGTAAAAAGTCAATGATCTTATGTAAATTGATTTACAAACACTGAACAGGTTCAGCTAATCTGAACTGTGTTATAAAAGTCAAAGTCCGTAAAGCCAAGCCAGAAAAGTCAAGTTAAAGCAATTAAAGCCAACAGCAGTCAATAAAGTCAAGCCAAGTCAAAGTCAGAGAAGCAAGTCAGAGCTAAAGTTTATAAAGTCAAAAGCTAAATCCTGAGATAACTCAGGTGGTGGATATAAATCCGCTTGCGAAAGTCAAATTCAACTGTCATGCCATGAAAATCAGTAATTGTGAGTTATAGATATAATTGTATACATGTTTGTCTTCATGTGAGACATATTGCTGTTCTAGCTTTATTTGAAAGTCTATATGCTCAGCTAGAATGTGACCTGTGCACACCTTGGTACGGTGATGCCCTGTGGATCATGATAGCTTTTAATATGTCATCATGCACACTTGCCTTTACAATCAGAATTAGTCTTGGATATATTATTGTTGCTATCTTGATTCATTACTTGAATGTTTTCAGTCATTTGCCTTGATATCAATGCTTTCATATGCTTCCGCATAATTCAAGTATGAGAAAGTCTATGTCAGTCTATGATTAAGTCTACTCCGATGTTTGCCCACGTTGTCTTACTGGTAGCTAGCCCAGTATGTGGTTGGCCCCCACAATTAAAAGCATGTGCGTGGGATTAAACATCATCCGATCTTAAGTCCTATGTCTCACAATGTTTGGCTGATAGCGGCAGTCATGTCAAAATCGCGCTTAAAGTCAAAGTCAGAGCTTAAAGTCAAAAGTCAAGTCTCCGCTTAAAATTGTCATGGCATGTTAACTGTTAAATCTATAATCTCACTAAGCACCGCTTACAGTTGTTGTTGAATCTTTTTACAGGTTTAATCAAAGGAAAATGTCCAGCTGACCCAAGTCTTTAGGATCTTCACGCTCGAATTTAAAGTCATTAGACCACTACTGAATCTGCAAGTGGTATTGATTGAAGGCAATAAGCTTGGTGGTTTGGGTAGATCAGTGTTATGTGTTGTGATTATGTATTAGATTAGTGTCCTGGTGCCCTTTTGTAGTTTTGTTTTAAACTTATTTAAGATAATCCTAATTTCTGTAATGACTTAATTCCGCACTTTATTAATCTATCTTAGTTTTTTATTGATGCTGTATTGCTCCTTGGGACCTAGTCATTCAGGACTGCCCCGTAAGGGACGGTCTTGACAGGAAGATTTCGTGAACCTAAACCTAAACCCTAAGAACCGGTTAACCGATTTTTTCGGTTCAGTTATACGGTTAACCAATTAATCATTTTTTATTTAATTAATTAATTTTTAAATTAAAAAATTTCAACAATTAGTTTCTAAAAACTTCAAATGTCCAAAATAATAAAAGCGAGAAATAAAACTACAAATTATCTATATAATATCTTTAGAAGATTAAACATTATCTTTGAAAATCTAATAGAAAAAACAAGACTATTTTATAATATTTCTAAATTAAATTGTTCTACTGTAATTTTTTGTTATTCTGAATTTAAAAATTACTGTAGACTAATAAATAAGTTACAATCTTAAATTACTGTTGGGATAAATGTTAAATATTTATAGACATAAAAATTAAAAATCTATTCTATCTATACTATTAAAAGAGTAAATAGATTCTATTTGTCAACTAAATAGAATGCCAATTGGCATAACCTGGAAGCGACACATGTAATTATCTACAATTTTTATGTTTAAATATAATTAAATTAATTTAGAATAAAAACTTTCTCCTATTATCTTGGAATTCTGTTTTAAATTTGAATCCACAACTTATGTATTTAGAACTTATATCTTTCATTAGCTTCTTATCCAAGCTTTTCAAAAAGATTAGAAAAATAATTAGATTGATTTAGAAAAAAAAAAGATTATTTATCATATTTCTATAATTTTTTTCTTTCTTTGTTATTATTAAATTCTTATTTATATATTTTACCTTTAGTTACCTGATTTATATATTTTTAATAATCTTTTTAACAGTAATCATTACTATATTATTTGTTGTTTCTAAATTATTTTTAAATTTATACAAATTAAAAAAAATAATTATTTAAACCCGTGTAGTACACGGGTAATAAACTAGTATGTAAAATTAAATTTATTTCGGTTTTTCGGTTAACTGCCCGTCACCGAAATCGTGTACCTAAACTTAAACCGAAGGTTTTTTTCGGTTTTGTTAATAACCTTAAAATCGAAACGAATTTTTGATTTTTTGTATCGGTTTCGTAAGTTTTTGAACATCCGTATGTTAAACCATGTGCAAGAGATGTTTTAATAAGAAATAATTAGTTATTAAATAAAAGAAACTAGAAGAATGTGGAGATGTTGGGCTTAATTATTGGGCTGTTGTAAATAATTAAAAGCATCAGAAAACAATAATTGCTCACCAAGAAAAATAGCAGTCCACAAATGTCAGTAGGAGTGGGCTTGGTTAAGAAACTCACTTTTTGATGGTAACTCGAAATTTGATCATGACTTGATCCGAAAATCCCGAATTGATCGGGATTAAAAAATGAGATCACTGGTCATTCCCGTTTTTTTTTGCTATGCTTACGCATGTTGTGGCTAGCTGATTTGCAGCCAGATCCGGTCATAAATTGGTAAACGAACGAAGGACATAATTTAATTCCATAATTAGTTATTATTTATTAACTTTGTGTAAACTTTCATTAGAGTGGTTTTTTTGAAAAAATTAAAGTTTATATTACTATCATAAATAGTGAATTTTAATATAATTTCAAAGTTTATAAATTTGTGGTATATTACAATCATAAAAGATGTTGATAAAATTTTGGCTTGTGAACCCTTCAAAGAAGAACAAATCTTGAAATGTAGAAAAATAAACAAGAACAGATCGATGTTCAATAAATTTATCGGCCTTTGATCTAAATCGAACTGTGAACCCTTCAGAAAGATCATCGACCTTAATTCTAGCTTCACCCCTAACAAAGATCTGCTTTATTCTCGTGGAAGTGCGATGATGGGTTCTGAAA
This sequence comes from Centrapalus pauciflorus, assembly GCA_020465985.1. Lineage (NCBI taxonomy): Eukaryota > Viridiplantae > Streptophyta > Magnoliopsida > Asterales > Asteraceae > Centrapalus > Centrapalus pauciflorus. The sequence goes on from JAANYP010000876.1 coordinate 1,026,354, forward strand.
CCCTTTGAAATCACCAAAGTCCTGGATTCATGAACCCTTCAAACTAGATCATCGGCCTTCGATCTAGCTTCTTCCCCAACAAATCTAACTTCTTGTCGTTGAGGTACGAAGGTGGGTTGATGTTAGTTACCGTCAGTTGCTTGTGTCGTCGTCTCCGTATTGTGGTGATTGATATTTGAGTCTAATTCATCCCACATGCAATCCGAGAGCATATAAAACCTTGTTTTGGTAAATGGTTGGACAATTGTTATTATACTGGATTTATATTTAAAAAAATCAATATATCTTTATATTTTTATTGATTTTGTTTTTTTTTTTTTTTGTATTTTAAACCCTATAGTTTTTAGTGCTGCTTAGTAGAGTTTCTTAACCTAGAGGAGGAATGAATTGATAAAAATAAGTATGATGATTTTTTTAAAATGATGTATAAATACTATTTTTTTTAATGAAACGTGAGCATTAAAATCATTATATTTTCACATTTCTATCGTTTTGGTTTATCGATGCTTATTTTTTCAAGCCAAATAGACTAAATTAAATATGACAAAAATATATAGAGACTAAAATTAAAAGAAAAACAACAAAGAAATCAAATCAAGAAAAATTATATCATTCATTAAATGAGATCAGGTTTAAATTCAGAATCAAAGATTAAATATGTTTTTCGTCTTCGTTCCATCTTTGGTTTTATAAAGCTAAAATTTTCCAATCAAGTTGGAGACATTTTGAATTCGCTATCGGAACGTAAAATTTCACCGATCCTATGGTTTCAAGTGGTTTCATGAACATGACTACATCACCACATAGGTTAAGTATATTTTGTCAAGAAGCATGATTTCTAAGAATCATTGGTTTTTATTAAACATATTTAATTTCTTTTCACATATTTTAAAATTCATATGAATTTTCTTAAGCTTTTATAGTCTAAATGTCTAATCATCTATACCATATTTTGACTCAAGAGATTTTTGTTTTATAGCAATAAATAAGACTTGACTTAAATGTTTAAATGGTATCATTTTTCTAATGATCTAAATCCTTTCTAAACGTTGGGTTATTGTAGCCACCAAATATAAATTAGGTAATTATTGTTTAAAAATTTCAAAAATAACACAGTCACATAGTAATATTGACATCTCACATTGATTGATGGTGGAAAGAAACTGATATACGTTTGTCAGAGTGGGGTGATCTTTTCCAATCAAAATACATTTCGGGGTGTTTGAGGCAATACCAGTAACAAAATCGTGAGACATTGTTGGGCCAAAACAGACAATAATATCTTGATTTGAGGCGGTCTAGGACTTTTCAAATTGTACAAAGTTGGGAACTGGGTCGATGTGTGTCCCTCATGGGAGAAGATTATGACATCTCACATCGATGGTAGACGAAAACCAATAGATGTCTTCCCACCAAGACATGTGTTTTGAGGTGTTTGTGACACTAATAGAAATAAAACTGGAAGGCATTGTTGGGTCAAAGCGGATAAAATCTCGACTCGGGATTTTTGAATTGTTATAAATATTGATAGATTTGTCCTTTATCTGTATAGATGTTATAACCATTATAATATTTCAAAAGTGTGTGGGATTTATGGTTTTGTTTGGCAACAACCAGATTTAGTATGGTAGTTGCTGTTTTTGGCTTTATTTGACACGTAGCTTATGGTTTTTAAAAGCTTCGGCTCATACATTGCGTTTGGATGACTATTTTTCTTATCCGATTATGAAAACTATAAGTTCTTAACCAATAATGTAAGTTAAATAGCTTTTGCTAAATAAAGTTACAAATATACCATCTTCCCTAGAGGGCATTGGGTTCGCTGATTTTTTTCTAGTGATTTGTATTCTGTCAAAATATTTACATCATACAGCATTTCATTTATTAATATTTTGCCAAGGAATCTACATTATCTTTTAGAAAAAATTTTGTTAATTTGAAAATGTAAGGTAACAACAGAGATTTAAAATCCCAAGTGGGAGACTGGTTTTATGAATAACAAAGAATAATGGAATTTAAGAAAATCTTGAGATTTTAATCATTATTGAAATCTGTAAACCAAACACAGGATTTTAAATGTCAATCTAAGGATATTCACGAACCAAACGCTCCCTTAGTTTTTGAGAATACATTTTAATACATATTGGTCCTTATATGTCATGCTACATTGTCAAACACACATATATTAATAAAAAATTTCAGCCAAAAGCTAATTTTGTATAACCTATTTTTATTATTTTGTTAAGCTACATTTTCAAAAGTTATGCAGTTAAAAAATAATACAAACTAGGTTGTTTAACCCGCGCGTTGCAGCGGGATTATAAATTATATTTTTATATTACTTTAAAATAAAATAACATTAGTTAACGATCGTGGTTCTCACCCGAAGATTACTCACTGCTTTCAATCTAAGTTTATAAATGGAAAGAATGTGATTGATCAATCAACTAAATAATAAAATAATTCTTATTTTAAAATAGTTGAAACGACAAACAATTTTATGTTGGAATGTAAAAAGAAATAATGTGATCATAATGATATATTCATCATTTATATAATATAATATATCAAACGTTATAACACAAAAGGAAAAAAATTATATATTATATATGAAATAAAATAATTAGTTAGCCGCACACCTACCCGCCTAATAAAAATATTTCAACCATAACAAATTTATACCAGAATATTTAATAAAATAATGTGATCATAATAATATAATCAAATTTTAAAAAAAAAAATATAACATATCAAATGTTATCACAGAAAAAAAAATGTTATATACTACATACAAAGTAATAAAAAAGTTAGTCGTTTATCTGCTTGCCAGCTAGCTTTACTATTCGGTAAACAGTGAAAGCGTGCAATCAATCAATCAACTAAATAATAAAAAAATCTGTCATTTTGAAATAGCTGAGACGAAATACAATTTTATGTTAAAATGTAAATAAAAAAAAAATGATCATGATGATATATTTGAATTTTAATAAATATAATACATCAAACGTTATAATAGAAAAAAAAACAAATATGTATTATGTATGAAATAAATTATTTAGTCAGCTGCATGTCTGCTTGCTTAAAGAAAATAGTTCCGACGGCAATAAGTTTTATATCGGATTGTAGATAAAAGAAATGCGATCATAATGACATATTCAAATTTTGATAATATATAATATATCAAAAGTTATTACAGAAAAATAGAAACGGTATATATTGTATATAAAGTAATAAAATAAGTCAGCTGCTTACCTGCCTGCTTGAGCTACCTGGCAGCGTGCTTCACTGTTCATTGAACAGTAAACACGTGTTTGCAAATACATATATTGTTAATTCAAGTGTTCATAAAAATAAGATATGATTAAGAAAACAACAAAACTTATAAAAATTGATGTTTTGATGGCCAGACACATTTATTTAGATTTCTATTTATGTTACCACAAATGAGAAATTTAAAAAAACAGTCTTCAAATAAATAATTTAATGTAAAAATAGTAAAGAATAAAGATGAGTACTCGATAAAATAAATTATTTAATTATTCAAAAAAAATTTATGTTTTCAAATTTGAAAAATATAAAATGAAAACGTTATTTTTTAGTTTTAAGTTATTAATAATTATTATTTATATGTCTTTATATTATTTTATTACTCATTTTTATGATTTTTTTCATTAAATAAATTTTATTAGTATTTTAGGTTTTTCAATCTTTTTTAAATTGTGGTTCATTCTAAAATCTGGATTCAATTATTATAACTTTGCACTTTTTTTATTTTTATGTTATATAAATAAGACGCATAATACATAAATTATTAAATTTAACATAACAATAACAATCTATAAACAAAAGCATCATTATAAAATTTTCAGAAATATTTTTCAGCATTCAGTAATTAATGATCATTTTATAGAACTATATGATTTTAGAAATTGTTCATTAATTGCAGAGACGAAATAAGATCTCGATCTTGATCACCTTGTTTAAAGTTAAAAAATATATTGGGCGGTAGATATACAGTCACCAAATGACTATTATTTATGGAAATAAATAATTAAAGGTTTTACACTTTTAATTGTTACAAATAATAGTTGGAATAGGACTGCAAACGGTCAACTAAAGCTTGAGTTCGACAGGGCACGAGCTCGACTCCATTTGTTAAGGGTAGAGCTCGGCTGAATAACTTTACGAGCTTTCAAAACGTAGGTTCAAGATCGGATCAAGTACTCAAATTAGACTCGAGCTCGGCTTGAATTTACATAAACCATTTTTGAGTTTGTTTTTTTATATATAGCTCAAGCTCGAATTTCATAAAATCTCTGCTCGATACTTTAAAAGCTTGAATTGCTTGATCCAAGCTAGACTCGATGTATGTATGTATGTATGTATGTATATATATATATTGAGGTTCTATGGGGTACCACGATGCATTGTGAACCGAGAGAACAAAAAATGCACAATATATTAAATAAGGATGCAATAAGGGCATAATTGAAAGTTTAAACAATTATTTAGTTAGATTAAGATATTTAAAATATTCTATATTAAAATAACCGGATATATTAATATATTATGGTAATTGCTAAAATCGTGGAGTTTTTAGTTATGATAGATTGCATTTGTTTTGACTTTCTATCCATGCATGTCTTCATACGGTTTTCATCTCCACACCCCTAGCTAGACATCCAATTGAAATTGAATTTATATGCATGTCATCAATGCATAAACATTATTGAAATTGAATTTATATGCATACTGAAATTGCCTTAATATGCATATTGGAAACGCATAATGCATTTCAAAAGAGATGCAACTTGAACTAAACACCTCAATAAACATGAAATATGCAACAATGCACTTCCATTTAACAAAATAATCGAAGTTGCAATGGCAAAAAAGAAACCGGTTGTTCGCACGTGAATGTTTGCTTTTTCTCTTTTTTTCTAAACCCTTGAACCGTATGCATTGTATCTGTGTACTTGAAGAACAAAGCTTAATCTATTTGAGTATGCATGAGTGATTTTAGGGATAAAGATGGAGGGAGGAATCTTGAGCAAAATCCGGAGCAAATACGACTTATGGAAGGAGGGCTAGAATCGTGATATGCAACGAAGGAATGTGAATTTTAGCTAAATGAACTTTCTTCCAATTTTGCCCCTCCACGCGTGATATGTTGTGCACTGGTGCAACAAAGATAACATTAATTACTCTTTTGCCACTAAAATCTGATTCATTGAAATTATAGATCTAACGGTGTATGGAGGTTCCCAAGTTGCACAATGCATACAGTTTCCCCATAGAACCTGACCCTATATATATATATATATATATATATATATATATATATATATATATATATATATATATATATATATATATATATATATATATATATATATATATATATATATATTCGATACTCAAATTACTTGAAAAGCTCAACATAATATGTACATATATAGAATGCTCGAAAAGCTCGATAATAACTTGAACCGAGTTATTTAAAGCTCGAGCTCGGCTCATTAATCTTTTCAAGCTTGAGTTTTGGGCTTGTAATTTCGGCGCATTTAAGCCAAACTCGAGCTGCTCGATAAAAGTTTGACTCGTTTGCAACCCTACGTTGGACTAAGCTATTCGGATAATCGGATGGTTCACGCTAGCGTGGAAGAAAAGAAAGATTTGAGAGATCATGACGTTTTTGTCCAACTATAGTCGTTTGTTTTATTTTTGATATCTAATATATGTAAAATAAAAATATTTTTATTTTTATTTTTTTTGGGATTTTGTATGTTAGTTATAAATTGAGTGTTTAAATCTTTAGTGTTATACTAGGTTAATACCTATATATTACATGAGTTAATTTTAAAATTATATATATATATATATATATATATATATATATATATATATATATATATATATATATATATATATATATATATATATAGAGGTGGGTTCAATTGAGAACCTCCATGTATCGAAGAACCTTGAAGAACCTCCATGCACCACCACAAATGCATCACAATTCCCCCGTAATGCATCATTATTTCCACATGATGCATCAAATTCTTGAGTGATGCATCGATTTTTACATTATTTCCACTTGATATATATATATATATATATATATATATATATATATATATATATATATATATATATATATATATATATATATATATATATATATATATAGGGGTGGGTTCAATGGAGAACCTTATGCATCGAAGAACATTGAAGAACCACAATGCATCACGTAGAAATCGATGCATCACGCGAGAATTTGATGCATCACGTGGAAATAATGATGCATTACAGGGGAATTGTGATGCATTTGTGGTGGTGCATGGAGGTTCTTCAGGGTTCTTCGATGCATGGTGGTTCTCCATTGAACCCACCTGTATATATATATATATATATATATATATATATATATATATATATATATATATATATATATATATATATATATATATATAATATTTATAAAAGTAATAAAGTTTGCTTAATTTTAGTTAATTAAATTAATCATATTATATATATATATATATGATTTGCTTTAAAGTTTAAAGTAAATTTAGTAAATAATGAAGTGACAAAAGAAGACAACGACATGTAACAAATCAAAGGAGAACATGACACATAATATGTTAGTTACTCATTTAACAACATAGATAGATTAATCTTTTGTCGTGTATAAATGTATGATTAAGATTAGATATTTCGTGGCTATAAATGTTTCTCATAGTCACCCAATTTTGATTGATTTATTTTATGACTTGAATTATAATTAAATTACCATATTTATTATACATTTAATATTGAATAGTGAATAATCAATTTATGAATATTGGTGGTTATAAAGATGGTCACATGTCATGTAAATGAAAGCCTTTGTTTCTCACGGATTTATAATGAAACTATAATTTAATATTAATATTAATAATAATAATAATAATAATAATAATAATAAAAGAAAAAATTTTAGAACAAAATAAAAGGTTTGTATACGATTTATGAGTTAGCATGATTTGATTTTGTTTAGTTTTGTAAAAACCATAACCACGCATAACAACTAATGGTGTGCAAAACAACCAAAAACCAAACAAAAACTCAAAAAAAAAAAAAAAACCGTTTGGACTTTGGATTGGTTTGGATTTTGAATTTTCAAAAACTAAAAATTTTGATTTGGTTACTGTTTGGAGATTAAAAAAACCAAACCGAGTCGAGGTTTTATAATTTTAAAATTCGTAAATACTCTTACTTCGTTACACTTATTCATTTAAGTTTTTATTGAAAGTTCTAATTTTTCAATGTCTAAGTTTCATATTAGGTTAAAACTCACTTTGAATATTATGATGATGATTATTATTGTTGTTGTTATTATTATTGATTTTGTATGTTGTCATGATTTTCAATGCTACAATGATTTAAAATCTAAATCTTGTTTGTGAAATAATACATAGAGCATTATATATTTTAATTTATGTATCCATATATATATATATATATATATATATATATATATATATATATATATATATATATATATATATATATATGTATGTATGTATGTATATATATATATATGTATGTATATATATATATGTATGTATATATATATATATGTATGTATATATATATATATATATGTATGTATATATATATGTATGTATATATATATATATGTATGTATATATATATATATATGTATGTATATATATATATATAGAGGGGGGTTCAATGGAAAACCAACATGCATCGGAAAACCTTGGAAAACCTCCATGCACCACCACAAATGCATCACAATTCCCGCATGATGCATCGAATTCCCGCGTGATGCACCGTCTTTCTGCATAATGCACCTGAAAACTTGTGAAAACCACACTGCACCACCACAAATGCATCAAATTTCCCGCATGATGCATCAAAATTTCGCGTGATGCATCAAATTTTCCACGTGATGCAGCAAAATCCCGCGTGATGCATCACTTTATTTACGATCATGCCACCGCGTTTTTCATGAAATGCATCAAATCGGACGGTATGCGTAGGTTTCCACAGTTTTCCGGTGCATAGTGGTTTTCCATTGAACCCACCCCTATATATATATATATATATATATATATATATATATATATATATATATATATATATATATATATATATATATATATATATATATGTGTGTGTGTGTGTGTGTGTGTGTGTTTATTTACACACACACACGCATGTGTGTGGTTTTGGAAAGATTTGAAATTGAAAACCAAGAACAAAGAAAAACTGAAACCGAAATAAAAACCGAAAAACCAAACCGTTAAAAATTCAACTGAACGGTTTCTTAAATACAAGAACCAAAGTTTTGCTTTGGTTTTTACTAAAAATCAATCCAAACCGATCCATGCTCACCTCCGATAACAATAAAATGAAAGAAACATAGCAACCAAATCAAAGTTGCAAATAGCCGAATACGGAACTAAGTGACTTACGTGAAATTTGTTGAGTGGTAATCAGTTTATAAACAACCCTTTAAAGAAAAAAAATAATTCCATTGTATGTTTGGAATTGAGGATTATAACATGAGAAACCAAACAATTCCATTTCTCTGTATTTGATTCTCTCTTAAATAGAGAGAAATGTAGAGAATTGTCAATTCTAATTCTCATTCTCTAAACCAATTCCATTTCTCTTTCCCATTTTATTTCACGACATTTTTATTTTCAGTACTATTAGTCATTAGGAAGTGGAATTATTTGCAATAATGATACAATGTGCTAAAAATTGCCTAATCAAGAAAATTAAATTTATTAGATGGTTAAGTGGAAGTCATATATTGCGTAATATTGATGTGCAAGACCCAACCATCTTGTCATTTGATATTGAAAAATACTTTTTTTTTCTATTTAAAAATTTCATGTATATCATTAAATATAAAAATATCATACATACCTGAAAAACAATAAAACAATACACAAACTATAATGCATTTAAAGGAGGCTTTAAAAATATATAATATTTTCAAAAAGAATATATACATATATAAAATTAGGTTTATCAGTGTACCCATGAGATTCTAGCGTACCCAACATACCATGTTGTTTATGATCATTCACATATATTTTTTTTGGCAGATATATGTATAAGATTACATTATAAGACTTTTTATCAAAAGAAGCAACAACAAATTCAAAAAATAAATCTATGAATGGTGAAAAAAGATCATGTGAATGATAACTGACAAATGTCAAATATAAAAGATATCAAATGACAATATTAATAGATTAGACATGTTTTGTTACTAAATTATTTTAAAAAGGTATATGTCATAAATTAATAATACATTGAGGAAAATACGTAAAGTCTTTTTATTTATGAAATATGTTTTTGAGTGTCTTCTATTATTTTTTTCGGTTTTTTATAAGGGAAATATTATAAGAATATATTGAAAGTGAAAATAATTGCCTTCATTTATTTTGAACCCCAAAAAGAAAAATTGGGTCCATGATCCCTCTCAATTTTGATTTTTTTGCAAGAATGTCATGATAAAAGAATGTATTTTAGTCGGAATTTAGGAGTTGTATTTTTTAAAACATATATTTTAGCGATATTAATAAAAAAACAAATATTTAAGTATGAGTGTAAATAAACCAAACTAGTCTAAATCGACTCATTGAAAGCTCGAAAAAGTTGAAGTTAAACGAGCTCAAGTATGAAATCGAAGCTTATTTAATAAATAAGTCTAATATCGAAACTAAGACATTAGTTGATTTACTTTCGTACGTTTAAATGAATCCTTGTATAAATATAATACACCAATTATAATCATCAATATATACAATATATAAATAAGTTATACAACTTATAAAAAATAATAAAGTTAAATAATTTTAATATGATATATAATATAAAATAGTTTAATTTTAGATTTTATTTTTAAAAACTTAGGGGGCGTTTAGTTTGCGGATTTCCTGAGATCCATTGAGATTTGTATTTAAAATTTTTTGTTTTGTTTGTAAATTTCAGTAAGGATTTAAAATCTCAGTATTTCTTAAATCTTTTTCTTCTTTGTTTTTAAAAACTCAGTTTCCCTCCTACGATTTTAAATCTCAATTACCTTACATTTTTTATTAACAAACTTTTTCTATAAGACAATGCAGATTATTTAACAAAATCCAGACAAATGCAGATTTTGCATAATGCAAAGTCTTTTACAAAATGCAAACCGGTTAAAATCTGCGAACCAAACACCCCAATATTATATAAATTAATTGAGGAGAGCCTGAACTTATAAAACAATTTACGAGTCGAAACAAGCTGAATTTGAGCCTCATAATTTTAACGGGCTTGAGCTAAACTCTGCTCAACTAGACTCGTTTACAACTCTATTTAAAATACTATAAATATAGATCCTAAAAAGTTTATGTAATAGTATGAAATAAATGTTAAATTAGACTTGATACAAAGTACGTTGTATTCTAATGCAATGTGTCAATTTTCATTCACATGGATCGTCAAGTTTTCATATTTATTGCGTATTATACTATTATGCATGTGAAAAGGATCGATGGTCATAAAATTAAAAAATATATCATCAGAACATCTAATTGGATATGATTCTTTTTTTAGTTTATAAAAAAATATTAAATTAAAATCCAATAATAATAATGTATACCGTGATGAATGGACAATCATATTTAATATATGTTCAAAATTGGAATCATTCGTCGTATTGTTGGTTTGATGGTTCCAGGGCCGTTCCTATAGTTTTTGGGGCACATGACAATAACTTATAAAGGGTCCTCTAAATATATATGTATATATATCAGTGAAAGATTAAAGAAAACAACCATGTAAATATATATGTAAATATCACAATCAAACAACTAGCAAAACAAGTAAACTACTAGCATTAATGTAGGTATCAGAAGAAAAAAAGTTTTTGGGCCCCATTGGCTGTTGGGCCCTGGGGCAGTAGCCCAGGTTGCACACCCAATGGGCCGAACCTGGATGGTTCAACTCGATCTAAAAAATATAAAGTCATAATTTAAATTTTATAAATGTATGTTAATAAAATGGATATTTGTGTAAAAAAACATTTATGTTGTACCATATTTGTAATTAAAACCCCAATAATTTTTCATTGCATTAAAAACACACAACTGATTAGCAATATACATACTAGAAACATTTATGAAAAAAAAAGGTAAAATCTTAACCATAAAAAACCCTACTATTAAACTTTCTATCATGATCATTTTAAATTAAAATTGTATATATTCACTTGATCAGCTAGAATAATAGTATGTGTTTGAGAATTGCAGTACTAATTTTAAAATGCAACCAGATTTTAGTTTCAATTTTGATTTGGAGAATATTCAGGGCCGGTCCTGAACAATTTAATGCCCCGGGCGAGATATAAAGTACAATCCAATGTTTCATTTGTGATCGAATTAGAGAATAATAGTTGTGCTTGGAGGAAGAGAATGGAATGGAAAATCGGGTTCTATTAGAAAAAGTAACCAGGGTTAAAAGATACTTTTTGAAGTAGTGAGTGACACTGTGTAAGTTATTATGGTTTAGGAACGTAAGAAACATGTTGGTAAAGGGCTACGATTCCTGAATTGTTTCCACTTTCCGATTAAGTTTTTTAATCATATGTTTGTCTTATAAAATAACCGGTTGTTACCAGGTAAAATCCTAATGTTAAACAAAATTACCCGTTTAGAAGTTCTACCTGACAATTATGTTAAGCTTAGACACAACATCTCAATCCTTTAAATCCAATTAAATATTTAACAGAATTGCCACATAAATCTTCTAACGGTTATTTTGTTTAACATAGATGTCACATATGCCTTTTATCCGGTTAAAAGTAAAAAAAAATTTAAAATGTTTTTTAATTGATTTTTAATTGGGTGATAGATTTATGAGGCAAATTAGTAGTTAAGCAGCTTAATAAAAAAGGATAATTACGTTAAAAAAAAAAAAAAAAAACCCTAAAGTATATTGTTTTTTTTTGTTTAAGTCTCTCAATCAATTTTTTGCCACATAAATCTATCAACTTGAAAAAAGTCCTGAATTTTGTATTTTTATATTTTTAACCGGTTACTTGATCCAAGTGGCATGCATATGTAAGAATTCAATGATATATTTTTTTCCATTAATCCTCAACCAATAGAGTTTGCTCCAAAAGTTATCATAGTTGAGGTTCTTTTACGATTATGTATCTCAGTTACAACTTTTGTCGTACAAAGCTTTCAATACATAGGAAACTTTGGTAATATAAATTTTTGTATATTATTATGTCAATACACATTTTGTTTTACATATTTCACGAATTTGTATCAATATACTATTGTGTTGATGTTCATCAATATATATTTGTATTGAAAATATGTCAACATAACTCATTAAACATGTTAGATTTTCAAGTTTACAATGGTTTATACTTGAATCTAAACCATCATCCTTAAAATTTTAAAATTTAAACCATCATCCTTAAAATTTTAAAATTTAAACCATCATCCTTAAAATTTTTTGCATGTTTAGCTTAGTTCAGCAGGTTAAAAGCTTTGAATAAAGCATAACCGTTTAATTTGGCTATACTAAATCTTCACTGTAAAGGTCACGTTGTTGCTGTTGATCTTGTGCAGCTTTAGCAACTGCTGTTCAGTTTTGTCTGTTGCTGATGTTTGGTAGTTTCAACTGCCATGTCCGTCGATTTAAAAGTTAACCAATATCTATTCAAATTCGTATGAAAGCGTCTTATATATATTAACAAGATTGATCAATGAGAAACTAACGTTTTTTCTCGTGTATTATCCATAACAATTTTTGGATATCCAATAAGACAAATTGTTGTTAGCAAACAATGAACATACACGATCACAAGTAGGGGTGAGCGACGGGTACCATTTCCCGAACCCGAACCGGCACCGAATTAATCTATTCGGTTCGGTATTCGGTTTTTAAATTAGCTAAAATTCGGTATTCGGTACTCTCGGTTCGGTATTCGGTTTTTAAATTAGCTAAAATTCGGTATTCGGGACCGAACCGGCACCATATAAAATTATACGGTTCGGTATTCGGTTCTTTCAAAACTAATAATTCGGTTTCGGTATTTTCGGGGTCGGTACCGAGCTCACCCCTAATCACAAGATTATCCAAGATTGATTTCTCGTATTTTGTACCCTAAATTTTCTAACGTTGGTATACAAGGCATTAAATTGAAAGAAACGTAAAGTAGTATAGAGTTTGGCTTAATGGGAATGAGTAAGCTTTCTAGCTTATAAAAACAAAACATCTATAAATTCTTAAATAGAAAATAAAATAATATTACACAACTTTATAATAAAACGCATTAATAATTTAAGATATTTATTATAATAAATTAAAATGATATTTTCTTTCAGAAAAAATAAAAAATAATAATAAAACCACAATGTGCATTAAATATTCAACGAAGATGTAATATGAACTATGTATTGATATTTAAAGTTAGGCTTTAAAATCCTTGACTTCTAGTTTTACAAATTGTTGACATCAAAGATTCTTTCATACATATACTACTAAATAATATAGTTTTTTATCCTAAACATGAAAATGTGTTATAATTATGTTTTTTTTAACAACAAACTATCCTACTACTACTCTTAAACTACTCATTTGTCTCAAGTTGGATACTTTAGAACTTACATTCTCCACCTAAATTTCAACTTGACTCCGACGGGAGTCGTGACCTCTCACTTGCATATCACCCTCATAACAAATGGGCTAAACCCCATTGGTCGTGTTACAATTATGTGTACTCGTGTAAGTTTTGAAATTTAGAAGATTTATAAATAAGTGAAATTAGTAATTTAATTAGATAGAATAATTTCTTAAAGAAAGTTGGAGTTTATCTTATAAGTGAAATTAGTAATTTAATTATACTACTTATGTAACATTTGAAAATTATGACATCAAAAAACTAATCTCTCTATCTCAAGTCACACAAAACTCTTCAAACCCATTTGAAGAAACAATCAATGAAACCTTGGCTTACATTACACTTTCAATTATTAAAAGTTTTGATCCGACCTCCATCTGAGCATAGAGGATGATTCCAAGATTCATAGATATATCGAGTGACTATGAAGAACATGATTAGTTTTTTCTATATCTATCTGGTTGATTGTTTTAAAATGGGAAATTTACACAAAAACTTATAAGTTGGATCATTTTTTGGATTAAAACCACAACTGACTAAAACGTATCAAAATGAGATTTTTTTTTTCAAAAATGACTTGCAACCTAACATACCGGTTGTGATCTTCTAACTAAACATTCATCTCTGAGAAACATTCTCCGGCAAACCCATTTTCTATAGTTTATGATTCAAATTCGTATTTTCTGTTGATTTCTTTGTTGAAATCTGTGTTTTTTTTGTTGAAATTTACCTTTCCGGTGAAATTCTGGTTGTCACTGGTGATTCGTCAACGGTAGCCTGTGAATTTCAACCCGTAATATCTCATTTCAGTATTATTTTATCGGTCAGAGGTTTTTATGTAATGAAAAATGGTTGTAGGTTTTAATCTCAAAAATGATTAAACTTAAAGGTTTTTATTGCAACAAAAGTATCCTTTAAAATTGAATGATTATTTGTCTCGAACCAAACTCGATGTACAACCGTTTTCATCTAACTAGTTCAACCGGTCCGGTTTTAAAACCAACGAACATGAACATGACAAAACGAAACCAAACCGGATTACGATCCCTATTTCTAATCCTATCACATGTCGACATCCGACTTCCAACTATACAAAAATTATTCAACGGTTTCACACATTCCCACAAAATGACAGGCGGATTCCATTCCCGAGTCCAATTCCAGCCGCCCCGCCCATCACTCCAATTCCGATTCCAGTCTACTCTACCCACTATATAATCCACACACAAAACCTTTCAAAAGTGTGATCGGAATATCGGATGGAGGCTCCGGCAACCACACTCCACTGATTCAATTACTTTCAGATTCCACACTCAACGATTTCAATTTCAAATTCGCTTTTTGATTCCGAATCAGAACTCAATGGCGGTTGAACGAACATCGTCCAGCATTTCACAGGAAGATGAGCTGATGAACGGCGGCGTAGAGATGAGGAATTCGACGGCGGCGACGGAGATGGAATCGATCGAAAGACTATTCGAGAGTAAGAAGGTTCCGTCATGGCAGAACCAGCTTACACTTCGTGCATTTGTTGTTAGTTTTATTTTGGGGATTCTGTTCACTTTTATTGTTATGAAGCTGAATCTGACCACCGGAATCATTCCGTCGCTCAACGTCTCCGCCGGACTGTTAGGGTTTTTCTTCGTGAAAACTTGGACGAAATTCCTTGATAAATCTGGTTTGTTGAAGCAGCCGTTTACTAGGCAGGAGAATACCGTCATTCAGACATGCGTCGTCGCTACCTCCGGCATTGCATTTTCCGGTACCGATTTCTTTCTTACATCCAATCTCCGACTTGAATGGATTATTATTCGTTTCTCACTTTTGATTTTTATGTTTCAGTCCAGCACGATTTGTTTTCGTTTACTACTATTTTTAGGGAAAATTATGAATAAATAAAGGTAATATAAAATACAAAATTTTATAGTCTAGGTATTGTAAATTTTTTTTTGTCGAGAAATATAATGTAAAATTCTATTTTGGCCAAGAAAAGACATGAAATTCAAATTTTAGGCCAAAAAAGATAATCAAGTATTATTCTTTTACCAAAAAGGAAGCATAAAATTTAAAATTTACTTTCTTAATTGGTCTTCAGTATCCTTTTTTGTCAAATTTGAATATAACGTTTTTTTCTTGATAATTTGCCCTTATGTTTAAGCTAAAAGTCAGAAAAAAACAATGAAATCAGATAATTGAATCGTACAATGTTTAGTTAACCTAGTTTCGATGAAAATTTTTGTTGAAAACAAAGTTCCTGAAAATACGTTCAGAACTATTATTTTTAGATGTTTTCAGTTTTCAATTTATATTTACCTATTGACAACTCTATTTTTATGTTTTCAAACTGTGTTTTTTTTTTTTCAAATAAAAAAATGAAGGTTTTGTAGGGAGTGTGTGATGGTTAAATAAATATTAAAAAAATATTTGTAACATTTCTAAACACGTTTTGCTTATAAAATGTATTTTCAAGAAAAGCCTTTGTTGTTTTTAGTTTTATTAAAAACTCAAACTAAACATGACACATACTAGGGGTGTTCAAAAAAACGAATCCGATCATCCGAAACAAAAATCCGAAAATCCATACTAAAACAAATATAAATGATATGGTATTTCTAACGGAAAACTGTTTGTGTTTTAACCGATTATATTGAGTAATCGTTAGTAAAACTTTTAGAAAATTGCATATGATTTTTAAATGGTTAATACCGAAAAAACCCCATAAACTTTCCTAAGTTTTGTGATTAAGTCTCTAGACTTTTTTTTTTATTGTTTAAGTCCGTTAGCTATTTTTGTCTTATTCAAAAAAGTCATTATCTTTACATGTTTTAGCGATTAAGTCTCTAAAGTTTTTGTTTTATTGGTTGTGTTTTACCTGCTCATCCGGTAGCCGGTCAAAAACATATACTTTTGAATAATGCAAAAAAGTTTAGGGACTTAAATAATCGGAAAAAAAAATTAGGGACTTAATCATGAAAATAAAAAAACTTTATAGTTTTCTCAATATTAACCCTTTTTTAAACTGGTTTCTAAAAGTTGAATGATTCTTACGTTGATCTTGAAAGTATGAATGTACACGGTTGATTTGAGTTTTTTTGTTTAGTTTTAGAATTAGAGTAATACATCTGTTTGTTTGTTTATTTGTGTTAGTGTTTTTTTAAAAACGATATTTGGTTCGGTCTTATCTGATTCAGTAATTTGACATTAAAACCATATGCGTTATTTTTAGACAAAAAAATATGTTTTATAGTTGAATTGGTTATACCATATTAGATTAGTTAGATTTTCAGGTGTGCCATTTTTGTATATTTTTAGGTTTTCGTTCGGTTTAATTCAATCTGATTTGACTCGATGCAAAATTTTAAGTCATAAGTATGATTATTAAAATGTTTTCACATTCCAAACAGTATTTATGAATAAAAAATTAACCTAAGTTTTTTCTTTTGATGTCATCTCTAATTCTCTGATTTTCTTTCTTATTTAAAATTAAAATTCACAATAAAATAAATTTTTTATTTAATATTCATCTATTTATAAATCTTCCCATTTCTTTCAACATATTAAATTCAACGCCACCTAAATACGTGACTTATCACATGCACCCAAAACGTCAAAACAACTTTACTGACCATATGAAAATTCTAAAAAAAGGAAGATTTATTATGAAAAACCAATATTTTTTATAATTTTTTTATGTTTTCGCATTTACATGTTATTTATCTCAGAAAAGTCGTCAAATTAATTTTTTCTTTCTGGTTTAATTGAATTTGACAATTAAAACTTGGTTTACCAATTATACTTTGGGCACTAATAGTAAAATTTCAAAGAATCAAAAATTAAGTTAGGATTTTTCTGGAAAAAATAATATTAAAGGATGAAAAGATAAAACATCGTGAATATATGTTGGTTAATTTCATAATAAACTCAAAAAAAGTATTAAAATAAATCATACGTGACAAGTAAAGGCGTATTTGAGAATTCACATGTTTTTTACATAGTTTTAACATTTTAGAGAGTAATTACCTGTGATTTTACAAAATTATTTCGCAATCTTACTTAAAAACAAATATGATTATTTTAATTGCTTACTAACATTTTTTGTGATGTTATTTTGTTTTTGTTTTGTTTGTAATCTAATGAAATTTCTGCTTGATTAATCTAGACGTTACCTTACAATTTGTTAAGACATTTTTAATAAATTGAGAAATAAGATCTCATTTGTTTACCTTTTAATAGAATCATTATAACGTTTTATCTTTGAATAACTTCTTAATTATTAAATTATAAAATAAATAAACACATTTAAAGCTCACAACTACTAAAAAGTCATACCAAGATGAGTGGCAAGAATCACCAACACGAATTTTGTGTTTATAATTCTCACAACTACGATTACATGTACCAAACATACAATATTATAACTATAATTACTTTTATAAAAAAACATTAACTCTAAAATTTAAAAAATTTGATAAAAGTTCGACTAATTTACATAATGTTTTGTTTGAAATCAACATGTTAATATATATACCTTATTCTTTTAGGAAAATATTAATTATAGGGCTATATTAAGGGGTGAAAATTTCGGCTCATTCAAGCAAACGGGTTGACGACCAAAAGTCATAAATTTTACATAATTTTGAAACTTTTTTCGAAAAACAATTTGTTTAATACACTGTTTTATAAAAATATAAAGTTATATTCTAGTTATATTTATGGTTCTAAAGATTTTTAAAATTTTGATGACATTTAGAATCTTTTAGGGTGCGTTTGGTACAGAGAAAAGAAATGAGGAGAAATGAAAATGAAAATGGGGGAGATATGGAATTTGGGAGAAATGAAAATGGGTGGAGAATTGAAATTGTGTATCTTGTTTGGTATCAACAGAGAAATAAAGAGGAGAAATGGTGGCTCAGGTGGAGTTTAGACACAAGATAGTCAATTCTCACCATTTCTCTACCAAATGGAGAGCATTGCAATTCTCCATATTTAGCCTTCAAACAACTTCCAGGAAATTCAATTCTCCGCCCAAAAATTGTGAGGAATTCTCCCAAACAAGAGAAAACACAATTCTCTCCCCTCAAATCTCTCTACCAAACAGCCCCTTAAAGTAAACATGAGGGGAAAAAAGTCAAAGTAAAAAATAAATATGGAGAAAATTATAAAGATTATTTGAAAGCTTTAAGATAATAAATGTTTTTTTAAATTCCTTTTTAAAATCTTATAGCATTTCCTTTTTTTGATAAAAAAAATAAATCTAAATCTATCTATAAAACTATTAAATAAATTACAAATTACCAGTTACCATATTATCCTTTAATTGTCACTTGTCATTTTCTCAATATTTCATGTTGTTAACTATAATATAATTTAAGTTTAAATCATATTAAATTTTAACTTAATCAACTAATCAAAATTATATAAACTCTAATTTATTATTATTATTATTATTTTCTATATATTTTAAATATTATTATTAAATCAACCTATATAGTTAACGGATATTAGTCTAATAATAAAATTATTGGAATCCTCATGTCGTGGCAGTTGGCACCAATAACGGCATGTGGTTCAGATTCTATAATCCAATTGACTTTAAAGTAGAGTTTATTGCACGCTCCATTGTGTTTACTTCCTCTTTCTTTCTTTTTTCCAGACTATAATTTTCTTCAATATTAATGGTTTTACTTTTATATGAATATACTATGTCTATATATATAATAAAATTATAAAATAATTATTATAAAATAATTTTTATATTATTTTAGATACTTAATAAAACTTATATATATTTTATACGATAATTTTTATTTAAAATATCTATATAATACATGGATTATAAATTCGTAATTTATAAAACCTTGTTTATATCTTAAATTAATTAAATAACCTTTTATTAATCATCTACTTTTTTTCAAATTAAATTAAATAGTTCATATGAGGATAAGATTCATATTTCTCCACCAATCACAACTCATATGTAGTGCATTTTATCGTTTTTTTAATGCTTTATATCCATAACTTTCTCTTTATGTGCAATACAATTGTGAAATAATTTGTTTGTGTTATATAATTTTTGAATGTATGATAAAACAAAAATTTATATGTTTCAGAATACAATAATTATATTGCTCTGTATTCTACCAAAAACAAATTTAAAATATTATGAAAGCCATATTTCTTACAAAAGAAAAAGAAAACGTTATTTATTTATTAAAAGAGTAACTACATACCACTTGACGATTAAATAGACCGTCAATCAACAAGGATATTACATGTGTATCCTATAATTTTTAGTAATAAAATAAAATTAAAATAATTTATTTATAAAAAACATTCAGACTAGAGTTTCTGTTTTGAAAGCCCAGGAGTAGTGTTTCTTATCTTCAATCTCTCTGGTATTTTCTTATCTGATCATGTTCTCTTACTTTTAGCTTCTTATCAAAGTTTTTCATCTCCAACCACCGAACTTTAAACCTAATTATTTAAGTATTACGTGTAGTACACGGAAAATAAACTAGTAATAATATTATAACTATCATAGTGGTTTACCTTTATTTTTTGCTAAGGTTAGTTATTGATCTTACAAAATAAACATTCAAATATAATTATTATTTTTGTGAAATTTCATACATTTGATATAAAACAAATAAATATAGAAGTCTTTATAATTTCTGTTATTAGTTCATAATAAAATCACAATTCCACAACATAACATAGGTATCTTTCTAGTGTTGAAAATTAAAACAATATTCTTCCTTAGTTCCTTCCTATTTCATATTAGAGAAAAATTATACCATTTTTTAACTTATGTAGCTATTTAAAATTAATCTTTTTTACTTGTTGATATTCTAATTCACAAAAAGGTTAAATGGCCCGAAAACTCTAATCGGAAACCCTCATGACCCTTCCACAACGATCTTACGTAAGTAATGTTCAGCTGGCTAACGACCTGTTAATAAACATGCCGACCACAAGAACTGAATTTGATAATTACCGACGCATTTTTTGTATCAATAAATGTTAATATAATCTATTAGAATTTAATAAAAACATGTAATGTATATGTAGAAAATAAAAAAAAATCTAGTAGACAAAGTTTAGACATAGTACGGTGGAAGGTGCTTTCATATGGGTCACACTCATGAGTTGGCAATTAGAATCTATGAGCATGCTCAAATCCACTACTACATCAATAAGAAAGTAATAATAAAAAATCTATGTGAAAAGTATATGGAAATTGAAATATTGTTTCTATCCCTACACTTTATTTCACAAGTAATCATATGATATTTAGTAATTTATATTATATAAATATATAATAAAAAAGAAAATCAAATGTCACGTGTCACCTTCACGTTTAATCGAAATTTATAAATACAATTAAGAGAGTAAATCACATGTCACGTGTTGTGTTCTTCTTTAAATTGCCACATGTCACTCTTTTCTTTTGTCTCCTTTAATTTGTCGCATGTCATTCTCTCTTTTTGTCACTTCATTTCCTAAATTTAATTAAAACTAGTTTATTTCCCGTGTACTATACGTGATATTTAAGTAACTGGATTTAAATTTCAATGCTTGAGGATGAAACACTTTGATAAGAAGCTAAAAGTAAAAAAAACTAGTTAGAAGATTTTTTTTTATAAATAAATTACTTTAATTATATTGTTTTATTAAAGGAAATAATATGATACACATGTAATATCCTCGTTAATCCAAGTGGCAGTCTATTTAATCAAAAATTAATATGATTAATTTAATAACTAATTAACAAAATTTAAACATTGTCTATCATTCTTATAATAATTATATTATACATATTTTAAAATATTTATTTTTAAAAATTAACTCATGTAATACATGGGTATTCATTTTAACTTAGTGTATAATAAAGTTGAGTTTGTACACATTTATGTAGTGTACTTTTTTTGCACATTTATGTAGAGTATTTTTAAAAGTGTTTCAATTAGATAATTGGATGACCTGATTACCGGTAAGATCAGGTCCCTCAACTATCTAATTAAAACACTTTTAAAAGTTTGACTACCACATGTGTACAAAAGAAAACGTACACCACATAAATGTGTACAAAAAGAAAGTTTGACTAAACATGGTAACATGTTGTCACTCAACCATCTAAGTGAAATACTTTTATAAGTTTGACTACCAAATGTGAACAAATAATAGTACACTACATAAATGTAAATAAATTTAAAAGTATATAGCTATTTGGTGCCATTATCTCATTCAGCTTTTACGAAACTTCCGAATTTTCACAGGAGGGTTTGGTAGTTACCTCTTTGGCATGAGTGAAGCTATTGCTAAACAATCAAAGGAAGCAAATTCTGCACAAAATGTGAAGGACCCTTCTCTTGGATGGATGATTGCGTTTCTTTTCGTCGTTAGCTTCCTTGGACTCTTTTCCGTCGTCCCTCTGCGCAAGGTACATTTCCATTTTTGTAATACGCATCGAAATGTGTCGGGTTAGTCACCCGCAATATTCTTGTATGTACATGTTTTATGATACTTAACTTTGTAGACTTAAACTGCCAAAATAAAGAAAGGATGATTTGTTTTTCTCCCCAGATACTAATATTGACTCTTTTTATATCCAAATGAAAAAATTTTGGGACTTGAAAATAAGGTTTATTGACACTAACATTTGTAAAAATGATATAGTTAAATTATAGACTTTTTAATCTATAATCTATAACAAACTGCCACTTGTCGCATTTTTTCTTTAATTTGCTACTTGTTGTCTTCTCAAATTGCCACACAATTTCTTAAACTCTACTTAAATTCAAATCAAATCTATTACATTATAATCTAGTTAACTTAATTAGCTTAATAATTAATTAATTAAAACTTTATAAACTCTAATTCTTATTAATATTTTTAAATATCTTTATAAATATTCAATTTTTATATATTTTTAAATCAACTCATGTAATACATGGGTATTAACCTAGTCATAAAATGATTAAGGAGGTTCTTGTGTATAATATGGATAACCTTTGGTCTTTATCTATTTGATGTTTTTTTTTATTTATTAAAAATTAAATGTTTAAAATCTGATTTTATTTTATGAAATATAGTTTAAAAAGTTAGTGGCTCTCTTAAAGAAAACATTTATAGAGTTTTTAAGTTGTTAAACGAGGTCTTGTTTGTTTAGCCTTTTGAATCCAAATTTAAGATGTTAAAACTTTAACTTTAAAATATAATAAATTCAAGATCTTAAAAATTATAAAAGCTCTTATTCAGATTTAAGATAAAAAAAAAAAAAGACTTCAGATGTGAAAACAAACGACCTTATCAGGCAAACGAGTCGATATTGTTGTCTCCAGTTTATGTGATTGTGACCAAGGGAACAGTTTTCTTCCTCGCTTTGTTGCGAAAAACTCTTACACATTTTAGCTAAAACCTCGTTAAATCATCGTCTATCTTCTTGTTTTTTTTTCTTTTGGCATAATTATGTGTTTTTACCGATCAATCTATCTGATATACATGATGCAGATAATGGTAATCGACTTTAAACTGATTTATCCGAGTGGTACAGCAACAGCTCACTTGATCAACAGTTTCCACACTCCCCAGGGTGCTAAGCTAGCCAAGTAAATGCACGAATTTCTTCGTTACGCTTAGACTAAACTCCGAGTACAACTTCGTTCATTAATCCTTATTGCTTTTTGCTACAGGAAACAAGTGAAAACTTTAGGGAAATTCTTCTCATTTAGTTTCCTATGGGGATTCTTTCAATGGTTCTTTACGGGCGGAGATGACTGTGGATTTGCAAGCTTCCCGACATTCGGTCTTAAGGCATACGAGAACAAGTACGCTAATATTTCCAAAGTTTCTTTCTTGTTTCTTGAACTTACTATGGTTGTAAAAGAGGGCTCGAGCGTAGCTCGTTAAAGTATAAGGCTAAAGCTTGGTTCGTTTAAAAATGAAATAAAATATAGGGTTAAGTATCATTTTGACCATTTAACTTTTAAAGTTGTCTCATTTAGTCACTAAACTATTTTTTGTCCTAATTTAGCCACTAAACTTTAGTTTAGTGTTCTATTTTGGGAAAAATGAATAAAACTAATGGCTAAATTGGTACAAAATATGATAGTTTAGTGGCTAAATCAAGACAATTTTCAGTGGTTAAAATCGGTAAAATGAAAGTTTTGTGGCTAAATATATATACAAAATATAGTTCAGTGGCTAAATCGGGACAAAAAATAGTTTAATGGCTAAATAAAAAAAAATCTAAAAGTTGGATAGTCAAAATACACTTTAACCCTGAAATAAAACAAAGTTTTTGGGATTTTGGTAATATATAAAAATTTGGGCCTTAAATGAAGAAGTTCAGGCCCAATTGTTGGGCTAAAACCGGTCCAGACTCCTTCTATTCGAACCAAAAGTTATGCCTGTTTGAAGTTTGTAGTTACTAATCAATGACTAATTTTATTTTTCTGATAGTTTAAGTTGTAACCCAGATTTGTTATCTATCAAAACCAGGTTTTTTTTCGACTTTTCGGCAACTTACGTTGGCGTTGGCATGATCTGCCCACATCTAATCAACGTATCGTTACTCGTTGGCTCTATCCTTTCATGGGGGATAATGTGGCCGCTGATAAACGAAAAGAAAGGCGATTGGTATCCTGCAGATCTCAAACCGACGAGTCTCCATGGCTTGCAAGGTTACAGGGTGAGTTTCGTGTTTTTTAGCCCTTCATTTCGCGTCAAGATTTTGGCGACGTTGCTTTTTGACACTGCGTGATTGCAGGTTTTCATTGGTATCGCGATGATCCTAGGCGACGGACTCTACAACTTCGTAAAAGTTCTTGGTCACACTTTCTTCGGCTTATATCACCAATTTCAGCAACAAAAAACCAAAGGAGACATCCCAGTTAGCACCGAATTATCTCCCGAGCTTACTTTGCAATCTTACGATGACCAGAAACGCACTCGATTGTTTCTCAAGGATCAAATCCCGATGTGGATTGCGATCGTTGGATATCTAACGATTGCGATCGTCTCTGCTGCAACTCTTCCGCACATATTCTACCCGCTCAAGTGGTATTACATCGCTGCTATTTACGTTTTCGCTCCAGCATTGGCGTTCTGTAACGCTTACGGATGTGGGCTTACAGACTGGTCCTTAGCATCAACCTACGGAAAGCTTGCGATCTTCGTAATCGGAGCTTGGGCTGGTGGTTCGAACGGTGGTGTTCTAGCCGGATTAGCAGCATGCGGGGTCATGATGAACATCGTCTCAACCGCTTCCGACTTGATGCAGGACTTCAAAACCGGTTACATGACCTTAGCTTCACCCCGGTCCATGTTCATAAGCCAAGTGATCGGGACCGCAATGGGTTGCGTCATCTCCCCAAGTGTCTTCTGGCTCTTCTACAAAGCCTTCGACAAACTCGGAGTTCCCGGTTCCGAATACCCCGCACCTTACGCTCTCATCTACCGAAACATGTCAATCCTTGGAGTCGAAGGCTTTTCAGCGTTACCCGATAAATGCCTCATGCTTTGCTACATATTCTTCGCTTTCTCCATCTTCGTTAACGGGATTCGAGACGCGGCAGGAAAGAATTGGGCGAGGTTCATTCCAATCCCGATGGCAATGGCGATTCCGTTCTACATCGGAGGTTACTTCGCCATCGACATGTGCGTCGGAAGCCTGATCCTTTTCATTTGGTCAAAGATCAACAAGGCGAAAGCAGCAGCTTTCGGGCCTGCGGTTGCTTCGGGTTTGATCTGCGGTGATGGAATATGGACGTTACCGAGCTCGATACTCGCTTTGGCTGGCGTTAATCCGCCGATTTGCATGAAGTTTCTTTCGAGATCGACGAATACCCGAGTCGATAACTTCTTAAACCCGTAAATTGTATGTTAGGAATCGTATAGTTTTGTATTATAAATACGTGATCATACAACTAAGAAAGTGTAAAATGTTGCTGGAAAAACTGGGCATGTATCTTATTTTTCTTCGTCTAAATCTGTTTGAATTTTTATGTACATATACTTCAGGGTTTTTAAAAATTCTAAAAGGGTTAATTGCGTCAAAAGGTAACCTAGTGTCTTTTTTTTTTTAAATTTTGAGTAACGTACTAGTTTTTAATCTAATCAAGGTAACATACTTTCCAAATCAAGTCAATCAAGGTAACCATATTGGATTGAAAGGTAAAAATTTCTAACGTGACGGTTTCTTTGTCCAGTCAGCATTTTTTTAAACATAAATGACAGTTTGATTGTAATATGATGTGCATTATTTTATGTAATTTAAAAGTATTTTTTGATAATAATTACTATTTGAGCAAATTTTAAAGATAATTAAGCAATATTAGAAATTTAAAAAACTGATATGTCAAGACCGTCCCTTACGGGGCAGTCCTGAATGACTAGGTCCCAAGGAGCAATACAGCATCAATCACAACTAAGATAGAATTAATAAAATGCAGAATTAAGGATTATTTTACAATAAGTTTAAAACAAGACTATTAAAGTTTAAAAATAAACTATAAAGGGCACAAGGACACTAATCTAGTACATAACCACAATGCATGTCACTGCTTCTACCCAAACCACCACCATAATCAATTCATTCGATACCAATTTCAGTTGAAGTAGTGGTCTAGTGACTTCAAATTCGAGCGAGCAGATCCTAAAGACTTGGGTCAGCTGGACCTTTTCCTTTGCTTAAACCTGTAAAAAGATTCAACAACAACTGTAAGCGGGGCTTAGTGAGATTATAGATTTAACAGTTAACATGCCATGACAATTTTAAGCGGAGACTTGACTTTGACTTTTGACTTTAATCTCTGACTTTGACTTTAAGCGTGATTTTGACATGACTGCCGCTATCAGCCAGACATTGTGAGACATAGGACTTAAGATCGGATGATGTTTAATCCCACGCACACGCTTTTAATTGTGGGGGCCAACCACATACTGGGCTAGCTACCAGTAAGACAACGGGGGCAAACATCGGAGTAGACTTAATCATAGACTGACATAGACTTTCTCAGACTTGAATTATGCGGAAGCATATGAAAGCATTGATATCAAGGCAAATGACTGAAAATATTCAAGTAATGAATCAAGATAGCAACAATAATATATCCAAGACTAATTCTGATTGTAAAGACAAGTGTGCATGATGACATATTAAAAGCTATCATGATCCACAGGGCATCACCGTACCAAGGTGTGCACAGGTCACATTCTAGCTGAGCATATAGACTTTCAATTAAAGCTAGAACAACAATATGTCTCACATGAAGACAAGCATGTATACAGTTATATCTATAACTCACAGTTACTGGTTTATTGCACGACTGTTGACTTTAACTTTCGCAAGCGGATTGAATCCACCACCTGAGTTATTTCAGGATTTAGCAATTGACTTTATAGACTTTAGCTTTGACTTTAATGACTTTGGCTCTGACTTTGGCTTTGACTTTGGCTTTGACTTGCTTCTCTGACTTTGGCTTGACTTTATTAACTGATCTTGGCTTTAAGTGCTTTAACTTGACTTTTCTGGCTTGGCTTTACGGACTTTGACTTTACAACATGGTTCAGATTTAGCTGAACCTGTTAATTGTACGACAACTTAGTTACATAAACTTTTATTGACTTTTTCATGTTATCTCAGACTTTATTGGGTCACACTTGACTTTAAAGCTTAGATTCGACATGATTGTACTGAATTTATGAGCTTTTATACATTTCATGGATATATGTGACCCATTTGGTCATTCTTTCGACTCAATCTTATAATTTGAACCCATATGAATGCATGTAATGTCATGATATGCATATGCATAATCAACCTATATCTATATGCATTCAATCGAATGTTCTTATAATTGAATGTATACATGATAATGGTACTTTATTGCTTATATTATAAAATAGGACCTTCATGTGAATTTTACAACTTAATTTATATACATATGCTTAATTATATCTTTATATTATGATGACTTTGTTTAAAATATAAGCTAAGTGTTTATAAACTTTGAGCGTTTAATCAGCTTAAATCATCTGTATCATCAATTACATGTCTATGTTTTGATATTCTATTCGATGATCTCACACATGCTTACATTCTTTAATTTGATGCAACTTTGTTGACTTATATGTATCGATGTATAGTGTGATCACACATACATGTATTTAACTTTAATTTAAAATATCTAAAAATATAAGACATCCGAATTGATCATTCGAATCCGGACCATCCGAACCTGGGCATCCGGATTCGGACCATCCGAACAGCACATCCGAATTGGGCATCCGGACCGGGCCGTCCGAATTGGGACCGTCCGAGTTCGGTTCAATCTTCCATCCGAAACAAGCATCCGAGATTGGAGCATCCGAATTAGGACCCGAACTGTGCATCACATCCGAATTCGGTTCCAACCGAAATTACTTATAATTTTTCCAGAAAATGTTCTTGGTGTTCTAATTTTATTCATACGGATTTTCACCAAAATTCACTAAAAACCGATTTTAATAACATGCAATGTAATTTAATGTTATATTATCATATTTGGGTTGTTTTTATACAATTTTTCCTATCATAAACATCATTATTATATCAAAATCGTCCAAAATCCTTTCTTTTTGTCAAGAACACAAATTTTCACAAAAACTCAGATTTTTACTTAAATTGGACGATCTAACCTACAATTTTTGTTTCTGTCACTTTTATATACTTAAATACATGATTATCTATCGAAATTTTCAACATGCAATGACAAATTTCGTGTTTTAAAACTTTGGTTTCGGTTTTTATCAAAACCGAACCAAACTCATAATATTTCGAAATTAAATCAAGTATTACCTTAAATCTTTGTAGTTTCTTGTTGATTGATGTTGCTTGTAACCTTCTTTGGTCTTGAATCTTCAATTAATACAAGAATTAAGGAATTCTTGATAATTTTCTTGAGGAAGCCGTAGGTAGAGTGAGAAGGAAGAGAGAGAGTGTCTAATTTTCTTAAATGGTGATTAATGAGCATAAATGCTCATTTCTTGTTTTTATGTATGAAATTTTAATAATTATTCTATTTAACCCCTCACACTTTTGTTATTTTGCACCTCTTTTAAGTTTTATCATCTAAATGCTTTGAAACAATTATATAAATTAATTAACTAATATCATTACTTAGTTAAATTATAAATCAAATAATGTAATAAAATTACATTATTAACTCTAGTACTAAAATTAAAGTTGGGTTAAAAGCTAGGTTGTTACAGAATGGGCTCCACCACGCATAACTTCGTCCCCGAAGTTGTCTATGTTCAGATTTAAATGTATCTGAGGAATAACAAAGTAGCTATGTATTCCCATAATCTAACATAAACATTCTGGTGTTTATTGAGCACCATCTGTATTTCATAGCTTTTTGCTTCATTGGCTTTTATAACCATTACATTTACAAATTTTCAATATCATACAGCTTATTAGCTGACTTATGCGGTGACATAAGTAATTTTTTAGGATTTGTGCTTATCTCTTATACTTTTACTGTGTCAACTTACGCTCTGAGATCCAATATAACTTTCAATTAATTTGAATGTCAATTTGAATAGCAGCTCAATATATTAGTTATCTCATATCTCTTTTCGTTTAATCTTAAACCAGTTGTGGTCTTTTGAATTTCACATGTGTTCTATTGAACATTTTCACTTATTGATGATATTATTATCATCAATCGCTTAGCAGACTTTTGGATTGCACTGACTAATTTCAAGACTTGAGATGACTTTTCTTTTTATCTTGAGCCAGTCGTGGCTTTTTGAATCTCACATTTGTTCTATTGGACATTTACACTCATTGATGATGTTATTATCATCAATCGCTTAACAGACTTTTTGGTTTGCGCTGACAAGTTTCAAGACTTGAGATGACTATTCATTTGTAATCCCTGAGTCCAGGGTTACTTTATTTTCTTCAGCCAAGACTTTTATTGACAAGACAATGGAATATAAATTCCATATTTACATGTGCGTAGACTTGTAGTTGGCTTTCATTGGTCATTTAAGATCAATCGCTTAATTCTTATGAATTTCTCTTTATTTCTCGTTTGACTCTAGCTTTGTGCCTCTGACATATTTGATTTCAATCCATGCTGACATTGGGTGCTTGACAATGGGGTTCAAACACCATTCTTCTTATTTAATTTCATTGACTCAGCAACTTCTACATCTGCCTCATTATGAGACACGTTGTAATCTTTCAGATTACAAAGCTTTACGAAGAAGTTTGTACTTCAAATTCAGTTTTGGGTTTCCTTAAAGCTTTTGAATCATACATGATTCAAGCACTGATACTTATATCGCTTATAGGTAGAATTTCTTATCTGAAAACACATTAATGTTATAGCATCAACTGATACAACTTATATGTCATCCGCATATACACTATCGATGACAACGTTGTACAGTCGAACTCAAGACTTATTTTGAAATCATAAGTCTATTTAAATTATGAATAGAAAATTTTTCTTCTGATCTCCTTAGCGATCCTATTTTTTTAAAATGTTTCTATGGAATCGGAATGAGGTCGGGTTTGAAGATAGCGTTATTGATAGTTGCCTCAATTTCAAGGATAGTAGGAAACTATGCAAGTGACAGGGTTAATTCACATGAAAATGTTGTAGAGATGAAAGAACATTTTGTAGTTGTATCAAACGATAAAATACTGATATTTGAATTTAACAAACGTACTCATGGCTGCATTGGCATTTCCTCCGTTTCTTCGGCGGTGATATGATAAGCACGGGTTTTAGCTGACGGAGTTGCAGCAGTGCTCTTCATTGTTGAACCTCCGGCATACGACTGAGATTGACTGTTGGTTCTCATTGGACATTGATGATTAAAGTGTCCAGGTTTTCCACACGTGGAACAACCAAGACCCCTCGTTGGGCATTCCTCGCTACTATGACCGATTTTGCTGCAAACATAACATATCACATCAATTGGATTACATAATCCAATATGTGATTTCCTACACCTTTTGCACACCCGTTGTTCTGATTGAATCGCATAAGACTTGGCCTTCTGAGGAGAGCTATACTGATGAGTTTGTTGAGACTGAGTCTTTCCTGTCTTGAAGAATCTACCGAATCGTTGCTTCTTTGGTGGAGAAGGACATGTAGGACTGATTTGAGTTGCGCTTAGTTGTTCACCATACTCTCGATATTCACTTTCAATTTGTCTGGCTGCTTCCACCATCTCCAAGTACGTCTTGTATTTGATACCACTCATCGGCTGACGATATTTTGGGTTCAGTCCTCTACGAAAACGATTCATTTTTCTTTCTTCTGTGGCTACTTGATAAGATGAATAGCCACACAATCGCGAGAAGTCGTGCTCGTATTCATCGACCGTCTTGTCGCCTTGAGTCAGTTGCATCAATTGAACTTCCATTCTATCTTGCTGATCGCGGGACAATACTTAGCGTTGAACATGTCGAGGAATTGCTCCCATTCAAGTGTTTGGATGACATCCTCTCCGTAGATACTCCTCTGTGTCTTCCACCATGCGCGGGCAGCTCCAACAAATAAGGCAGTAGCGAACTTGACTCTTTGTGAATTTAAACACTCAGAGATACTGAAAATCTCTTCTGTGTGACAAATCCAATCCAATGCCTGGATGGGGTCTACAGTACCTTCAAACGTTAAGGCACCACTAGACTTAAAGTCTTTGAATCGACAGCCTTTTGGCTGATCAATTTGGGCATTATCAATGGAATTTTCAGTATCAGAATTATCGTTATGGGTTTGCTTATCCTTTCTTTTATTCTTTTTATCAGCCTTACGTTTTGCTTCAGCCTCATCACGAGCCTGAAACTGTTCTTGGATTAGCTTGACTTGTTGTTCATTTTGTTGTGCTAACAGTTGTTGTATCATCTCAAACAGTTGCTGAGGTGTGACATTATCAGGAATTCCTCCTTGTCCAGACATCCTTACTGAAATATAAAAATTCAAGTGACTTTCAGTATATAGACTTAGTGACTATGTACCCTTTTTCCCATCCTAACAGTCTGTACGTCCTATCTCAGTTCAAGCCACCTAGCATGATTGACACTATATGTATTGCTTAAGTTTGAGATCAAGTATTACTTTCATAATACTTGATTCACTCAAACTATTGCTCTGATACCATCCTGTCAAGACCGTCCCTTACGGGGCAGTCCTGAATGACTAGGTCCCAAGGAGCAATACAGCATCAATCACAACTAAGATAGAATTAATAAAATGCAGAATTAAGGATTATTTTACAATAAGTTTAAAACAAGACTATTAAAGTTTAAAAATAAACTATAAAGGGCACAAGGACACTAATCTAGTACATAACCACAATGCATGTCACTGTTTCTACCCAAACCACCACCATAATCAATTCATTCGATACCAATTTCAGTTGAAGTAGTGGTCTAGTGACTTCAAATTCGAGCGAGCAGATCCTAAAGACTTGGGTCAGCTGGACCTTTTCCTTTGCTTAAACCTGTAAAAAGATTCAACAACAACTGTAAGCGGGGCTTAGTGAGATTATAGATTTAACAGTTAACATGCCATGACAATTTTAAGCGGAGACTTGACTTTGACTTTTGACTTTAATCTCTGACTTTGACTTTAAGCGTGATTTTGACATGACTGCCGCTATCAGCCAGACATTGTGAGACATAGGACTTAAGATCGGATGATGTTTAATCCCACGCACACGCTTTTAATTGTGGGGGCCAACCACATACTGGGCTAGCTACCAGTAAGACAACGGGGGCAAACATCGGAGTAGACTTAATCATAGACTGACATAGACTTTCTCAGACTTGAATTATGCGGAAGCATATGAAAGCATTGATATCAAGGCAAATGACTGAAAATATTCAAGTAATGAATCAAGATAGCAACAATAATATATCCAAGACTAATTCTGATTGTAAAGACAAGTGTGCATGATGACATATTAAAAGCTATCATGATCCACAGGGCATCACCGTACCAAGGTGTGCACAGGTCACATTCTAGCTGAGCATATAGACTTTCAATTAAAGCTAGAACAACAATATGTCTCACATGAAGACAAGCATGTATACAGTTATATCTATAACTCACAGTTACTGGTTTATTGCACGACTGTTGACTTTAACTTTCGCAAGCGGATTGAATCCACCACCTGAGTTATTTCAGGATTTAGCAATTGACTTTATAGACTTTAGCTTTGACTTTAATGACTTTGGCTCTGACTTTGGCTTTGACTTTGGCTTTGACTTGCTTCTCTGACTTTGGCTTGACTTTATTAACTGATCTTGGCTTTAAGTGCTTTAACTTGACTTTTCTGGCTTGGCTTTACGGACTTTGACTTTACAACATGGTTCAGATTTAGCTGAACCTGTTAATTGTACGACAACTTAGTTACATAAACTTTTATTGACTTTTTCGTGTTATCTCAGACTTTATTGGGTCACACTTGACTTTAAAGCTTAGATTCGACATGATTGTACTGAATTTATGAGCTTTTATACATTTCATGGATATATGTGACCCATTTGGTCATTCTTTCGACTCAATCTTATAATTTGAACCCATATGAATGCATGTAATGTCATGATATGCATATGCATAATCAACCTATATCTATATGCATTCAATCGAATGTTCTTATAATTGAATGTATACATGATAATGGTACTTTATTGCTTACATTATAAAATAGGACCTTCATGTGAATTTTACAACTTAATTTATATACATATGCTTAATTATATCTTTATATTATGATGACTTTGTTTAAAATATAAGCTAAGTGTTTATAAACTTTGAGCGTTTAATCAGCTTAAATCATCTGTATCATCAATTACATGTCTATGTTTTGATATTCTATTCGATGATCTCACACATGCTTACATTCTTTAATTTGATGCAACTTTGTTGACTTATATGTATCGATGTATAGTGTGATCACACATACATGTATTTAACTTTAATTTAAAATATCTAAAAATATAAGACATCCGAATTGATCATTCGAATCCGGACCATCCGAACCTGGGCATCCGGATTCGGACCATCCGAACAGCACATCCGAATTGGGCATCCGGACCGGGCCGTCCGAATTGGGACCGTCCGAGTTCGGTTCAATCTTCCATCCGAAACAAGCATCCGAGATTGGAGCATCCGAATTAGGACCCGAACTGTGCATCACATCCGAATTCGGTTCCAACCGAATTCGGATTCATTACTTATAATTTTTCCAGAAAATGTTCTTGGTGTTCTAATTTTATTCATACGGATTTTCACCAAAATTCACTAAAAACCGATTTTAATAACATGCAATGTAATTTAATGTTATATTATCATATTTGGGTTGTTTTTATACAATTTTTCCTATCATAAACATCATTATTAAATCAAAATCGTCCAAAATCCTTTCTTTTTGTCAAGAACACAAATTTTCACAAAAACTCAGATTTTTACTTAAATTGGACGGTCTAACCTACAATTTTTGTTTCTGTCACTTTTATATACTTAAATACATGATTATCTATCGAAATTTTCAACATGCAATGACAAATTTCGTGTTTTAAAACTTTGGTTTCGGTTTTTATCAAAACCGAACCAAACTCATAATATTTCGAAATTAAATCAAGTATTACCTTAAATATTTGTAGTTTCTTGTTGATTGATGTTGCTTGTAACCTTCTTTGGTCTTGAATCTTCAATTAATACAAGAATTAAGGAATTCTTGATAATTTTCTTGAGGAAGCCGTAGGTAGAGTGAGAAGGAAGAGAGAGAGTGTCTAATTTTCTTAAATGGTGATTAATGAGCATAAATGCTCATTTCTTGTTTTTATGTATGAAATTTTAATAATTATTCTATTTAACCCCTCACACTTTTGTTATTTTGCACCTCTTTTAAGTTTTATCATCTAAATGCTTTGAAACAATTATATAAATTAATTAACTAATTTCATTACTTAGTTAAATTATAAATCAAATAATGTAATAAAATTACATTATTAACTCTAGTACTAAAATTAAAGTTGGGTTAAAAGCTAGGTTGTTACATGATAACATGATAAAGAAATTGTAATGTCAGTAATTTTTACATTTTAATCTGATACAGTTACCTTGATTGACTTGATTTGGAAAGTATGTTATAATAGAAAAAAATTTAGTATGTTACCTAAATTGTAAAAACAGTGACAATAGATTATTTTTTGACATAATTAACCCAATTAAAAATGGGATTAAATTATTTTTTAGAAAAGGATGAAAATTAAAATCGAGTTTGAACTATACGATACTGAATTACTGACATGGTACGGTTCTGAATTTTCACAACTTTTAAATTGAAGAAAATACAGAACCGTACTCGACTAAAACAAAAAATAATATAAATAAAGAAGTGAATTTTGCGATATCAACAAGGATATTACATGTTTAATTAATTACGAGTATATTAATGTGGTTAGTATCAATATGGTTCCATTTAGGCATTTACGGATATAAATCCGGTTGATTACCACATTTACGGATTAAATGACCATATTTATTTAATCCGGTTTGACGACTGATTTGTGAATTATTTGGTGGACCGAATATTTTTCCGAAATTTTATTTGGTTTAAAAGAATCGGTTTTTAATCCAAAACTCAATTTGGTTTTTATATAAATTGGTTGGTTACATTTTGGGTTTATCACACCTTTTGCCACCAAATTTATATAATTATTTATCTTTTTTTGTTTAAAATCAAATATAATATAAAAATATATTTGATTGGAGTACAAATATATTTGTTTGTAAACTTCATGAAAAATATGAATTTATAAACTTATAATTATAATTTATAAAGATGAAGTCCAAAAACATTTAAAAAACAAATACAACTTTATTAGAATACAAAAAATAAAACCCAAGAAAAAAAACAAGAAAGATGGTATAATATTCATCGCCAAGCTCCAAAAAATTAATAAAAAATTGGTATTAGAAAAAATCTGATATAATATTATCGAAACCGGTTATATGTTTTTTGGTCCAAAACCGGATCAAATTCAAACCTAACTTTAAAAAACTTGATTTTTTTTCAAAGCTAAAAAATCGAATTGGATTTAGTTCGGTCCGGATCGAATTAAAATTCGATCATGTGCACCTCTGTTCTCTAATATCATCATTGGAAATGTTGTCAAATTTAGTGTATCAAAGTTTAGTTCTAATGGGCTCTTAAAAGATTGAAATGTGGGAACTAAAAAAACACAATAATTTATTTTTATTGCTTATAGTATATTATTTAATTTTCAAATTACAAGCATTAACTTTTGTATGTATTATAATAAATAATATTAATTTTGTATTTTGTATCATTAGTAGCATTAGTAGCATTAATTTTTGAATATTTTTTATAATATTTATAACATCAACTTTTTTAAATTTTTATATATAATCGTAAAAAGTATATATAAAAATTAATGTTATTAATAATAAAAAGTAAATGATCTATATGATAAATGAGAACACATAAAGGACACATGTCGTCACCTGAAAAGATAAATATGAATATAAAAAGAACGAATATGGTTCGTGTGGGTACCTAAAAAATGCAGAGTACCGTAAGTACCTGTGAACACACGAGTTTCGGATGTGAACATGCTCTGAAAAAAATTTTTAATATTCTTTTTCATATTCATTTAGATACAAATAATATAAGGCTATTTGTAAAAAATTACATACATTCACACTTTCTAGCATCTTAAACATGTGAACGTAAAAAAATTTATGTAAACATGCTTAGTGTGAACATACATTCACAGTTGTGTTTTTTATGTGAACACACACGTTTCACATAGTTCTAGTGCGAGTTTATGTGTGATCTTTTACAAGTAATCTTATATTATTGATTTAAACATGATCATGAAAAAAATTCAAAAAAAATGGTTTTAAGCGAGATACCTCCGGTACTCCGCAAAACTAGTGGTACTCATTTGAACCCAAATCTAAAAAGAATAAACAATATATATATATATATATATATATATATATATATATATATATATATATATAAAAGAAAAGAAATTATGTAAAATTAAAAATTTAAATTATATCGATTAAACACATATAAAATAGAAATAAAATATTTTAAAATTGTTAAAAAAAATAACTATTATTAAATAACAATAATATTCTTGTAGTTTTTTTAATATTAATTATAGTGCTATATAAAAAAAAAAAGTTAACATTAATAATAACAATAAAGATATAAATAATAATAATAAATTGGCAACTAATATAAAACGAATAAACAATGAAATGTTATATTTGGATAATTAAATGATAGAAATTCAAAAAATATCTATGCAATCAATCATAATATAAAGAAAAAGAAAACAATAAGAAAGCATTGTTAATTAACACAAATGATCCGTGAAAAGTAAAATGATAATGCATTTGAAGTTAACGGTTAACTACGGTTAGTTTTAATGATCAAAATTTACAATTTTTTAATTTATAGATTTGTGATGGTAATAAAAAAATTTAGAAACTAATGTCATAATAATTCTATATAAATAAAGGTGACTATTTATGTAAATTAGAATATTTATTATTACTTTTCTCTTATAAAAATGGTTGGGATTTGAGCATCCATAACATGCAGCACCCCACGATTGCGGTGCAGGCGATCAAAGATTCAATAAAAGTCAATTGTATGAGTTGACTTTAGTAACTCAATAAGCTTTTAAATTATACCAAGTAGGTTCCCTTGATTGAGGTCTCGAGTTCTAGGTGTGAGATTTGGTCATTACCCTCAACGTGTCTAACAATAGTATTAATCACTAACCCCTAACATCTGCAGTTAAAAACATCAATTAAATGAGTTGACTTTGAGTACCTTAATAAACTTTTAAATTAACCAATAAAAATACGGCCACGTGGCGTTAAAAGAGTTGCGTTTAATCGTTGTGTAGTTGCATAGCAACTAAATATATCTTATAAAAAATTTTTATTGACCTTTATTTACGTATTATACTATTTTATGAACCCACATATTATAAGAATAAATATTAATACATTATTTGTTATATAAAATTTATGTAAAATTAAATTTAAAACATATAAATATTTAATATTATTAAGAAAATTACAAAAAATAATATTGTTATTTGTCATAGTTATTATTTAACAGTAGTTACATTTTATTAATATTATGTATCTGTTTATACTCATAATAATAACAAAAAAATATTAGATGATGAGAAATATATTAAATATTGAATAATGATAAATGTTATATAGAGTTTATGATTTATTAATATTTATAGATATTAAAAATAATAAATTGTATTTATCTTTTATTTTATATTTGTATTTATCTTAAATTTTGTATTTGTATTTTATTTTATATTTGTATTTTCTTTTTAGATATTTTTTGAACGGCAAACTATGCTACTCCTACTCCTAAACTACTCATTTACCCCAAGACTTACTTTTCCACCTAAATTTCAATTTGCCTCCGACGGGGGTCGACTCATGACCTCTCACTTACATAAGACTCTTCTTACCAAATGGGCTAAACCTTATTGGTTATTTTCTTTTTAGATGAAACGTGAATGTGACATGTATCATTTATATGTTCTCCATTATTATATAGATATCCGTGTGTGCGTGGGGGTTAAAGTTAAAATATATGAATATTAATATATATATATATATATATATATATATATATATATATATATATATATATTCAAGATCAATGGGGTACCATGTTAGACTGGGGTAACGGGAAACCATTTATAGCAAATCATTTATCATTAAAATCATTAAAATGTATTATAATTTTTTTTTAAAATTTTTTCTCATATTAATTAATGTTGGGGGTAAAAATGGTATTAAAAGTTTTAAATTAGAATCAAAGATTCTGAGTATCCAATGAAAATCTCTATTTCAATTAATATTATTCCTTACACTCGTACTGAACATGTGCAATGATGACACTCCATAAATCAATATTAAACATGTTCAATACCGTCAATATTGGTTTATCACCAAAACGGTTAACAGCGACTAAAAACACAATAAACCCCGATTGCACATTTTCAATAACGTGTAAATGAAATTGAGCCTTCACGAACGATTTGAAGAAAATAATAAATATTTTTATTTGACACAATCGGTTGAACATTTTCACTAAAACCCATTGTCGAATCCAATTGAACATGTTCACTAAAACTCATTGTCGATTCCGATTGAACATGTTCATTAAAACCATTGTCGAATCCATTTGAACATATTCATTAAATCCCATTTTTAAATTTATCATAGATATGTATGTAAGTAAATCTCTATAATTAAGGAATCTTTTAATTAATTAGTTGTCATCTATTATTTAAGATAAATCTAATTGACTATATTACCCCTTTAAACTTATAATCAAACATGGATGAACTCCGGTTCCCCAATCTAACATGGTACCCCATTGATCCCAACCCTATATATATATATATATATATATATATATATATATATATATATATATGTGTGTGTGTGTGTGTGTGTGTGTGTGTGTGTGTGTGTGTGTGTGTGTGTGTGTGTCTATATATATATATATACACACACACACACACACACACATCAATAGTATTATTATTTGTTATAACTATCATTTTTTCAGCTTTATAAGTAGACATGAATAATAACTAATTTTTTATTATATTTTTAAATTTTTTTATAAATTTATATATTTTAATTAATATAATAACAATAAATATTAGATAATGATAAATGTTGTATAGAATTAATAATTTAGTAATATTTACAGACTTTAAAAATAAACGATTGTAATTATCTTTAATTATTTTAAAAATAATAATTTATATTTATCATTTATAGTTAGATGTGAAGGTAACATGTACATTTTGTATTTTCATTTATTATATATATATAGATCGACCATAGTTGTCGAAATTAAATCGAATAAAACAAATTAGTGGACTTAAAAGCGGAGAAATAAAAAATTGGTTTAATACTACTTCTTAAAACTGGTATGGTCATAAATTGGATCATGAGACGAATAAAAATATTACGATTTTCTCAATTGACTTCTATAAATATAAAACGATATTCCGTAAAAAAAATAATACATATTAAAAGCATCTAATTGGTTCCTAGTTTTTTAAAATAATTAAAACTGCAAAAGAATATTCATAAAATTGTAGATTATATTGGAGAACCACACTAAAGGGGCGTTTGATTCACATGAATCTGATGAAATTTGATGGAATTGGAATGAAAATTCAATTCTGATGTGCTGTTTGGCAGCAAAAATGTATGGAATGAATATTCTTTTTTAAAAAACACCACTTTTGAATGAATTTTTTTTCATTGGGTTAGTGTCATGGAATAAATTCCATTTCAAAGATTTTAACAATTCTAAAACCAAACATTAGACTTCATCTTCACCAGCCTCCATTTATATTCCAACAAATTTCATTTCTTCCAGAATTTCATACCTAGACAGACGTCATTCTAGGAATAAACATTATGCGAACCAAACGCCGCCTAAATAAAAATAATATGGTCTGAACCAGTTAAGTATTTAATTAAATAATGGGTTAAGTGTCATTTTGACCATCCAACTTTTTTTTTAATTTAGTCATTAAACTATTTTTTGTCTCGATTTAGCCACTAAACTATTCCTTGTATACATATTTAACCACTAAATTATCTTTTACTGATTTAACCACTCAAGTTGTCTCGATTTGGCCACTAAACTATCATATTTTGTATCGATTTAGCCATTAGTTTTATTCATTTTTCCCGAAATAGAACGTTAAACAAAAGTTTAGTAGTTAAATCAGGACCAAAAACAGTTTAGTGGCTAAATGAGACAAATCTGAAAGTTGAATGGTCAAAATGGTGATTAACATTTAAATTAATTATGCATGGTTAGCCAACCTAACAAATAATTTATAATAGACCAAGTTTATTATTTTATAAGTTAATAATTAAAGGTAGATAACCACCCTTGATTGGTGTGGTGGGGTTCTACCTATGCTTCCCGGTTACATAAACATCACTCTTAATATTAATAATTCAAATTGTCATTTTCATACATACATACATATATAAAATGAAATTTTTGGCATAAAAAGGTATAAAATAATATTGTAA
This sequence comes from Centrapalus pauciflorus, assembly GCA_020465985.1. Classification (NCBI taxonomy): domain Eukaryota; kingdom Viridiplantae; phylum Streptophyta; class Magnoliopsida; order Asterales; family Asteraceae; genus Centrapalus; species Centrapalus pauciflorus. The sequence continues at coordinate 1,067,229 of JAANYP010000876.1, forward strand.
GTTAATATAAATTGGCATGTAAGTTTTTATCAAATAAAATTACAAAAAAAATTCTTATGAAGGAATGAGATATCGTGTGAATGGATGTGTTTTTATTATTTATTTACATAATTGTTTTTGCAATTTTACTTGATAAAACTCATGATATTAATTTATATTAATTTATAATGTTATTTTACATACTTTTATATAAAAGATTTTAAAAAAGTTCATCTTGATGGTACCTCTCCGGTACCCTACGAAAAAGTAGTACTTCCAGAAAATTGAAATATACATACATACATACACATACACACACACACACACACACACACACAGAGAGAGAGAGAGAGAGAGAGAGAGAGAGAGAGAGAGAGAGAGAGAGAGAGAGAGAATTTGGATCAGATAAAAACTTTTAAAAAATAACATGCATTTACAACTTTTAACTCCTTAAAACTTATGTGAACATGAAAAACTATATGTTCACATACGTATTATCAGATGTGAATATACGTTCATAACGATACAACTCATCTGAACATATACGTTTTCATATAGTTCTAATGTGTTTGTTTTGATTTTTACAAATAAAATTATATTATTACTTCTAATATTATTAAGAAAAAAATTAATTTTTTGAAAGGTGGTCCCTCTAGTATTCGGTAATATATATATATATATATATATATATATATATATATATATATATATATATATATATATATATATATATATATAGATTGAGGTTCAATTGAGAACTTTTGTGCATCGGGGCACCTCGAGGCACTTTTGTGCATAAGATAATCTAACAAGGGTGCACAAAGGGCATTTAGGGAAAACTAAAGATATGGTAATTAATTTATTTTTAAAAATCATTAAAAGATACTTAGGAGTTACATTTTGAATTAAAATCTCATAGTAACTAAATTCCTCATTTTCCTCCCCATTTCTCTCTCTCTCTCTCTCTCTCTCTCTCTCTCTCTCTCCCCCCTCTCATTTTCTCTCTAATCGTGTTCTTCATGATTTTGATGGTGATGATGATTTGAAGACGAAGATTAACGATGAACAACGATGATGATGAACATGAACAAGAGATGCAACCGATGATGATTATGAAGAACACGATGCATAGATGGATGATGAACGATTAATAATGATGATGTATAGATGGATGATGAACAATGACGATGCATAGATGGATGATGAACGATGAACAACGAAAAATCATGATGCATAAATGGATGATGAACAATGACGATGCATAGATGAATGATGAACAAGTTGAACACGATGCATACATGAATGAAAAAATATGAACGACGAACACGATGCATAGATGAATGATGAACAAGTTGAACACGATGCATAATGAATTTGTGTATTTTTTTTTGTTAAATGCATCTTTTTTGAACACGATGCATAAATAAACACGATTACGATGAAATGCATCGATTTCTTTCATCTTTTTTTGAATTTGTGTAATTTTTGTTAAATTTGGAAATGTATCATTTGAATTTATTTAGCATTTATTATTTGATTATTTGTTGAAATATTAAATTTAATGAGGTGTGCACATTCCCCAAAATGCCCTTCTTTGTTTTATTCTATAATGCAAAAGATGCATCAAATTGTCCAACTATTTACCCTTTCGCCATTAATCTAATCCATACAATTTT